>JAVDOI010000004.1:20383442-20728442 GCA_032191485.1 Leptoclinus maculatus
ATTATTATTTTTTCACTCTGGAAAAGAAAGATGGACATTTAAGTTTAATTACCGGACATATACAAATCACAGAGTGTCACCTCTTTATGTGTCAAGTACTTTACTTTCAGCTGTGTATAAACTGAGGTACAGTCAGAGTTCATGACTGTGAGGAGAAAACTTGGAAATGAAAGATGTGCAGAATGCTACATTTTAAAGATCATATTTGAAATGAAAATCCCACCCCCCGACATGGTTTTGGACTTGTCACTTGTCAGTCTTTTCCTCTTCATAGAGGAACAAGCTTCATACGGTTCGGTGAAACAACGCCGCGACGGAGTCATATTCATGTGTCATATCCATGTGTCATATTCATGTCCTTCTTCCCTTCCTTGTTAAAAAATCCAAAATAAGTCCAGACGTCTGATTTAAACACAGACGGCGCATTTCTGTTTTCTTTCTCCGATGTCTCTCTTTGTTTTGACCAACTTCCTACCAATCACGCTGACCCAGGACCTCTGCTGACCTCACCAGAAAACAACTCAGCACCATCTAGTGTACTGAAAAAGCAATTGATTTTATTTTTCTAGTACCAAAAAGTTTATAGTTTATATAATAAAAGATCGATACTTGGCTTCCGTGTATCGATACAATATCGCCACGCTAAATATCGCGATACTATGCTGTATCGATTTTTTCCCCCACCCCTAGTCTCAACATGTCAAAATCTCACCGAATGTTATTAAGAAACATCAGTCTGACGGTGAGACCTCTCCTCTCTACAAGCAGCTCTGACATCACCTGAACAGCTCTTCATCTGTACAGGTGAGTCAGTTCAGTGTAAACACTGAGTAGATGTGGTGTGTTCAGGTGAGTCAGTTCAGTGTAACACTGAGTCCATGGGTACATCCCAAGTCTCTTAATTGCATCCCCGTTTCCCTCACTTATGTCCTTTCCTTGCGTCTTAGTCCCTCCCACCAGGGATGCATGGAGAGACGCAAGGAAACCATGCGAGGAGAGAGGAAACAAGGAAATATTTTTTAAGATACATGAGACGTCCTTTCCTCAGTTGCGTCACATGAAGCGACGTCTGTTTCTGATGACGGAGGATCAGCTGATCACAGCTGGATCAGCTGTCAGTCGGCTTTAACAGCTGGAGAGACTTTTGATAAGTTTGTGTCTGTTCACATGATCACTGTACTTAATAATAGTAACTAATAATACTAATAAAGACACACAGTTATCATCACTGTACTTAATAATAGACACACAGTAATCATCACTGTACATAATAATAGTAACTAATAAAGACACACAGTAATCATCACTGTACTTAATAATAGTAACTAATAATACTAATAAAGACAGTTATCATCACTGTACTTAATAATAGTAACTAATAATACTAATAACTAATAAAGACATTAATTAACGCCGACAATTATTTTATCGCGTGTTAACGCATTTTTTAAATGTATTTTTATTTTGAAAGTCCGTTGCTCACTGGCAGTGGTGGAGGAAGTCTTCAGACTACGTTGATGCAGCGTGTGGGAGAAGTATAGATAAACAAAAGCAAGACAAGCTAACAAATGCTACAGAGAAGTGGATACAAACTGCAGCCGATTAGTATTGTGGAAGATGTCGGTCTGAGGAACGTTCTCAAGGTGCGTTCGCGTCGCGTTTGGTGTGAACGCACCTTTAGGATCAACGAATGACGGCACGTATGAGCCTCAAGAATGAGCTAAGAAAGTTAGCGGAAAGATTAACGGAGACAACATCCGGTTTCTTCAGACGAACATCCGGTTTTCAGAATAAGATGCCAACAAGTATGAATTATATTCACATTAAGTATAAAACATGCTACCTGCATCTCGTGAGTTAAAGGGAAAATACACCTAAATTGTGCGTAAAGTGTCTTTATTCTTTGATCGCTGGGTAACCATCATCACCTCGGAGTTACAGCATTATATTGATGAACAGTAGAGCTGCATTCACATGCTCTGACTGTCATGAAGACACAAGACAGACATTTAGATGAAACGTGCTGAAACATTGTATTCATGTTGCACAGCAGTGGAACGTTTCACATACAGTCGGCACACTGAGCACAGATAGTGAAGAGATATAACTGCTACTGTGTAAAGGGAATACTGCTGTTAAAAAGAACCTGATTTGTTTTAATAAGTGTTTGCAAACCAAATGTTATTGCCCTTTTGTTCATATAGCAGTACTTTTAAAATAAAAGTGCGCAATACACTACTTTTGAATTCATTATTGAACTTTGCCATAACAATGAGATTAAAAATTGTAATCGTTGCCCAGCACTAGATATAACTCATCAAACACTCAGGAATGATCAGCCTCACGTGACAGAATGAAATTATGATAAATTATGTAAAAAGCTCTCTCACTTTAATTGTTTCCATAATAAAGTTATTGAGGGAAATATCAGATCATGAAAACACAAATCTTTCTAATAAATGTAGAAAGTTGTTTGTGGTCCTTTTGTTGTTCAGACTACAATGAACATATATTTAAACCAGACGGTGAATCAGAAAACTATTCAAATATAAACTAGAGTTTAATCTGATCTGTCTTCACTCTGGTATTAAACTCAGTCAGTCAGTGCGATCGGCTGCAGTGTCCAATCACATAACTGATGAACAAAGAGGGGGCGTGTCAGACGTTAAAACACTTCCTGGAAGGCTGTTCTCGTGCGTCCTCCTTCATGGCTCCTCGGAGATCTCTCCTCGATCCTCGCTCCTCAGAGCTAAACAAGAGCTTTGGGACGGCCGTCTCAGGTGTCCTCAGCCTTCAGCTCTGTTTGTGTCCTTGTCTCTGTCAGAGACTGTTAATGAGCTGCAGGTGAAGGGTCGGCGTCCTGCTCAAGGACACTTGGGCAGGACAGACAGCTGAAGTTTGACCTCTTCATCCACACATTAAAGAGACGTTTACTCTTTGATATGAACAACTGACATATGACGTTTATACTATTTAACTTTACTTCTGCTGCATTTATTGTACAAAGCCATGCGAGAGGCTTTGCTTACTTTGTAAATCTCCTCTTTTAATGAATTTAAAACTATGTTGGACAGTCTCAGAGGACAGAGTGGACTCGGCCCGTCTATTCTAGTCAACAAGGTCTGCCTCAGTTAGACAGTCTGTGAGTGGGACAGCAGTGAGCAGGTGTGAACAGACTCACCTGGTGGAGCTTCCTTCAGTATTAAGGTAGCAGCATGTTGTAGTTCTCAGTGGATCCTTCAGTAAGCGTGACTTCGCTCCTTCACTCATTACTGCAAACAGCTTCCTGTCCTACGGTGGCTCGTCCTCTTAAATTGATTCTCGAGGTAATCTGAGGGAAATTAATTTGGAATGTCCCCAGACAGGAAGTTGGAGTGACAGCAGGCCGAGGCTCAGCTGCAGGCAGGAAAAGCTCCGCCACTAGAGAGGTGGAGTACTGAACTCTGTTTGTATTGTGGAGGGAGCGGAGTGTTTTCTGGAGGGTTGAGGTCGGAGTAAATCCACTCCCACATGTTGTTTCCTGGCTGTGATTTGGAGCCTTTGTTGGCGTGAAATGAGTCTGGCAGAGCGTCGGCTGATCGACTGATTACAGAGCAGAGACCCGCTCTGTCTTTGTGGCTTCCTTCTGATAAGCTGGAAATCTAGAGAATTAAATGTTTTCACGGAAATTAAGTGAAGGCGGAGCAGAACATCACAACACTTCATGTGTTTTCATGTCGGGGAGCACTTAAAACATTTAAATAAACCACATATATACAGTACATTTACACATATATAAGTATATATGTATGTGTGTGTATGTGTATATATATATATATATATATATATATATATATATATATATATATATATATATATCAAAACTAACCCTGACCACCTCTAACTTTTACAAGTATTAAGTTTAAATATTTAGTATTCACCATCTTCACCTCCTCTAACTTTTACAAGTTTGAATATTTAGTGTTCATATTTTCACCTTTTAGGTAGATTTGTTTTAAAGCTTTCCTCTGAACCTTCTTGTGGATCCAGGACCACAGCTGAGGTCTTAATCCAGAGCTTCACCTTCGGGATCAGCTCAGTCTGATGTCATCTCTGACATCACAGTGATGTCACAGATGACCATGTGTTGAGTTTTTCCTTCAGACTGAGACTCAAGCTGGAGCTGCTTAAATATTTTACTTCAGAAGTTGAGCAGCTTAAATAGTTAACGGTGAATCTTTTAAAGGAACTTGATGAAGAACATCTTGTGATGTTTGAGCCATCGCTCTGGTTCCACACAGAACCGTCTCATCTCATTTGTGTTGGTACGCTGATACTTCTGATGCTGGTCTGACTTGATCCACCTCACAGACTATTCACAAACATTTTCTTTTCTTCGCTGTGGTCGGCATTTTGATAACAAGTGTTGGGCATCTGTCTTTCATTTTATAGAGTAAACTATTCCAATAATCCAAAAAAATAAAAGTCCAAACAAATGAAGAATCTTCTCTTCACAGAAGCATCTATATGTTGGGTGTGTTCATCTCCGTCACAGTTGTTATGAAAGTTTGATGGTCAGTTCTGGGCTCCTCCGGTCTCTCTGCAGTCTGTAGGTGAATAAAAGGCTCTTAAGGTGGACCAGCTGTTAACCTTTTAGTGACCAGCCCCACATTCATCACCAAACACTGTAAAGAAAACAGGGAGCAGGAAGGCGTCCAAACCAAACTAAATATATGAATTGTCTGGCTTATGATCACACAATAGAGTTGAAGCCCCCCACCCCTTTGTGTTCCCCCATGGGACCCAAAAGTTAACGGCAAGATACATACTTTTATTTAATCCTGTTTGAACTGTACCATGGATTACACACATGTTTGTCGATTAAGATAATTTAGCATAATTCTTTAGCATTCTCATTCAATGCAACAATAACACAGACACGCATTAATCGCATTTCAGCAGCAGCATCTCCATTTACATGAACAATGAGATGAGGTAATAACCCTAAACCGACACTGTTCATTAAACAACGTGATCAATGGAAGATTTATTCTACTTCATGTACATGTTAGTAATAACTGCAGTATTTCTCACTGCTGCAGCTTTCAGGTCATTTCAGGTTACACTTTGAGGCTCCACCCTCATTCTGTGGATGTCACAGGTCAGCTGACAGCTCATTGGTCTGTTCAATAGATATTACTGTCAATCAACAGAAGAGGAATCCTGATGAATTATTTAGGCATTTATCAATAAAACCTCCCTCTTGATCTCAAAGTAAAGTGGATCATCAAAACATCTGAAGACACTAATAGAATAATTAATCAGCAGATTGATCGATATTGAAAAGAATGACAAGGCGCAGACTGAATGTTTACGATTCACTGCCGTTACCTGCAGTTCTCTGATATTACTTTCTGTCTGTGTGTTCAGGTCCGGTGACGAACGCCATCATCACGGCGGCTCCAGCGAACATGTTTCTGCCCGACAGCCGGCCGGCCGTCCCTCTGCCGCGCTTCAGCCGACACCTGCACGCCTCCGAGGGCGGAGAGTCGGGGGAGGTGTGTGTCCGCCTGGGACGCTACTCACAGGTGAGACAGGTGCTGTGTGTGTCCGCCTGGGACGCTACTCACAGGTGATGTGTGTGTCCGCCTGGGACGCTACTCACAGGTGATGTGTGTGTCCGCCTGGGACGCTACTCACAGGTGAGGTGTGTGTCCGCCTGGGACGCTACTCACAGGTGATGTGTGTGTCCGCCTGGGACGCTACTCACAGGTGATGTGTGTGTCCGCCTGGGACGCTACTCACAGGTGATGTGTGTGTCCGCCTGGGATGCTACTCACAGGTGATGTGTGTGTCCGCCTGGGACGCTACTCACAGGTGAGTCAAGTGACGACATCTGTGACCCACAGGTGTGATTGGCACTTTATGTCAAGAGTCCGTTTAAAAACGGGTCAGAATGTTTCACAGGAGCAGACGTACCTGCAGAAAGCTGATAAACTGACCTCTTTTATTTTGAAATGTTGTTCTTGTGTTTTCAGGAGGACGAGCAGACGTACCTGCAGAAAGCTGATAAACTGAACTATTTGATGAACGCTGTGACTGACAAGGTGAGAGGGGGCGGGGCTCAGGTGCTAATAGTTGGGTAAATGTTGTGTTGTGCTACTAGCGCTATTAGCTACTCATTAACACATTCATGGTGAATGTGATCAATGATCATCAGAGAACAGACGGTTTACATGAGGGCTGTTTGTGTTGTTACGTCTCTTTAAACCTTTAAAGACTTCATGTTTTCATGACTCAACAGACGACTCGGATAGTTTAGTCAAAGGTCAGAGACTGTAAACAAACTAAATGTCAAAAATACAAAATGTCACAAAGCTGAAAAAACGAGACACACAGAATGTCTGCTCACTTCAATAATCATCAGTTATCAAACTAAACTAATAATCATTGATTATCAGTTATCGACACTTAAATAATAATCATCTAAAGTGAGGACTATCTATGCCTTACAAAGCATTTATAAATGACATTGAAAGGCCATCAGTGCCTCAAAACCCATAAGTCTCAGTTATCTTCTCAACAGAAAAGGCAAATAGACAAAACACAAAGTGATCAAGATTTATTACAAGATGCAAACAATGTACTCGTAAATACAAACCTCTCAGCCATTCATTTGTGTAAAAATACAAAACAAACAGATTCTCCTTCAGGAGAACATGGCTGGATATAAAATATTTGTAAATGTACAACTGAAGGTAGCCAGGAGCTTTGCATATTAGTTTACTTATTTAATTATTCAGGGTTAGGGTTTGCTACTTCAAGGGTACTGAGTAGTACGACGGTCTACTTGTTTGATACAAACTTCCTGAATAACAAAGTTGCACAGATCACCTTTTAATAACGATAATAATATATGTGAAGAGACTGTCTGATCACATGTCAATGTTAATTATTCCTCACAATAATTATTAACAATGATTGTGTATTTTGTTCAAAATCACACCTGTCATATTTTTGTACAAATATCACTTCTAACATATCTTCACATCATGTCTCGTTTGTACTAACCACTACCTTTGTAACATTTTTGAACAAATCATGAACTCTGTCCCATGTTTATACAAATGATCAGTTATGTAAGATTGATATCCGAGTGATATCCGGCCAATCCAAAGACGAGGATTGTAACCAATTAAATGTAGTTATACAATGGTGACTGGGTCCGCCCACTTAGTGTCAAAAAGAAAAACTACTCGCGAGCGAGCAGGTGAACGTTTTGCGAGCAGAAGAGCAGTGATGTAGTCCCGCGCTCAAAGCATGGTTTCCTCCTCGCAGGCTGCAATTTCGCCCGAGCAGAGATATTTTACGCGGAGGGATATGAAAGCGCTCGTCAAAGTAAAGTACGTGCGCTGCTGTTTAATTTGCACGCGCGGGACCTCCACACACACACACGAGCATGGATCTTATTTGCGCTCTCGGATTTTGACAATGATTTGCCTTCATACTAGTGCTATTTTTAGAACATGCCTTGCGGGCGACTCACGTTGTCCCTGCGGGCGACCAGGTGCCCGCGGGCACTGTGTTGGCTACCTCTGGTTTACATCTTGTGGTGAACCCTCTGTATGTACTCTGGTGAAGTCTTCTCTTGATTGTTGACTTTGACACAGATACACCTACCTCCTGGACAGTGTTCTTGATCTGGCCAACTGTTGTGAAGGGGTTTTTCTTCACCTGGTAAAGAATTATTCAGGCATCAACCACAGTTGTTTTCCTTGGTCTTCTGGTGTTGCTGAGCTCACCAGTGCTTTCTTTCTTTTTAAGAATGTACCAAATGGTTGATTTGGCCACACCTAATGTTTTCGCTATCTCTCTGATGGGTTTGTTTTGATTCTTCAGCCTAATGATGGCTTGCTTCACTGATAGCGACAGCTCTTTGGACTTCATATTGAGAGTTGACAGCAACAGGTTACAAATGCAAATCACACACTTGAAATTAACTCTAGACCTTTTATCTGCTCCTTGTTAATGAAATAATGAGGGAATAACACACACCTGGCCATGAAACAGCTGATCAGCCAATTGTCCAATTACTTTTGGTCCCTTCAAAAGGGAGAGACCACGTATAAAATGTCCACCACACAAGAGCACGAGTCATTCAAATATTATTCATGAAAGCGACACGATAGACAAACGAACAGTAGTAACGTTACTATGTAAACAAACACGCGCAGTTTGTCACTTCTTAAAAGAGTTTAATCCCAGTACATCGTTTCAGTTCCAGTAAGAAGTCCTTCTCGATTCATGGATTTCAGTGATGACAGTCGAGCCTCCCCAGTTGTATTTCACCGGGTTCCCTCCTCCACCGGGGCACCGGCCGGCGCAGACCGTACGCCGGGCCGCGGTTGTGGAGCTGTTTCCCTGCGAACGTGTTCGTTGAGTTGTAGATCCACTCGAGTCTCTCCAAAAGTTTTCAAAAGCACCGTAGCTTGTGTCCTGCCGTGCTATGGCGTCCTCAGGTTAGCGTAGCGTAGCTCCAAACACCAGGAGCTCATTTAAAATGAAACGCATTCCCAGCCATAAAATGTGCAACGCTTCTCCACCGCTGTCAGCCAGAAATACCGTTTATACAAATCCTTTTCCTAGCTGAGTCAGGGCTGCCAGCTGTGGGGTTGACTGACCATTTCTTACGATGTCCAGCTTTTCCTGAAATGTCCTTCTTTCTTGAGAAAGGCGTTATCAGTAACTCCGCCAGCTAGCAGGCTCTGACACTCAAAGAATATGCCCAACATGTCAAACTAAAGATCTGATTGGTTGAACACGATGACGATCAACAATATCGTCCCCATTCACTTAAACCAGGGGTGTCCAAACTTTTTTCACTGAGGGCCACATACAGAAAAATATACCAAGGGCTGGGCCCCTCACTAGAGGTTCGATATATCGCCTCACCCCTAGTGTGTGAAAGTGAGCAAAATCAATCAAATTTGGTTCTCAATGTGCTTTTGTTCAGATTTAACAGAGAAAATGTTTGCTCACATATGTATGTTGAGCCGAACAGACTCATCATCACGTGATGTGATTCACAACGCCGACTAAGCCTCTGCTGTTAAGTTTCATTTCACGATAGTCACGTGCTCGCCCACTGACCAATCGCTGCACTAATGTTGACGTAGTTGTGGGCCGGCTAGTATGGGACTAGCGGGCTCTGACACGTCAAAGAATACGCCCAACATGTCAAACTAAAGATCTGATTGGTTGAACACTATGACAATCAACAATATCATCCCCATTCACTTAAACTGCACATGGATGCAACTTGTGAGTCTGCAGGCCTGGGGCCTCTCTTCTTACCTAGAGACACAGAGGTGAAATCTGATTGGATAAAAGCTCTACTTAAAACAAGCTGCACTGGAAGCAGAGCAACTGAGGAAGACAGTAGCTGTGCAATGAGAAAATAAGATAATGGGAAAAATATTTGTATAAATTATGATACATGTAGTGTATTTAAGAAAAATTATAAAATAGCTATAACTTTGTGATTCTGTTTAGGCCAGCAGAGAAGGCTTTGCAGGCCCTGATGGCCCGCCACTGACGTGTTTACACCTTTATAGATCGTAGAGTCCTTTCCTCACCATACATGTTTTCACCTTTATAGATCGTAGCATCCTCTTTCCTCACCATACATGTTTACACCTTTATAGATCGTATCGTCCTCTTTCCTCACCATACATGTGTTTACACCTTTATAGATCGTAGCGTCCTTTCCTCACATACATGTGTTTACACCTTTATAGATCGTATCGTCCTCTTTCCTCACCATACATGTGTTTACACCTTCATAGATCGTAGCGTCCTTTCCTCACCATACATGTTTACACCTTTATAGATCGTATCGTCCTCTTTCCTCACCATACATGTGTTTACACCTTCATAGATCGTAGCGTCCTCTTTCCTCACCATACACGTGTTTACACCTTTATAGATTGTAGCGTCCTCTTTCCTCACCATACATGTGTTTACACCTTTATAGATCGTATCGTCCTCTTTCCTCACCATACATGTGTTTACACCTTCATAGATCATAGCGTCCTCTTTCCTCACCATACATGTGTTTACACCTTTATAGATCGTAGCGTCCTCTTTCCTCACCATACATGTGTTTACACCTTTATAGATCGTAGCGTCCTTTCCTCACCATACATGTGTTTACACCTTTATAGATCGTATCGTCCTCTTTCCTCACCATACATGTGTTTACACCTTTACAGATCGTATCGTCCTCTTTCCTCACCATACATGTGTTTACACCTTTATAGATCGTATCGTCCTCTTTCCTCACCATACATGTGTTTACAACTTCATAGATCGTATCGTCCTTTTTCCTCACCATACATGTGTTTACACCTGCTGACTGCATGTTTCTGATAATGTGTGTTTCAGTCGGTGTTCGGTGACGGAGAGAACACGAAGGTTCGAGTGGCTGAGCTCGAAGAAGAAGTTCAGACTCTGAAGAAAGTCAACAAAGATCTGTACGACTTCTCCAGCCAGCTGCTCACTAAACCCACATAAACGCGTGTATATTTACACACTACACACACACATAAACATACAGGTACACACATGAACATGTACACACATAGATACACACATGAACATGTACACACAGGTAAACAGATTCAAACACAATTCGTGATGATTTTTGTTAAAAAAATAAAAGTCTTGTTTTTGTAGAACTTCTTGTCTTTGTTGATGCTGCCTTGCTCAGAGGAACCTCTGACATCCAACAACTTACTGCCCTCAATAACTCACAGCTGAATACCCAGAAACCATTTCACCACTATCGACCCTTTCATTGTGGCGGTGGTGGAGTAACGGTAAGAGGAGCTCGTGGTTCAATCCCCAGACCGGTGTGGAAAGTGAGAAGCAGACTAGCCCTTCTTTCATTACTCAGTGTTGTGGGTTCACTGGGCCTCTGACCAAAACCTCTAAAGGGAGGTGTCCAAGAAGATCCTGATCAGATGTTGAGCCTCCTTTAGACCTGAAGGATCAGATACTCTGAGCTCTGAGTCCAGACTCCCTACGAAGGATCCTCCATCTCGTGCTTTGTGTCACGACCCAAAGCTCATGACTACAGCGGAGGGTCTGAACCGAGACGGACTGGTGGATCCAGAACTTAGTCTTCACCACAGCTGAGGGTCTGAACCGAGACGGACTGGTGGATCTAGAACTTAGTCTTCACCACAGCGGTCCTGTTCAACGTCTTCATCAAACCTCCATCTCACGCTCCATCTGAACCTCACTGGTGAACCAGACACAGAGAGACTTGAACGCTCTTTGAGCAGAGACTCAGTCCCAAACCAGCAGAGAACCAGGAACTCAGACCTGGAGGTTCTGCCTCTTCTTCTACAAATGGCCCCGGTGCTGCTGAAGGTCACGTTCTTAAGGAGCCAACAGAACCACATCATCTGGTTTAAATAGATGTTCATTGTAGACTGAACAACAAAAGGACCACAAACAACTTTATTCATTTATTAGAAAGATTTGTCTTTTCATAATCTGATATTTCCCTCAATAACTTTTATTATGGATACAATTAAAGTCAGAGAGAGCTTTTTACATCATTTATCATCATTTCATTCAGTCACGTGAGGCGGATCATTCCTGAGTGTTTGATGAGTTATATCATTTAAGTTTAACCTGAAACATGGAGCCTAATAAATTAATTCCAATATTCAAGAGAAAATATAATCATATTTGGGTTATTTAATAACTGTGTCACAATCTGAATTTCAAAACGTACAGACGCAAATAAGTCATAAAGAAGTCAAATGCATTCTGCCGGTAGAAATCGATCCTGTGCTTATAAACGGAACAGTTTGTTAAAGAGGTAACAGGCTACAGAGAGAAAACACCTCTACAGTGATGATTACTGTGTCGTTATTAGTTACTATTAAGTACAGTGATGATGTGAACGGACACAAACTTCTCAAAAGTCTCTCTAGCTGTTAAAGCCGACTGACAGCTGATCCAGCTGTGATCAGCTGATCCTCCGTCATCAGAAACAGACGTCACTTCACATGACGCAACTGAGGAAAGGACGTCTCATGTCTCTTAATAAATATTTCCTCGTTTCCTCTCTCCTCGCATGGTTTCCTTGCGTCTCTCCATGCATCCCTGGTGGGAGGGACTAAGACGCAAGGAAAGGACATAAGTGAGGGAAACGGGGATGCAATTAAGAGACTTGGGATGTACCCATGGGCTGCGGTCCTTTTTACTTAAGTTTCATCCATGATAAGAGCTGTTAGAATCCTCTAAATGTTAAGGAAAGGTGCTTCAATGTTTCCTTTCCTTATCTCCTTTAGCATGGGAAACACTGGACCTTCAATTACCAAAGGAAAGTAGATAATTCCGACCCACAATTCTGACCCACAATTCCTTGCGGCGGCAACATTTAAAGTGACGCAGCATGAAAACAATCGATATGTTTATCTTACAGGTTTAATAATTATACTCATTCTGTAGATATATATATACAGTATATATATATATTATATAATATATATATACCAGTGGCGGGCCGTGCATTTTATACCTGGGCTTCAGTGCTGTCTTGCAGCTGAAACACCACCTAATAATCTCATTATGATGCCACAGCTACGGTTATTATTTGTTTCTAGGGGTGTAACAATACACGTATTCGTATTAAACATTTTGGTACGAGGCTTACGAACCGAGCAATACGTTTGAATAATACTAGTGCATTTGGAAAATGCAGAAGCTTAAATTGTGGGAGACAACGGGCTTTGTGACCTCTGAACCTGGAACAAAAAAAACAAAAACAAAAGACAGCTGAGGCACTGCACTTCTGGGAGGCTACGCTAAACTAGCTTAACAAATAATAACTCCGCGCATGACGTTACGCTTCGTAATTAATGGACAATGCATATAGTCCAAATCTATATAATTAACACAATGACAACAACAAACTCACAAGAACCAGTCACATATATTCATATGACAACAAATCAATCCAGCAGACCTGCAGCGGAACACGCATTCTGCTACACACTCATGGGCAATTCAGATATTAGATGTAAAAAAAAAAACGCAGTTGAATTACCAAATGCTGATCACTTAAAGACAAACTCCATCCTCCTTTCTTTGTTGACAAAGAGTTTAATCCCACGGTTAAATCCCAACTCACAAATCCGTTTCTCCTCCTCCTTCAGCCATTGAGTGTTAAAAAAACAAAACTAGGTAAAAAAATGAATAATCTACACCAAGCAAAATGCAAAAAATGTCATAATTTCTTCCATATCTTTCAATTTGAACTCTTACTACTCCGACTAAGCCTCTGATGGCTACTTTAAGTTTCGTTTCACAATAGTCACGTGCACGTCAAAGAATACGCCCAACATGTCAAACTAAAGATCTGATTGGTTGAAGACTATGACAATCAACAATATCGTCCCCATTCACTTAAACTGCAAAGGGATTCACTTGTGAGTCTGAAGGCCTCGGGCCTCTCTTCTTACCTAGAGACACGGGTGAAATCTGATTGGATAAAAGCTCTACTTAAAACAAGCTGCACTGGAAGCAGAGCAACTGAGGAAGACAGTAGCTGTGCAATGAGAAAATAAGAAAATATATATATAATATATAAAATATTTTTATAAATTATAATACATAAAAAAAAAATATATATATATATTTTTTTGTGATTCTGTTTAGGCCAGCAGAGAAGGCTTTGCAGGCCCTGACGGCCCGCCACTGCATGGAGGTTCATGTTTACATGGAGGTTCATGTTTAAATGGAGGTTCATGTTTACATGGAGGTTCATGCTTACATGGAGATTCATGTTTACATGGAGGTTCATGTTTACATGTTGACATGGAGGTTCATGTTTACATGGAGATTCATGTTTACATGGAGGTTCATGTTTACATGGAGATTCATGTTTACATGGAGGTTCATGTTTACGTGGAGGTACACGTTTACGTGGAGGTACATGTTCACGTGGAGGCAAGGCAAGGCAGGTTTATTTGTATAGCACATTTCAACAACAAGGCAATTCAAAGTGCTTCACATAAAAACATTAAAAACATCAAAACATAAGGCAAAAGAAAAGGAGATTGAAAAACAATTAAGAACATTCATTGAAACATTAAAAACAGTCATTAAAACACAAAAAAGCAGTGTAAGAAATAAAATACAGTAGTAAAATGTCACAGTGAACCTGGAGATTTGATCGCGGTCGTGTACGTTTTAGTCATCTGTTTTACTGTTAAAATACGGACATTTCCGTATTTTCGTTTCATCGAATGAACAGTAAAACAGACGATCAAAACGTACACGGACCGATCTCGAAGAACTCTCTCCCTATAAAACGCTAATCTAACTAATATCGCTCCTTCATTAATGGGATGAGGAAGGGAGATGACATTTCTTCCCGGGGGAGTGGCAAACTTATCCAGCTTCCTTCAGTGAGCCTGCTCTGGAGCAGGTTCACACTTATTGATGTGTTGCTATGGTGATTGAGCTAAACCTGCTTCGAGGAACCGAGAAGCCTGAGGTTTGCAATCTCATCCTCAAACTTATCCCGCTAACTCAGTTAGCGACGTACGAGGAACAGGGCCCTGGATTCTCCCCAAAAATCCTCTGAACAGTGAAATCCACTGCTGTCAAATACTAATGGAATGATACTATAGTATTTCTGTGATACTGCTGTAGTATTTCTGTAATACTCATGTAGTATTTCTCTCTTGTAGTATTTCTGTGATACTCTTGTAGTATTTCTGTGGTACTCCTGGAGTATTTCTATGATACATGTGTTTTTTAAAGTTGTTTTCATAGATTTTGGTACCTCCTCTCTCTTCTTCTCATCTTCATCACCTCCTTTTCCCTCCTGGACACTTTATCAATTCTTCACCTCCTTTAACATCCTCTCAGTCACCACCATCTTTTCACCCCCTCTCCTCACCTCCTTCTTTTCACCTCCTCCATCTCCTCTCCCCTCTGACCTCCAAACCTTCTCCACTTCCTCCCCAGCTTCCTCCTCCTCATTCTTCCTTTGTTGCTTTGCAGCACCTCCTCTCCTCCTCCTCCCTACACCCTCACTCCACCTCCTCCTCTCCTCCACTAACACCTCCTTTCCTCTGTCCTGCTCCTCCTCCTTACACCCTGACTCCACCTCCTCCTCTCCTCCACTAACACCTCCTCTCCTCTGTCCTGCTCCTCCTCCTTACACCCCACTCCATCTCCTCCACTAACACCTCCTCTCCTCCTCATCACACCCCCACTCCACCTCCTCCTCTCCTCTACTAACACCTCCTCTCCAGTTTGACCTACATCCTTTTTTATGTCTCCCTCGCCTCCCTCTATCCCTCTATACTACTATACCTCTATACCACTATCCCTGTATAACACTATCCCACTATACATACCTGCAAACTTGTCGCTTTTCGGTGAAATTCGCCGTTTTTTGATATCCGGTCTATCCAAAGACGAGGATTGTAACCAATTAGATGTAGAGAACAATGGAGACTGGGTCCGCCCACTTACTGTCAAAAAGAAAAACTACTCGAGAGCGAGCAGGATAAAGTTTTGCGAGAGTGAATTTTGCTCGCGGAGTGATGTAAAAGCTCTCGTCAAAGTAAAATATGCGTGCGGCTGTTTGATTTTAGCGTGCGCATGGATCTCATTTGCGCTCTCGGATTTTGACAGTGATTTGCCTTCATAGCCCTGACTCAGCCAGGAAAAGGATTTGTATGAACGGTATTTCTTGCTGACAGCGTCGGAGAAGCGTTGCACATTTTATGGCTGGGAATGCGTTTCATTTTAACTGAGTGTCTTGGTGTTTGGAGTTACGCTACGCTAACCTGAGGACACCATAGCACGGCAGGACACAAGCTACGGTGCTTTTGAAAACTTTTGGAGAGACTCGAGTGGATCTACAACTCAACGAACACGTTCGCAGGGAAACAGCTCCACAACCGCGGCCTGCGGCGTGCGGCGGCCAGCGGGCGCTCCGGCGGAGGTGGGATCCCGGCCCCGCTGCGAACCTGCCGCCGCAGACCGGTGAAATACAACTGGGGAGGCTCGACTGTCATCACTGGCATCCACGAATCGAGAAGGACTTCTTACTGGAACTGAAACAATGTACTGTACAACTGTGGTATTAAACTCTTTAACAAAGAAAGGAGGATGGACTTTGTCTTTAAGTGAACAGCATTTGGTAAGTGAAGTGCGTTTGTTTACATCTGCAGTAACGTTACTACTGTTCATTTGTCTATCATGTTGTTTTTATGAATAATATTTTAATGGCTCGTGCTCTTGTGTGGTGGAATGCGTGGATCCGCTGCAGGTCTGCTGGATTGATTTGTCATGCTTTGTTGTCATAAATATATGTGACTGGTTTTTGTGAGTTTGTCATTGTGTTAATTACATTGATTTTGAGTATATGCATTGTCCGTTAATGACGCAGCGTCCCATCATGCACGTATAGGTGTTGAGCTTCATGTAACATTTGATTTCACTTGTCAAATGTTGCAGTGTTATGTTAATATGCGGCTTTTACACATAACAAATAGGTCATAAATTGAGTTTTATAAACTTAGTTCATCCTTTTGTTGCATTGCTGCCATCTTCCGGTTTTAGTCAGTTTCTATGTTCTCAACTACTAAACATCACATCCATCCTCCCGACACAGCTGTCAATCACCTCAAATGCCGCAAGACCAACCCATACGGTTCGCCTCAACCCATCTACCTTATCCGACTAGACTCATACCCAAGTCCGTACTTGCGTCCATCTGCGACCACTTAAGCTCCTCCAGCCGAACTCCCCCGCAAGATCCCCGTTCGTCACAGGCAAAGGGGCCACACGGTCTCCGGTCCACCACCACTTTTGCCATATCTCAGCCCGATCCGGAATACTCCCCGAGTTTACTCGGCGCCGCCTCCACCGCTTCAGTCAAGGAATTTCCAACCACATCCCTAAGATACTTGGTCGTTGGTCTTCCTCCGCGTACCTCTCATACATTCGTTCCAACCTGAATGACACCAGAAACACCCATCGACATCTGTCTTTATGAAGCTATCTTTGGGGACTCTGCACCACCAGAGCTTCCGAAGAGACGGTTTCCCACCCTACAGTCTCCATTCCCCCCGTTCCCGCCAGCCGCCGGACATCAACAGTCCCTCATCGATCGCCTAACCTCCTTTCTACAACCCTCCTCGTTTCTTCTTCCTTACATCCATTCATCCCTACCCTATATCCCTCTACCTCGACCCCTTCATCCCTACCCTACATCGCTCTACCTCATCTCTCTACCTCATCCCTCTACCTCGTCTACCTCATCCCTCTACCTCGACTCCTTCATCCCTCTACCTCGACTCCTTCATCCCTCTACCTCGACTCCTTCATCCCTCTACCTCGACTCCTTCATCCCTCTACCTCGACTCCTTCATCCCTCTACCTCGACTCCTTCATCCCTCTACCTCGACTCCTTCATCCCTCTACCTCGACTCCTTCATCCCTCTACCTCGACTCCTTCATCCCTCTACCTCGACTCCTTCATCCCTCTACCTCGACTCCTTCATCCCTCTACTCCTACATCTCTACCCTACATCGACTCCTACCCCACACCGACTCCTACCCTACATCCCTCTACCCCTACATATATATTCATCCCTCGACCCCTTGCGCTTCTTAAATCTAACAATCATTCCATTATGCAATAAACCTCTCGAAACTCATACTGTTATTGGCGTGGTCCTTGTTAGGGAATGAGGTTATTAGGAGGTGATTCAACTGTAGTAGGACAGCACTGAAGGCCCAGGTATAAAATGCACGGCCCGCCACTGTGTTTACTGTTGATGGCACTTTTACTTCAAAACGCTCTTTTCTTTATAGTCGTGTTAAAAATAACATCAATCTCCCAAAAACCTTCAAATAGTAATAAACACAATGTGTGTGTGTGTGTGTGTGTGTATATATATATATATATATATTATCTGTGTCTTCTACTGAAGAACTGGATACTATATATAAATATATACACACAGTATATTGTCACGACCCGGCTCAAAAGGCCGCAACATGAGGGAGACAAGACGAGTTTAAAAGTAATAAATAGACATTTATTTAAGGAACCAGTAACTAAACTAAACAAACAAACAAACAGCCAGGTCCTCCACACAGGAGGCAGGGAGGAGAGACACGGAGAGGAGCCACAGTCAAAGAAGAGGGGCAGCCTTTATAGCTGGGACCAACCCAAAGTTCAGGTGTCGCCCATCAGTGGCCGATTAACATCCTGGAAGACAACTGAGGAGAAAACAGGACACAGACCCCTGGTGGAAGGGAGGGGTCGTCACACCCCCCTCCATAAAAAACAGTGTTCCCACCAGGAATACTGACACTTAAATACAAACATTTCCAAATTTCATACTCACCGGTTGTGGTGCATCCCCCCAACCAATCTCCACTCTGCAACCCAGCAACTCCAACATGTGGAGAAGCATTTAAGAGTGAGAGTGGAGACTGAAGGAAGGCCAGAGAGATGACAGTGATACCACACATGATTGGGAAGCAGGGTTTCTTTGGATGGACCTGTTCATGCAATGAGCTGCATGAACGAGTGGTGAACTCCCAGAACTGGAATTTTCCTAATTACCAGCTAACAACGCACCGAACAGAACTATCATAAGCGCTAAGCTGTAGTAGCCTAAAGGTTCCTCTGACAGACGTGCAAAGAGGCAACCCAACTACAACTCACCCAATCAAGGTATGAGCTGTAGCGCCTATGTTCCCGACAAACACAATGTACAGTTCACCACATCCCTCCTTTATTTACCCACTGCTTACCCTATGAACCATAAATACCTACTGCACACGGTGCAGCAGCAGTCTTCAGTTTCCACCTGCAAGGTAACTGGGTCCAATACCCAGACACCCAACAGGCTGTGCAATTCTCTTATCACAGAGTCCAGAATTAACCAGAACATGACCACAACAACCAGAGTACAAAACATGCAGTGAGCAGGAAACACCAGAAACTAGTTTCCCTCAGTAAAACCAGGAACAGCAAACGCTGCAAGCTTAGGACCAACAGAATCCAACTCAACCCTGACACCAACGAACAGGTCTCCAATAACTCCTCCACAGAAACCATAACAGAGAAAACAAACAGACTGCCTGAACACACAAAAAAACAAACTGATCCATACAGAATTTAACACAACAGTAAAAACAGCCCATACACAGCTAACATCACTGCAGCCCTGTCCCTCTGACTGCCTATCCAGAGACTAAGTAAGTGCCCCCCCTAGTCTTCAGGTGCTACTTGTGGTGGGTACTTATGCACTAAAACCCGCAGGCCCGGTAAAGCAACCATGAACTGGCCAGTGCCACCCACCTGCAGCCTCGGACGTGCCCCCGAGACAACTGCTCTAACCACTTTCACACCACACTACAGAAACCTCCCAATGAACTCAAAAGGGAATCCGCTCTTCAACCTACAGGGACAGAACAGCAGCAATTTACTCACCATGTATACAGGGCCACCCGAACTCTGTTCCACAAAAATCACCAGCATAACACGCTCAGTGACACAAACACACTCCTCAGGAACACTGATACAGCTGCTCACAATAACCAAACACAGGAAAACAGCCGACTCACCACACTCGTCCATGTCTCCCAAACAAACAGATTGCACATCTCACTCACTTAAACAAGGTGCACCTGCCTACCAGGCTACAGCTGCAACTGATTTTAAGTCAATACGGACACCGGGTCAACCAGAAATGGACGAGCCCCCATACGTCACGACCGGGCTCAAAAGGCCCCAACATGAGGGAGACAAGACAAGTTTAAAAGTAATAAATAGACATTTATTTAAGGAACCAGTAACTAAACTAAACAAACAAACAAACAGGTCCTCCACACAGGAGGCAGAGAGGAGCCACAGCCAAAGAAGAGGGGCAGCCTTTATAGCTGGGACCAACCCAAAGCTCAGGTGTCGCCCATCTGTGGCCGATTAACATCCTGGAAGACAACTGAGGAGAAAACAGGACACAGACCCCTGGTGGAAGGGAGGGGTCGTCACAATATATATATATATATATATATATTAGGGGTGGGAATCACCAGAGGTCCCGCGATACGATATTATCACGATACTTGGGTCACGATACGATATTATCACGATACTGCAATATGCTGAGTATTGCGATAACATATATTGCGATATATTGCGATTTTTTTCCCCCACCCCTAATATATATATATATATATGTTATCATATGTTATCATAGTTAGATGGCCGTCCTCTCCAGATTGAATTAAAACAAGCTTGTTAGCTGAAGGTTCAGGTTTAGGGGACATCGTGGTCTTCATGAATCCAGACACTGATGGCCAGATTCAGTCTTTATCACATGACTTTATTAAACTGTCAGTCTGCCACCACTACCATCTTCATCTTTATCATCATCATCATCATCATCATTATTATTATTATTATTATTATTAATAAATTATTATTATTATTAATCGGAATGTAAATGTTAGTGAGGTCTGCTCATCACTGTTGGGTGATGAAGATGTTTTACCTTCAATAATTTTTCTTTTTAACACCTGAGTCACCATGACGACGACTTCATGTTCCACATTATTACATAGAAGACAATATTAATATCTAAATATCAAATATATATAGTTTTATTTTCATGTTCTGAATTTATTTATATGTAATTTAAATGGTTTTTTTATCTTGTGAAATATGTTCAATAAAAGGGTTAGAATCATAATATATATATATATATATAATAAAATAATAATTATAATCTGTGTTATTTAATGATGAAGTTTATTGGTGACTAAAAGAACAAAGTGAACTTTCACTTTCAACCTTGAATAACCTTCAGAGACATGAAGGTGTTGCTCTCCACCTCCTCTCCTCTGCACCTCCTGAGTCCTCCCTTCTCCCTCCACCTCCTCTGCTCTCCCGAGCTCCTCTGCACCTCCTCCCCTCCTGAGTCCTCCCTCCTCCCCTCTCCTCTCGGTGTTTGTGTGGAGCAGAAGGAGAAACCGGAGGAGCGGCAGAGCGATGCTGAGCGCGCAGCAGGATGCCTTTCACCTCCTCCTCCTCCTGGTCCCGGACTCTCCTAACCTCGCTTCTTTTGCAGCTCCTTATCGTGCCGCCGTGCCTCCTCCACCCGCAGCCGTGCCACCTCCTGGCTCAGATCGGACACACTGTGCGCGTGGGTGCGCTCCTTCCGGCGCAGCGGGCGGCTCGCGTGCAGGTCCAGGCGGCGCTGAGCCGCGCGACGGCCACGATAAACCGGGACCCGGAGCGGAAGAACTTTCTGCCCTACAACTTGAGTCTGGAGCTGGTTTCCCGCCAGCCGGCCACCGCGGACCCGGAATCCCTGTTCCGGTGCGTGTGTCAGGGCGTCGTGGTGCAGGGAGTGTCCGCAGTGCTCGCGTTCCCGCAGAGCCGCGAGGAGTTGCTACAGGTAGACTTCATGGCCTCGTTCCTGGAGATCCCGTTCCTCAGCGTCATTGAGCACGGAGAGCCGCTCCGGACCCAGGTACGACCAGCACGTGCGCTCCCGGTACTGCCATGCGGCTCCGAATCAACCGGGTTCTGTTGTGGTCTAACCTGGTCTGGGGTTAGTGGTTTTGTGTGGTCCGGTTTGACCTTCCGCTGCTTGATGTCTGGAGGTTTCTGTAACAGCTGAGATCCGGTTTGTGGTGTAAAATAAGGAGCACGTGCAGCCGCTCCGTGACTGAGTGCAGAGCTGTTGTTTGTTTGTTTGTTTCCCGCTGAAAGACGTCAAAAGTGAAACTTTAGATTAAACGTTTTGTCCAGATTTCCATATAGATTCTTTTTATCGTCTACATTGTGATAAAAATAGAATTTGATGATTTTAGAGGTTTATTCAGAAACCAGATCCACATTCCTCAGTTTAAAGTCAAAATTACAAATTCAGTTAAAATCAACGTCTTCAAATAGTCGCTGAAAAAAGTTTCACTTTTAAACGTCTTTTAACAATCAACAGTGTTCTTAAGCATCAGACTCAACTATCAGTGTGAGGAAGAGGGAGAGTGAGTAATAGTGAGAGGAAGAGTGAGATGACGTGTGGGAGGAGTTCAGCTCTCTGCTGGTGAAGACTTCTACCTGCAGAGCTTCTGTATTTACAGTATAACAGTAAAACATAGATTTGTTTAAAAAAAAATGTGTCCCTCAACGACCCAGAATTTGCAGAACTTCCTGCCGGGTGTGTGTTGATGAGATTATCTCTGCAGAGATTTTCATTTCCACACTGAAAACAATCCAGTTAAAGCTGATATCAGGTTTCCTTGTTTTTAATCCTGTTCTTCATCAAACTACACAGAATATAAATCAGAGTTTCAGAAATGGGCCACCAACATATTTAATGTGATATTTAGAGATGTGAGTCTTCATACAATGTGTACTTTGAGCCGATTGAAGAGTTTCATATCATTCTTGGATAATTGTGATGAGCTTTATAGTTTTTCTATAGAGTCTCAATGAGCGACAGACGTGAACTCTTGTTTCCTTTGAGTCCTGAATCCACAAACAGCTGATTCAGTGTTTGAAGTGAGGCATTCGTCCTCCTGCTGCTGTTTGTCGTTGATTTCAGAGACTCTCTGAAGGAGCTCAACATCTGCTCAGAGACTCAGAGTCTCAGCAAGGGAACCTAGCTGCTGTGTGATGTTTACAGAACAGATTCCTCTCATCAGGTCAGAGACGATCAGCAACAGCTTTTGATTCCAGTTCAGTTTGTGCTTCTCTCCTCAATCATAAAACAGTCTGACTGCAGTTGTCTGAACCAGCCTGATAAAACCTCAGTGTTTCACTGCAAACCTCATCTTCTATATGAATCCCACGATAAATGTGAATTCAATTTATTTCTACAGCCCAAAATCATCTTTACAATCTGTACAACAAACTCATATCAGAACAAAAAATAACCTTTAAAAACCTCAGAGAGCAACAGAGGATTTGATCAGAGAGTTTTATTATCATGAAGACGACATGGATTTTCACTCCTGGAAACATTTCTAGTCAGTCGATGATATGAAGACATTCGATGTAGTGATATAAAGTATTTATTATTGAAGACATTCGATGTAGTGATATGAAGTATTTATTGTTGAAGACATTCGATGTAGTGATATGAAGTATTTATTGTTGAAAACATTCGATGTAGTGATATGAAGTATTTATTGTTGAAGACATTCGATGTAGTGATATGAAGTATTTATTGTTATAAACTAAATACTTCCTCTCTGATCGCTGCAGGAACCAATGAGCCGCCAGGAAGCTGAGATCAAACTGATGAATAGAATTCAAAGAGGTTTATGATTCTAAACATCTCGAGAGTTTCAACCTTTTATTCACACATTTAGTCCTTTAACTGGTTAGACTAGTTACCATCACCTGGTTTCACTGGTTTAGACCGGTTTTACTTCCCCTGGTGTATCTGGGTTAACTGGTTTCATACAGTGAACTGGCCCTCTCACCTGACTGTTTTTTTATCAGAACTCACATTAAACAATAACTTCCACATCGAGGCTGTTGCAAAGTGAATTGACCAAAAACATCCATCAGAGCTAAAAAAAAATAAAGTTGTTTATCTCTTAGAAATCACCACTAACATTATTTTAGTGGATTCGGTTGTTCAGATACATGAAATGCTTGAATGCATGAAAATGTTTGAAATACAGTTTTTGTGGTTTTTCATTGAAATGTAATATATATTTCAGTTGTTGGTGGTTACACAAATAACTCTAGTTCAATGATCTTTAGAGCTGCAGGTAAACACCTGAGTAACCGGTTAAACTGTCCACTTGTGAAAAGTTATTGATTTCCTTGATGTTTCCTGGAAATGTTTTCAGTGTAAATAAAACTTCTTTCTGAAATAACAGCTCCATTTAAGCCCAAGTAAATATATGATTTATTTTATACATATGTTGATTTGGATGTTTGACTGAGACAAACTTCAGTGATTAACTGGAATTCATTTAACAAACGGAACTGTATCAAATTATAGGAAATATCGACATAATTAGGAACATACAAACCATAATACTCATAAAGTGTTCCTGAATGTCTTATAGCAAAGCACTCAGGGAGCGGCCTGTGACCTCTGACCTTTTATTAATTAGCAGAAACCTGTGGTGATATTTTAATCTGGATGAGCTGTCAGACTGAAGCTCGTTAAGACTCCCTCGTTAGGAGACTTAACGAGCTGATAATTGCTGCCGATGTATGAGTCTCTGCAGGCTGATAAACAGACTGCTGATAAGTTATCAGACTGATCCCAGAACAGCTGGAGACCCCGTATTACACACACACACAAAGACCAACATGTAGTGACGACGTGTTCAGGTCCTGTGGGACAAACGAGAACTAACAGCTTCCAGTTTGTCAGGAATTCAGTTCACGTTCGTCAACACGAGTTCTGCTTCATTCAAAGACACACACACACACACACACACACACACACACACACACACACACACACACACACACACACACACACACACACACACACACACACAAAGCCCTGAGCTGCCTTCAGGCTCTCAGACGTTAGTGAGGAACATTTCCAACTGATAACACAAATAAGACATATTTATATTCAGTATAAAACTTAAGTAGGTTACAGATGAGACTCTTATTTATTCTGTAACATCGCACACAAACTGAATAATAACACACTTGTGTCCTCTTTCAAGGTCGTCTCTTCTGCTGCTGAGAAAACCACCGACTGTCTTCCACAACAAATATGTTTGATAGAAGTCGTTTAGATTTTCCTGTGTTCACACTCAATCATGATGATGATAACCATGTGATGAGATTCAACAACACAGATAGAAGCCATTCACAGTTCACTGTGTGAAATCTGTTCCTGTAGTTTCCTGAGCAGGAAAACAATGTATTTATTTATTATAATGCATTTTTGTAGGAAAACCAACGAAAAATTAGGAGTTTTCATAAGATATCGAACTGGAAACTATACGATTATGAATTCCGTATAACTTTCTAGGTTGTTTTTGTGTTAATGAGGTTTATTCTTCAGTTTGTGAAGAATAAATAGTCCAAACCTGAATTGTTTTATTTCTCCTCCGTTACATCACACTGATCATATTTTATATTATATCTCTTTCCCCAGAGAGTATTTTGCTGTTTGTCTCCTCTGCAGTGTGAAATCCTCTGGCAGTGTTGACAGTCTCTGTTTCCTCTCACTTCTTGTGTAGTTGTGTTGTTGTATAGTTGTGTAGCTGTGTTGTTGTGTTTGGCTGTGAAATAAATCCAGTGTGACTCTGAGCTGCTGGATTCTCTCTGATGAAGTGAAACATTTATTTACTGTTTAGAAAGTCTTTGATCAGAGGAGGATTATCCTCCACCTCTCTGCTGTCGTTCTTTCTCTCTTGTCTGTTGTTGCTGTGAAATGATTGGTCGTCTCTGACGGACACGAGAGGATCAAGTGTTTCTCTGATGTATTCGGTCTGTGAGCGGCTCACAGCTTTAACTGCTGGAGAAAAGATCACATTAAAGAGCAGCAATCACAGAAACACCAACATGAAAACATGAAACTGACATTAAAATGATGAGTTCAGAGGTGATTTAACCCCTCAGAGAATCACCACCTCATCGTGGTGACTGAGACTCTGAGTCCATCAATGAATCAGTAATGAACCGAAACGTTGGAGCTGCACCACAGAACCGGACCTGTGAGGGGAAGTCTCTGAACCACCTGGTTCATTCTGAAAGAACTACATGGAGCCCACCAGCCGTGAGGTTCAGAGTTATTGGCCCTCAGGTGGGTTGACCCTTCAGGTGGGCTGACCCTTCAGGTGGGTTTGCCCTCAGGTGGGTTGACCATTCAGGTGGGCTGACCCTTCAGGTGGGTTTGCCCTTCAGGTGGGTTTGCCCTTCAGGTGGGCTGACCCTTCAGGTGGGTTTGCCCTTCAGGTGGGCTGACCCTTCAGGTGGGTTTGCCCTCAGGTGGGTTGACCCTTCAGGTGGGCTGACCCTTCAGGTGGGTTGACCCTTCAGGTGGGCTGACATCTGGCATCTAAACCAGGCTCCAGGGATGGTGGGTTGGGGAATCAGAGGAAATCAGGGATACCAGCTCAAAATAGGATCAGCAACAAGTCTAGAACCAAACCCCTGGACAGAGAGGTCCTGGGGGGGACAACGTGAGTCCTTGAGAGACTGTTGGAGTATCTGGTCCTTGTAGAGTCTCTGGGTGGAGTCAAAGGAATATGTTCTACTCGTGGTGTACTAATAATAACAGCAGCAGACTATAATGATAATAAAAGCAGTAATAGTAACAGTACTAGTAATAGAAATGTGACTAATAATAGTAGCAGTGGGTCCAGGTAAAACCAGGATCCATGGAGACCTGTGAGGAGAGAAAGCACAGAGAGTCTCGTGGACTCCATGTTTCTGTGAGGAAGTCAAACAGCTGGATGAAGTTCACCTTGAGAGGCTGAAAGCTCTGGACTTTGTTGGACTGTCTTGGCTGAAAAGCCTCTTCAGTGTCTCGTGGAGGTCGAGGACACTTCCTGTTCAGTGGTGGAGCGAGATGGTTCCTCCCATCTTTAAAAAGGGGGACCAGAAGGTGTGCTCCATTTATCGGGTGTCACACTGCTCAGCCTCCTGAAACTTTGTTCTCAGGTTCTCAAAGGAGTCTCAGACGAATTGTGGAACCTCAGATCCAGGAGGAGCAATGAGGATTCTCAAAGGACCGTCGGATCGTGTCCCTCAGAGAGTACTTCAGGAATAGAGGAGGGAGAGGAAGGAGAAGAGAGGAGAAGGAGGTGAGGGAGGAGAGGAGAGAAAAATAGGAGGTGAGGAGGAGAGGTTCAGCAGAGAACAGATTTCATTATCGAGCTATTCAGCTGCTCGACTTCAAAAGAAGAAGAGTGTGTGTGTGTGTGTGTGGGGGGGGGCGTGCGAGAGAGAGATTGAAAGGATTTTGATAGACAAACCTATCTAGCAGTACTTTATACTACAGACTATCAGCTTCTGTCAGTACTTTATACTACAGACTGTGAACTTCTATCAGTACTTTATACTACAGACTGTGAGCTTCTGTCAGTACTTTACACTACAAAATGTGAGCTTCTGTCAGTACTTTATACAACAGACTGTGAGCTTCTGTCAGTACTTTATACTACAGACTACCAGCTTATGTCAGTACTTTACACTACAAAATGTGAGCTTCTGTCAGTACATTATACAACAGACTGTGAGCTTCTGTCAGTACTTTATACTACAGACTACCAGCTTATGTCAGTACTTTATACGACAGACTGTGAGCTTCTGTCAGTAATTTATACTACAGACTGTAGTGGACTGTAGTTCTGTTATCTGTCGTCTCAGAGCTGTGAAAGAAAACTTTTTAGTTTGTATTCTCACCTCCTCATCCAATCAAATGCTCCACATTAACTCTTGAGTGTGTGTGTGTGTGAGAGACAGATAATGCTGTTGGTCATGCTCCGAAACATTTTGTGAAATTGGCAGGCTGCCACATATCCCAGCATGCATCAGTGCTGTAATGACAGTGACCTTTAGTTAATTCAATCTACAACAACAATCACATCAGCTGACCTCTGACCTCTCCTGTGTCTCAGACCACCGCTGGTGACATAAGCGGAGGCTTAGACGTCACTGAGGCTTCACAGGAACTTGACCTAATTTCTGCTCCAATCAGATCACTGCTGCAGAACATGTTTTATAACGAGAGTACTGACAAATGTAAAGTCATTACTTTGGTGAGGAGGTGAGACCAGAGCGTCCTGCCTGTCTTTGTTTAACAGACAGATCTGGACCTAGTGGAGGGACACCAGCTGAGGACCAGCGTCGTCCAGCTGGCTGTGGGCCCGTGTGATTGCCTGGAGCAGTGATTACCTAAATGTTGGATGTAAACAGCTGCTGGTTTAATGTATTCTGTGCTTGATGTGATGGATGTGGGCTGGATCAGAGCCAGCAGCCTGCAAGACTCATTGATCTGTCTGTCCTCTTTAATCAAAGACTCTGGACTGCTGAGCTTTTAGTGAGATGAACCTCAGACTGTCTTTAAAGACAGAGCCACAACTCTGCAGACAGACTGAAGACAAACTGAAAACGGTCTGAAGACAGACTGAAGACAGACTAAAGAGAGACTAAAGAGAGACTGAAGACAGACTGAAGACAGACTAAAGACAGACTAAAGAGAGACTGAAGAGAGACTAAAGACAGACTAAAGAGAGACTGAAGACAGACTAAAGACAGATTGAAGACAGACTAAAGACAGACTAAAGATAGACTGAAGACAAACTGAAATACACAGGTTTGTAGTAGTTTCATGATGACATGTAGGTACAAATACACAGGTTTGTAGTAGTTTCATGGTACAAATACTGTGAGGAGAGGAAACAGAAGTAAAGAAATTAAAACAAAGATTCAGGCTCCATCTGATGAGTCGTGGACAGATGAGGAGACAACGGGCCGCTGAGACAGAAGACACTCGTCTCTTTCTAGTCGTCTTGTGTCTCTTTGTCGTTCACGCCTTCGAGGGAATTATTGTACTTCTTACTTCAATACATGTATTTATAATGAGAATGAAGTACAACACAATGCTAGTTCTCCACTGCTGTACTCCGATGGAGTAGTTTAGTCTGGATCCTAAAAACAAGGTTTCATGAATGTGAAGCGAGGAACTTCGTGCATGAGGCTCAGAATACACACAGTATATTTTGGATGCAGTCTGGAGAGTTTCTCACATCATCACACAGTTTCCTAAACACCACAAATCACCATGTTTTTCTTCCTTTTCTCCTGAAGAGCTCCTTCATCTCAGGACGGACTGTTTCAATAACTCCTCCACCAGAAACCAGTCTTTGATCAGAGTCACTACAGGGTGCTAGAACCATATTCCTGAGATTAATTCTGAGTCCTTTCACTCAGAGCCAAGCTACCTTTTCTAAATCCTTCATGCTGCTTTGACTCTGAACAGAAACCAGATCAGACCGCGACTGTGAGAGAAACCAGATCCACGTTCACACCACATGAACTTCAAGGTCTTCAGATCGTTGTAATGTTACACAATTCAATTTATTTTGTTTAGCCCAAAATCAGGAATCACAGATCACAAATCCTCCTCAGAGTTCTTTACAATCTGTACACATGCGACATCCTCTGACCTTTGACCCTCACATCAGAACAGGAAACGGAGGAGGAATCATCATCATCATCATCATCCTCTATCAGGGGAAGTGTGATAGATGTCATGTGTACAGAATGAACAACATCACAGAGTTACAACACATTCAATGCAAATGACAGAAATTATTCTTGTATGCGTGCGCTCATTACATTCCTCCTCTTTGGCAGCTCCTCGCTGCAAATCCATAATTCATGCACTGGAATGAATGAAAACTAAAACAATCGATTAGTTTTCAACTATCAAATTAATCGGCATCTATTTCGGTAATTGATTTATCGGTTTGAGTTATTCTCAGTCCAGCTTCTTAAATATGAATATTTTCTGTTTTGACAGTTTACTGAATATCTTTAAGTTGTAGACAAAACAAGATAATTGAGGACGCCATCTGAGGATTTGGTTTTATAGACCAAACAACTACTCAAGTAATCTATAAACTAATCAACAGATTGATCTACAATGGAAATAATTGTTAATTTGAAACCTCGTCTGGAGCCCTGGTTTCCACACAGCCTCCTTCCTCAAATGCACATCCAGTACATCTTCTGTTGTTACAGGTGACTCCTCCCCCACGTTTACCCTCAACCTGTGTCCTGCGCTCTCATTGGCTGTCGCTACCCAACAGGTCCAGATGTTTAGCCTGCTAGATATGTGGGATGTGACTCTCGCCTACGAGTAGTGATGTGAACGAGGCTGAACCTGACCTCTTTGCCCCCATTTGTCAACGTCAACTTGTCGAACTCGGCAATAGTTGTTTTGTGGAGAAGCTTTTGTCTTTGTGCTGCTGGATGTCCATTACAGACCATAATATCCGGAACTGTCACCGTGGCATCTGAAGTTGACGTCTAATGACCTTCTTTCTTTTCATGACACATTTACATACAGTAAATGCGCCACGCTCATTTTACTTCCTGAATGCACCGCGCTCATTTTACTTCCTGAATGCACCTCGCTCATTCTACTTCCCGAATGCACCGCGCTCATTTTACTTCCTGAATGCACCGCGCTCATTCTACTTCCCGAATGCACCGCGCTCATTCTACTTCCTGAATGCACCGCGCTCATTTTACTTCCTGAATGCACCACGCTCATTCTACTTCCTTAATGCACCGCGCTCATTTTACTTCCTGAATGCACCACGCTCATTTTACTTCCTGAATGCACCGCGCTCCTTTTACTTCCTGAATGCACCGCGCTCATTTTACTTCCTGAATGCACCGCGCTCATTCTACTTCCTGAATGCACCGCTCTCATTCTACTTCCTGAACTCCCTGCGCTGAACAAAAAACATGAAGGGCAAATGATGAAAACAACTCATTAACTGTTGATTTAAACTTAACAGGTTTTTACAACGCTTCCAAATTATGTATCAAAATACATTGTTTGTGCCCAACAACACATTATTTTTGGGTTTGTTTTACATCTTGAGTCAGTTGAATCAGATGCCTTGATTGGGTGAGCGGAGTTGTAGTTGGGTTGCCTCTTTGCACGTCTGTCAGAGGAACCTTTAGGCTACTACAGCTTAGCGTTTATGATAGTTTGGTGCGTTGTTAGCTGGTAATTGGGAAAATTCCAGTTCTGGGAGTTCACCACTCGTTCATGCAGCTCATTGCATGAACTGGCCCATCCAAAGAAACCCTGCTTCCCAATCATGTGCAGTATCACTGTGTAATCTCTCTGGCCTTCCTTCAGTCTCCACTCTCGCTCTTAAATGCTTCTCCACATGTTGGAGTTGCTGGGTTGCAGAGTGGAGATTGGTTGGAGGGATGCACTACAACCGGTGAGTATGACATTTTGGAAATGTATGTAGTTGGTATTTAAGTGTCAGTATTCCTGGTGGGAACAAAGTTTTTATGGAGGGGGTGTGACGACCCCTCCCTCCCACTAGGGTCTGTGTCCTGGTTGCTGCCTTCTGTCTTTCAGGATGTTGATCAGTAGCTAATGAGCCACACCTGAGCCTGATGGGATGATGGATATATAAATCCACAGCTCAACAAGGATCGGTCGCTCCTCTCCTCCCTGCCGCCTGTGTGGAGGACCTGGCTGTTTGTTTGTTTGTTTAGTTTAGTTACTGGTTCCTTAAATAAATGTCTATTTATTACTTTTAAACTCGTCTTGTCTCCCTCATGTTGCGGCCTTTTGAGCCGGGTCGTGACAGGCTCATTAACAGAGCCCGGGTCCCCCACTGACTCTGTCATCCCCAGGACAATTTCCTACCGGTCACTCCCCTGCACATCCCTTCTAATACACTTGACACTACACTTACATCTCACTTGTTTATAGTCCTGTTATCTGTTCGTTTGTGCACTTTATTTTATATTTCACTTTATTTTATATTTTACTTTATTTTATATTTTTCTGTAAATTTTAATATGTTTCTACTTTGCACTGTTGATTGTTGTTAAATGTTATGCACCTCCCGTCATGTCAAATTCCTTGTATGTTCAACATACCATGGCAATAAACGGTTCTGATTCTGATCTGATGAACAAAAGTGCAATAACATAACACACAAATACGGTGCTTTTTAACAGCAGTATTCCCTTTACACAGTAGCAGTTATATTTCTTGCACTATCTGTGCTCAGTGTGCTGACTTTATGTGACTTTATGTTCCACTGCTGTGCAACATGAATAAAATGTTCCGTGCACGTTTCAGCAAAATGTCTGTCTTGTGTCTTCATGACAGTCAGAGCATGTGAATGCAGCTCTACTGTTCATCAATATAATGCTGTAACTCCGAGGTGATGATGGTTACCCAGCGATGTCCAGTAGTCTCCAGTGACAGCAACAGCTGGTGCACGTTGTAACGCCGTCACTTTTGTAGTCCTCACCTTTTCATACAACTCGTGTATTCTTCTTGTGATGAATGTGACATTTATTTATTTTACCGGGACAATGCACACTAATCAACAGTTGAACTGTAAGGGGCCGTCCAGAGTTTTCAACATTTTCACAGTCGTGAGGGGGGGGGTTGTCACTCATGTACGACTTTAAAGTTTCGTAAAATGTCGATATTTTTCGGTGAACGGAACTTGCATTTTTTAACGCCTAGCGAGCGGCATTTCGTGCAAACACTCTCTAATGCTGCGGATTGAGTCGAATCGAGTTTCTTTGCGACGTCCACGGCGTTTCCCAAAAATGTAACGGCCGCGCGAGAGCCTGTCAGACGCTGAAAGAGCTGCAACAAAGCGCTGCAGGAACGCCCGAGCCGGTGAGGGTGGGGGGGGTCTCCGAGCACCTTGCTTGTGCATGGAGGAAAGCGAGGCAAGGACGATAACAACAACAACATTGGGGGTAAATTGCACCAGTGCCCGGTGTGCAGTGAGCTGTTCGCGACTCGCTATCAACTTCTGAAACATCAGAAACTGACTCAGCACAAACTAAAAACAATTTTAAAGTGGTTTTAATAATAAATTGTTGGATACATATCTTCTATATACATATTATTGTGTTTGTGTCTATAGTTGGGACTCCTAAAATCTAGACCTCTGTCATGTAATGTGATAAAAATGTTGATATGTACTACTTTGGGGGGGGGTCTGGAAAAGTAGTACTCTTTGTACTACTGTGAAAATGTTGATAACTTTGGATGACCCCTTACCTAACTCCCTACCCAAAACAGGAGAAAAACAGAAGTAAACAAAAGAGCGGCTCACCCCTACCACTACATGGACTGTCAGTTATAGAATGTACTAGGATGGTCGCCCCGATCTGTTTCGCAACGATCCCTGTTGCGATGCCGCACGGTCCGGTTGGGAGCCGGGGAGAAGAGAGAGAGACGCCGGCCGGCCTCCACAGGTGCCTTCTTATGTCCCGCCTCACGAGTCCCCAGTCCAATCACCTGTCATCTACAGGATACACAGAAAACAGTCACAATACACAGCACCACCCTCAGGCAGGGAGGCACACAGCATATATGATCATATATTATGACTCACAGTCATAACACCCCCCCACTTAAGATCAAACATTTATTCCCTCCAAGAAATGTTTTCTCAACACCCTACACGGGACAACGCATCCGCTACAACATTATCCACTCCTTTAATGTGATGAATATCGATGTTAAAATCTTGGAGCAGCAGTGACCAGCGCATAAGACGCTGGTTGTTGTTGCGCATACGGGACAAGAACACAAGAGGATTGTGATCAACCGGTGTCGAGCTGGAATCAACATAAACTTCAAAATGCTGCATCGCCAAAAGCAACGCCAACACTTCCTTTTCGATAGTGCTGTAATTCACTTGGTGTTTATTAAATTTCTTAGAGAAATAACAGACAGGGTGATCAAGGCCATGATCATCTTCCTGCAAAAGAACAGCACCCGCCCCATGAGCACTGGCATCTATCTCCATTTTGAAAGGACGCGTAAAATCAGGCGCGGACAACACAGGCACGCTGCAAAGCAGCGCTTTGGCCGAATCGAATGATTCCTGACACGCAGCAGCCCAGACGAATTGGCTGGAGGGGCTCAACAAACCAGTGAGGGGCGCAACCACACTGGCAAAGTTCTTACAGAACCCACGGTAATACCGGCACATTCCCAGGAACCGGCGGAGTTGTCGCCGCGTCTCTGGCACTGTGAAATCCAGGATCGCCTGAACTTTGGCAGATAGAGGGCGCACCTGCCCCTGCCCCACCTGTTTTCCCAGATAGGTGACCACCGCCTTACCAAATTCACATTTGGCCAGATTTAACGTAAGGGAAGCACCCTCCAAACGACTGAATATCTCCCGTAAGGTATCTAAATGCTCCGACCAGGTGGATGAATAGCACACAATATCATCTAGGTACGCCTCACAGTTCTTCACACCCAAAAGAACCGTGTTCATCAACCTCTGGAAAGTGGCAGGAGCATTTCTTAACCCGAAGGGCATGACGGTGTACTGAAGGAAATGATCGGGGGTTACAAAAGCGGAGACCTCGGCTGCACGCTGTGAAAGGGGCACCTGCCAGTATCCCTTCAATAGATCCAATTTAATAACAAACTTAGCGGATCCCACTCGATCCACACAATCATCCATGCGTGGGAGGGGAAACGAGTCTGGCGTGGTAACTGCGTTCACTTTGCGGTAATCGTTACAAAAACAAGGTGTTTGGTCAGATTTGGGAACCAGAAGCGAAGGTGAGCTCCATGGACTGGAGCTGTGCACAGCCAACCCATTTTCCAGGAGGTACTCAACCTCTTTCTGCATGGCAGCCCACTTCACTTGATTAACACGGTACGCGTGCTGCTTAATGGGCTTGTTTTCACCAACATCTACATCATGCTGTAATACTGTGGTTTGAGTGAGTTTGTCACCAAATATCGATGCATAGCCGCGAATGAGGTCACAAATATCGCCTTTTGCAGGGTCTGACAAATAAGACAAATGCGCCTCTATTTTACCCAAAATTTGAGAATTCTCCAGACGCGGACACGGCACCGACACAAGGTGCTCACGCAACCCGTGCTCACGCAACCCGTTCTCCTCGGGACGGGATGGTGGTGACACCACAGTCACCACAGGGGATATACATGGCACAGGAGTCATCACGGATGACATAGGATTTTAGCATGTTGACATGGCACACACGGGACTTTTTCCTCCTATCCGGCGTTCTAATTACATAATCTGTATCACTTAACTTTCACTCAACCTCGTAAGAATCACAGAACTTTGCCTGTAGACAAGAGCCAACCACCGGTAACAAGACCAACACCCGGTCTCCTGGAAGGAAACTGCGACTGAGAGCTTTCCTGTCATATTTTACTTTCATTTCAGATTGTGCGAAGGAAAGGGAGCTGCGAGCTAGCTCGCAAGCAGTGTGCAACCTCTCCCTAAAGGAACTCACATAGTCCAAAATGCTGTGTGCGGTGTCCGGCCCGTCCACAAGCCACTTCTCCTGCAGCAGTCGCAGCGGGTCGCGCACCGTGTGCCCAAAAACCAACTCGGCCGGGCTAAACCCAAGAGACTCTTGTATAGTTTCCCGAATGGCGAACAATAGCAGTGGCAGGCCCTCATCCCATTCCTTGTTGGACTCAACACAATACTTATGGAGCATAGATTTTAACGTCTGATGAAATCTCCAGTGCGCCCTGACTCTCTGGATGATACGCACTGGAGACCTGATGCTTAACAGACAATTCTGACATAACCTGGGCAAAAACCTTGGACATAAAGTTAGACCCTTGATCAGTTTGAATGCGTTTTGGCAATCCAAATGTGGAAAAGAACTTAACCAATGCTTTCACCACTGCTTTCGCCTTTAAGGTGCGCAACGGCACTGCCTCGGGAAAACGTGTAGCGGCGCACATCATAGTAAGCAGGTACTGATGACCAGCCTTGGTTTTTGGCAAGGGACCTACACAGTCTATTATGATATGCTCAAAGGGTTCACCAATTACCGGGATGGGATGTAAAGGGGCCGGGGGAATAACCTGGTTTGGTTTCCCCGTTAGTTGGCAAACACTACAGGATCAGCAACATTTTGTAACATCGGTTTTCATCCCTGGCCAAAAAAAAATAACGGAGCACCCGATAGTATGTTTTTTTAATACCCAAATGGCCCGACAGATGGTGATCATGTGCTAAACTTAATACCTGGGAACGGAACTCTTTTGGTAAAACGACCTGTGTAATCACATCACATTCCACCCCAGACACCGGAATCCATTTACGCAGCAAGACACCTTCATCATACAAGTAAGCCGCAGCTTTTGCGTCACTGTCCTGCTTCTGAGCAGCCGACAAGCAGGCCGTCAAGGTACTATCAGCTTGCTGAGCCTTGATTAGCTGATTTGTATCTACTGCCAAACACAAATTATCCTCATCTGGCACTACCTCAACAACAACAGGCTCACATTGGGTTTCAGAGGAGGGGCTGACTACATCTTCAGATGCGTTCATAAACGATTCAGAGAGATTCGCTACCTCACTTGTCTTGCGAGTCTGGGCACGCGTTACAACACAGGCTGGAGAAATGGGTAGCGCGCTGCGCGAAGTGGGGCTAATAACAAACACATCAGCCATAGGTGTTTCAGTTACCTCGGGAATAGTAGGAAACACTTTAACCCCAGCTAAATCATTCCCGAGAATGAGATCAATCCCTGCAATGGGCAGCCGATCTCTCACAGCAACCTGCATCAGGCCAGACATTCAGCACAACGGTGTGAAAACAAACCACCAGAATATATTTAAAGGATCAGTTTGTGTTTGTGTATTTTATCAAATGAAAAGTGTTTAGATTAATAAACTTTTAGTTCCTCTGTGGATCGACATCACGACGACTCGATCATGTCGGTGTTTGTTGGAGTCTGTTGTTCTAGCTTCCATTTATTCAGACATTTGAAGGTGGTGGTGTGACATCAGAAAGAATCCATCAAAGGTGTGCTGAGACTTTAGGTAACGACAGATGATTCTCACATCAAACTGTCTTCCTGTCTAATAACTGTAAAACTACAAATGTTAAAGACATCAGTATCTGTTCACATCTTTCATTTGACCCTCAGGATCCCAAAACATGTTCCCAGTAGCGCTACCATGTGGCCAGTTTAGGGATAGGGTTAATAAAGTCAGTTTTCAGGACCAAGACATCGGTATCACTCAACATATTTTATCAGAACTTCATCAAACTCAGTATTTGTTGTTAGACATCATCATCAACTTTTTTTATTGATTAGAGCCTTCAGAAATACTGGAATATTTGCAACCAATTTTAGGGGACATATGAACCTCCAACACCTTTGTTAAATTCATGGAATTCTCCCATAGGTGGTGCTATAATAAAAAGAAAATCACAAATTACTCTGTTCTTTGATGGCTCTTTAGTGGTTCTCTGATGGCTCTTTAATGGTTCCATAATGGCTCCCTGATGGTTCTTTAATGGCTAATTGATGGTTCCCTGATGGTTCTCCGATGGCTCCATGATTGCTCTTTAATGGTCAATTGATGGTTCTCTGATGGTTCTTGAATGGCTAATTGATGGTTCCCTGATGGTTCTATGATGGCTCCCTGATTGTTCTTTAATGTTCAATTGATGGTTCTCTGATGGTTCTTTAATTGCTAATTGATGGTTCCCTGATGGTTCTTTAATGGTTAATTGATGGTTCTCTCTTGGTTTGTGGAGCGTTGCTCTCCAGAAGTAGAATTGTCCTCAAGACACCAGACAGGTTCTAATTTTCTGTGACATCTGATTGATATCTGATGATTTGTTGTGACATGTTGTTCTCCTTCTGGTTCTCTTCCTGATTCTAACTCCTGGTCCTGCATAGAACCGCTTCCACCTGCAGATGGCAATGGGGGTTCCGGAGTCCGGTCTGTCCAACCTGTTGCTGACGGTTCTGCAGCGGTCTGGTTGGAGAGAGGGTACCGTGGTTCTGTGTCGAGGCTGGGAGGAGGCTCGGGGTCTCCTGCGGCTGCTGGACAATGGGAGTTGGAGCGTTGCATCATGGGACGGTGGGGGAGGAGTCACCTGGCACGTGCGTGCCCTCCTGAACCTGACGCAGTCGGCACATGACGACACTCAGATCCACGACTTCCTGTCCCGACACTTCCGACAGAAGCAGCCCTCGCCCGCGTCAGTGCTGCTGTTCGGAGCGGACCCTCAGTGCGCGGCGGCGGTGCTGCGCAGCGCTCAGGACCTGGGCCTCACGTTACCCATGGTGCACTGGGTGCTGGGCCAGCCCCTCAGCCCCGACGCGCTGCACGCCATCGGGCTGCCTCTCGGCCTGCTGGCCTACGGAGAGGTGGAGAGGAAACCGCTCGACTTCTACGTCAGCGATGCCCTGCAGCTCGTCACCAGGGCCATCGCCGCGGCAACCGTGATGAGACCGGACCTGGCTCTGATCCAGAACATGGTGAACTGCTACGACAAACCCAACAAACATGAGGTGCCGTCCTCCGGACAGTACCTGTCCAGGTAAGAACACATATATTTCTTAGTGTTCTGAGAAACGTAATAATAATAATGACTAATAATGATCAAATATCTTACTGACCTCAATGTGTCTAAACACACAGAAATGATTAGTGTTCACACAGTCTCCAACACCAGCAGTATATTTATAATCAGTGTTCATTAGCAAATGTAATCAGTGCCAGTGAAATATTAACATGTATTCCTCATTTTAGTGCCAATGAGTTCTGATATTTCTCCAGCGAGCAGCTCTTTGAATGTTGATTATTTTCTCACCAAACTGTGGATTCAGTTGTGTGTTATCAGCAAAGTGGAGGAAAAGCCTCCATCCTTACCTCTCAGACGGGAGGAGCTAAGAGGACCCGAGAGGGGAAACACACAGATTCATTTTCATATTCATAAATGCAATCTGTGCCTTTTATTTTATTTTATCTGTGTGTAAATATAAACATGTTGTTTTACATATATATAGTATATATATATACACTTCCGTATATCGATGTTCTTCTTTTCTTCAACAATAACTATTTTAACAGAGACAAAAGGAGTTTAATTCAGACACCAAATGTATTACATTCATTTGAAATAGTTTTGCCCCAAAAGAAGAAGAAGAACATGACTAAATACCTTTGTCACATTTCTATTTTTAATTCATTTTCCAGTCCAGAAAAGCGTGAGTGACCCTCGTTCATTATGAAACCACACCCGTGCTTGCAATCGGGCACTAATTATTTTGGGTAGCCAATTTTCTATATGGGTCCTCTGCAGTCGCAGGAAGCACTGTGATGATCTGCAGGAAACACTGAGATCAAGACAAGCTACAGGTTTGAGTATTAAAGGTATTAAAGGTTCAACTGCTGCATTCAGTTTAGTGACAGAAAAGATCAAACACATTCACAGGAAATTAAATTACACTCAGACTGAGAGATAAAAACCTCAGAGGATGGATTATCAGCTGCAGCAGGAGAAAAGAACAAAAGAAATGAAAGAGAGAGCGTGAGGAGAAACAGAAACATGAAAGTTAATATGAAGTCAGATCACAGACTCATCACACTGACATCTGAACGTGAAATGCTTTCAGAGTTATCAGTAAATATAAAGACAGTTTAACATCAGGTTATTACGTTTGTGGTGTCTTTTTCCATGATGCTAGCACCTAAACAAAATCCAGAGGATACATCCTCTGAGGACCACGAATATTCACTGCATAGTTCAAAACAATCTGCCCAACTGTTGACTGTGACTTGAGAAGAGTTGTTAAGTGTGGAACTCTGTCCTGGTTCTTGAAGCACTTTACCCACTCTGTCTGTCTGCTGCTTTGTTTTATTGTGCAAATAAATAAATCTAAATCTGATTTGTGTATTAAAAGAGACTAAACAGCCTACTTTTAAAGAAAACCACGGCTTTCTGTAAAGAAAATAAGTACAAGGTTCAACCCCTGTTATTTTGATCAACAAAAGATAATTTTGCTGTACATCAGTTTGTTTCTCTAGACCAGGGGTCTTCAACGTTGTTCAGGCCAAGGACCCCCAAACTGATAGAGAGATGGAGCAGGGACCCCCGACTATATATATTGTATAAAATTGTGTTTTATATTAAACTGGGCGTAGTTCCATGTATAAACATACCTCTTTATTGTGCATTCAATACTAAGCTATTCAAATAATACACAGGTTCATATATTCATGTTTTTATTTTAAACATGTGCAAGGTACAGTGAGTAGGGTGGCCGTGCCACTGCCATTCATAAACATACCTTGTCAGCTGATACCAATGCCAATATCAACATTGTCTGTTAATTGCATGATAATCATGAATACACGCTATTCAAATTGATGTTTTCATTTTAAACATAAATGTGGAAACGAAAATGAGTGATGGCCTATTAGTGCCACTGCTATGCATAAACATACCTGTTATCTTGTATACAATACTGAACTATTCAAATAATGGACAGATTAATTTTTGGAAAAAAAAAAAAAATGTAAAAAGTTAAAATTGTCTAATCAACCAAACATTTCGCGGACACCCTGCAGTACCTCCGCGGACCCCCTTGGGTTCGCGGACCCCCTGTTGAAGACCTCTGCTCTAGATTGTGAAATCTTAGAACCTGGATATCTCAAAACCACCCAGAGAACAGATCAAACCTCATCTGGTGTGTGTGTTAGCTGCTGTTTTCTTTCTTTTTTGTTTTTCTGTCCTACAGGTTCCTGTCCAACACGTCTTTCTCCGGTCTCACAGGTCCAGTACGAGTCCACCAGAACAGGTCTCAGGTCCTCACCTCACAGCGTTTCCACATCTGGAGCTTACGACGGGACGCGCTGGGTCAGCCCACCTGGGTGACGGTGGGCAGTTGGGAGGGAGGCCAGCTGCAGGTGGAGGACCAGGTAGTCTGGCAGGGGGCCAAACCTCGCCACAGAACAGATGGCATGAGCGGGAGGACGAAGGGCCGCTGGAGGCCGGGGATGCCGGTGGTGGGGAGTCGGGTTCGGGTGGTCACACTGGTAGAGCATCCCTTCGTTTTCACGCGGGACGTGGACGAAGAGGGCAGCTGCCCAGCCGGACAGTACTGCCTAGACGCCAGCACCAACAGCTCTGAAACGTTGGAGAGATTCTTCAGGGAGGTGGCCGGAGGGAACAGCAGCTTCCTGCCTGCAGAGCACAGCAAGTGTTGCTACGGTTACTGTATCGACCTGCTGGAGAAACTGGCCGAGGACCTGGGCTTCGAGTTCGACCTTTACATCGTAGGAGACGGGAAGTACGGAGCGTGGAAGGGGGGGCGCTGGACTGGGCTCGTGGGAGATCTTCTGAACGGACTGGCAGACATGGCCGTAACCTCCTTCAGTATCAACTCCGCTCGGAGCCGAGTGATTGACTTCACCTCGCCCTTCTTCTCCACCAGCCTGGGCATCCTGGTGCGCAGTAAGGACACTGCGGCCCCCATCGGAGCCTTCATGTGGCCCCTGCACTGGTCCATGTGGGTGGGCATCTTCCTGGCGCTGCACATCACAGCTCTTTTTCTCACGCTGTACGAGTGGAAGAGTCCATACGGCATGACGCCTCACGGACGCAACAGGGTGAGGGTATTCTCATACTCGTCTGCTCTCAACCTGTGCTACGCCATCCTGTTCGGACGCACCGTCTCCTCCAAGACGCCGAAGTGTTGGACAGGTCGGTTTCTGATGAACCTGTGGGCCATCTTCTGCCTGCTTGTGCTGTCCAGCTACACCGCCAACCTAGCAGCTGTCATGGTGGGGGAGAAGACCTTCGAGGAGGTGTCAGGAATCCACGACGCCAAGGTGAGACAAACAAAGTCCTTCAAAGTACTTTTAAAAGCTTTTCTTTCAATTCCACATGTGTCTGTTCTCCAGGGAAGCCAAGTAGAACCAAACTTTGTATGTTTGAACTTCCACTTAAGCTGCATTTAATAACGTGGCTCAATACGCGGTTCAGATCAAGTGACATTTTTTGGCGAGCCAGCGTTTCTCTGTGTATGACACCGTGTGTAGACTGGACCAGACAGTCGTAGCTGCAGCTCCGTCTGAGCATAAAGCAGAATGACATGTCGTCATATGAACACTAGAACAGTGACAGACAACATATCCTAATGCAAATCATCTTGAAATGTATAATTCACTTAAATCAGCAGTATTGCTCAACGACTGGTAGCATCTCTTGGTGACTCATAGGGCCTTTTTTCTGTTGTCCCCAATGAGGAGAGAGCATATACATTATATTATATGACACTATCATTACATTAGTGGGAGCAGATCGGTCGGCCTCTTCTTGGTCTAACGTTAGATTGATGGGGACGAACTCATCTATACAAAGTCTGAAGCAGACTGGAACTGATGGTGAACCAGACAAAACAAACAGATGACAGAACGGATCTTTTGCCTCTGCTGACTCTGCATTATCATTGACGTTAGTTCTCCTTTTACCTTTTTTGAAGAAACTCTCAAGTGACGTTTTAACTCACTTACTAAGCTAACAAATACTATTCATAACACTGCTTCTGGTTCTGGTCCATGGCCCGCTGCTCCACAACACCAGGATTACCTCATAATTCATTATTCAGTGTTGGAAATGTAACAGAAATCATAAACATACTGATGAAAATATCAGATGTGTGTGTGTGTTGGCTTCAGTCTTTGCTGCTGAGCTGTGACTCGTTATTCATTTACTTTCTGCTTCCTGTCGTCAAATAATTACACATTAAATCTCTTCTTTGGATCACCTGCCTCGTCCTAATTACACTTTTAATTCAGCAGCTGATTGAAGCATGAAACACGTTTGTGAGTGTGTGTGTGTGTGTGTGTGTGTGTGTGTGTGTGTGTGTGTGTGTGTGTGTGTGTGTGTGTGTGTGTGTGTGTGTGTGTGTGTGTGTGTGTGTGTGTGTGTGTGTGTGTGTGTGTGTGTGTGTGTGTGTGTGTGTGTGTGTGTGTGTGTGTGTGTGTGTGTGTGTGAGCGAGAGTGTGTGATTAGCTTTTTACTTTTAATGTACAGACTGCATCTTCCAAGGAAACACTGTCAGTGTCTGTTGTTTTATTGTTGTCTGAATATGTAATATACTATAATGTATTATTATATATATATATATATATTAGTGCTAGGCAAGTTAACGTGTTATTATCGTTATATATATTTAGTTATTATTAGTTTTTAGAGTTGTTTTGTTTGTAATATGTATAATAAGCATATCATTTAGTTATCGCTACTGAGAATTTAACAAACATAACAAAAAAAAAAGACAAAAACATGACGTAGATAGGTTTGCAGTTTTCAAGGTGTATATTTCAAATTGCATCTCTTACACACATGAAGATAAAGTTGTGAACACCGGCTGCATATCTATTATCAGAATCATCATAACTGTATTTTAACTGCTACTGTGTAAAGGGAATACTGCTGTTAAAAAGAACCTGATGTGTTTAAAGCAAACCAAATGTTATTAAGTGCGCAATACACTACTTTTGAATAATTCATTGTGCATATGTGCATAACAATGCGATTAATCGCAAAAAAAAAATATATATATATATATATACATATATAAATTAATCGAAATAGTGAAATTCATGTTTCTCTTGTTTCTGTAGTCAACTGTTAAGTCTAGAAATCTCTCTGCTGAACTCTGTCTCCTTCCTCTTCTTCGTTGGTGTGTCAGCTGCATCACCCATCGCAGGGTTTTCGTTTTGGGACGGTGAGGGAGAGCAGCGCAGAAGATTACATGAAGAAGAGTTTTCCAGAGATGCACGAGTACATGAGGCGCTTCAACGAGCCGACGACACCCGAGGGAGTCGCCACTCTCAAGTAATAGAACGACGCAAACTGTCTCTAGTTGCTGTAGTAACCTTGTTGCTCTGTGGTGAAGGACATAGTCTCTAGTTGCTGTAGTAACATGTTGCTCTGTGTTGAAGGACATAGTCTCTAGTTGCTGTAGTAACCATGTTGCTCTGTATTGAAGGACAGATCCTCTAGTTGCTGTAGTAACCATGTTGCTCTGTGTTGAAGGACAGATCATCTAGTTGCTGTAGTAACCATGTTGCTCTGTGTTGAAGGACATAGTCTCTAGTTGCTGTAGTAACCTTGTTGCTCTGTGTTGAAGGACAGATCATCTAGTTGCTGTAGTAACCATGTTGCTCTGTGTTGAAGGACATAGTCTCTAGTTGCTGTAGTAACCTTGTTGCTCTGTGTTGAAGGACAGATCCTCTAGTTGCTGTAGTAACCTTGTTGCTCTGCGTTGAAGGACAGATCCTCTAGTTGCTGTAGTAACCATGTTGCTCTGTATTGTTGCTCTGTGTTGAAGGACAGATCCTCTAGTTGCTTTAGTAACATGTTGCTCTGTGTTGAAGGACAGATCCTCCTCTCCTTGATGCCTTCATCATGTAGTAACCTTGTTGCTCTGTGTTGAAGGACAGATCATCCTCTCCTTGATACCTTCATCATGTAGTAACCTTGTTGCTCTGTGTTGAAGGACAGATCCTCCTCTCCTTGATGCCTTCATCATGTAGTAACCTTGTTGCTCTGTGTTGAAGGACAGATCCTCCTCTCCTTGATGCCTTCATCATGTAGTAACCTTGTTGCTCTGTGTTGAAGGACAGATCATCCTCTCCTTGATACCTTCATCATGTAGTAACCTTGTTGCTCTGTGTTGAAGGACAGATCCTCCTCTCCTTGATGCCTTCATCATGTAGTAACCTTGTTGCTCTGTGTTGAAGGACAGATCATCCTCTCCTTGATGCCTTCATCATGTAGTAACCTTGTTGCTCTGTGTTGAAGGACAGATCCTCCTCTCCTTGATGCCTTCATCATGTAGTAACCTTATTGCTCTGTGTTGAAGGACAGATCCTCCTCTCCTTGATACCTTCATCATGTAGTAACCTTATTGCTCTGTGTTGAAGGACAGATCCTCCTCTCCTTGATGCCTTCATCATGGATAAAGCTCTTCTGGATTACGAGGTTTCCATCGACGCCGACTGTAAACTTGCAACAGTCGGGAAACCGTTTGCAATCGAAGGTGAGACGTAGTGTTTGTGTGTGAACCGTGTTTGTGTCTTTGTGAGGACATTTACAGTGGGTACGGAAAGTATTCAGACCCCTTTAAATTGTTCACTCTTTGTTTCATTGCAGCCATTTGCTAAAATCAAAAAAGTTCATTTTATTTCTCATTAATGTACACGCAGCACCCCATCTTGACAGAAAAAAACTGAAATGTAGAAATTTTTGCAAATGTATTAAAAAAGAAAAACTGAAATATCACATGGTCATAAGTATTCAGACCCTTTGCTGTGACACTCATATTTAACTCACATGCTGTCCATTTCTTCTGATCCTCCTTGAGATGGTTCTACTCCTTCATTGGAGTCCAGTTGTGTTTAATTAAACTGATTGGACTTGATTAGGAAAGGTACACACCTGTCTATATAAGACCTTACAGCTCACAGTGCATGTCAGAACAAATGAGAATCATGAGGTCGAAGGAACTGCCCAAGGAGCTCAGAGACAGAATTGTGGCAAGGCACAGATCTGGCCAAGGTTACAAAAGAATTTCTGCAGCACTCAAGGTTCCTAAGAGCACAGTGGCCTCCATAATCCTTAAATGGAAGAAGTTTGGGACGACCAGAACTCTTCCTAGACCTGGCCGTGCAGCCAAACTGAGCAATCGTGGGAGAAGAGCCTTGGTGAGAGAGGTAAAGAAGAACCCAAAGATCACTGTGGCTGAGCTCCAGAGATGCAGTAGGGAGATGGGAGAAAGTTCCACAAAGTCAACTATCACTGCAGCCCTCCACCAGTCGGGGCTTTATGGCAGAGTGGCCCGACGGAAGCCTCTCCTAACTGCAAGACATATGAAAGCCTGCATAGAGTTTGCGGGCTTTCATGAACACATGAAGGACTCCCAGACTATGAGAAATAAGATTCTCTGGTCTGATGAGACCAAGATTGAACTTTTTGGCGTTAATTCTAAGCGGTATGTGTGGAGAAAACCAGGCACTGCTCATCACCTGCCCAATACAATCCCAACAGTGAAACATGGTGGTGGCAGCATCATGCTATGGGGGTGTTTTTCAGCTGCAGGGACAGGACGACTGGTTGCAATTGAAGGAAAGATGAATGCGGCCAAGTACAGAGATATCCTGGAAGAAAACCTCTTTCAGAGTGCTCTGGACCTCAGACTGGGCCGAAGGTTCACCTTCCAACAAGACAATGACCCTAAGCACACAGCTAAAATAACAAAGGAGTGGCTTCAGAACAACTCTGTGACCATTCTTGACTGGCCCAGCCAGAGCCCTGACCTAAACCCAATTGAGCATCTCTAGAGAGACCTGAAAATGGCTGTCGACCAATGTTCACCATCCAACCTGACGGAACTGGAGAGGATCTGCAAGGAAGAATGGCAGAGGATCCCCAAATCCAGGTGTGAAAAACTTGTTGCATCATTCCCAAGAAGACTCATGGCTGTACTAGCTCAAAAGGGTGCTTCTACTCAATACTGAGCAAAGGGTCTGAATACTTATGACCATGTGATATTTCAGTTTTTCTTTTTTAATAAATTTGCTACATTTTTTCTGTCAAGATTGGGTGCTGCGTGTACATTAATGAGAAATATAATTAACTTTTTGGATTTTAGCAAATGGCTGCAATGAAACAAAGAGTGAAAAATGTAAAGGGGTCTGAATACTTTCCGTACCCACTGTAGACGTTTAGTTGCCGTGGTTAATGTGTTGTCCTCAGATATCGAAGTACAAACATGTCGTTCTAGGTTTTTCTTCCTCTCAGTTCCATCAGCTTTCTATTGAAACGTGTTTCATGAAGTTTCATCATCAACCACATCTCGACCAATCAGATCATCAGAACCGTCTCCCTGCAGACAGTTTACCAGTTTAAAGATTCACTCTGAGCTTCTTCCTCCTGCAGAGACTCTGCTGTAAACACACATTCTGTACACTCCACAGTATCCAGTATATCGTCTATATATACATGTATATCAGTGGCGGGCCGTGCATTTTCTACCCAGGCCTTCACTGCTGTCATGCAGCTGAAATACCACCTTATAACCACATGATGGCGCCACATCTATTATTTGTTTCTAAGGCTGTAACTATGTACGTACTCGTATTAAACCGTTTGGTACGAGGCTTACAATACATTTGAATAATGCTAGAGCATTTGGAAAATGCAGAAGCTTAAATTCAGGAAAATATAATGTTTTCTGTGCTCATGTAGGACAGTGGTTCTCAGCTGGTCTGGCTGTGGGACCCACCATCATCCCTTAATGACAAGCCGCGGCCCATTCGTCTCTTTGGGAGACCGTCTTATGATTTTAATTTCACAACCCAAACGTTACAAGCACTGCTCTGCAATCTCTTTCCTCGTCTCAGCCCCCTGTGTCACGGTGTGTGGTACTCGAGTCAGGAAACTTGTCAGAATGCCCATATTTGATTGGCTGAGCTGCATCACGTGATGTGATTCACAACGCCGACTAAGCCTCTGCTGTTAAGTTTCATTTCACGATAGTCACGTGCTCGCCCACTGACCAATCGCTGCACTAATGTTGACGTAGTTGTGGGCCGGCTAGTATGGGACTAGCGGGCTCTGACACGTCAAAGAATACGCCCAACATGTCAAACTAAAGATCTGATTGGTTGAACACTATGACAATCAACAATATCATCCCCATTCACTTAAACTGCACATGGATGCAACTTTTGAGTCTGCAGGCCTGGGGCCTCTCTTCTTACCTTAATATGTGCCATGGTAATGTATTGAACACATCCATAAGTTTCTTAAGCACCAAATAAACTTTACGAACAGCACGGCATGCAGCGGCATCGCCGACACTGTACAATAATGTACCACTCGCAAAAAAGCTCACGGCTATGCATACAGTCTGTGAGACAGTCAATGCTCGGCTGTGTGTGGTGTTCACAATGTATGACTCGAGAAGGTCTTGTAAATAAATGATTCCTTGTCGGCAGAATCGATAGCGCTCGTATAGGAAGTCATCACGATGTGATAACGGATCTTGGCGGTCTCGGTCCATGTACGTTTTAGTCATCTGTTTTACCGTTAAAATACGGAAATTTTCATTTTATCGAATGAACGGTAAAACAGATGATCAAAACGTACACGGACCGATCTCGAAGAACTCTCTCCCTATAAAACGCTAATCTAACTAATCGCTCCTTCATCAATGGGATGAGGAAGGGAGCTGACATTTTTTTCCAGCGCAGGTTCAAGTTTATGGATGTGTTGCTATGGTGATTTTGCCAAACTTGCTTCGTGGAACCGAAAAGCCTGATTTATGTAATCTTATCCTGAAAATTATCCGGCTAACTCAGTTAGCCACGTACGAGGAATAGGGCCCAAGTTATGGTATCGGTTTGTTGTTTGTTGTTTATTGTTTGTTGTTTGCTCTTCAGGTTATGGTATCGGTCTCCCTCAGAACTCTCCTCTGACCTCCAACATCTCAGAGTTCATCAGTAGATATAAGTCTGAAGGCTACATGGATCTGCTGCACGACAAGTGGTACAAAGTGGTTCCTTGTGGTAACCGAGTGTTCGCCGTCACCGAGGTCAGTCTCACATAAGGATGCTCTGTTATTATTTATTATTATCTCAGGGTTCTTTCTTCAGTTCTCTATTTATTAAAAAACAAAATTATATGAAATCTCTGCAAAATATAGTGAAAGTAAAATCTAAATAATGGCAAAGGTACTGGGTGTGGGCGACTGTGGCTAAGTGGAGAGCAGGGCCGTCCTTCAATCAGAAGATCGGTGGTTCGATCTCCGGCTCCGCTAGTCGCATGTCGATGTGTCCTTGAGCAAGACACTTAACTCCAAATATTGCTCCCGTAGCTGTGCCTACAGTGTATGTGATAGAATCTGAATTCTAAGTCGCTTTGGATAAAAATGACTGTAATGTAATGTAATGTAATGTAATGAGCATACAGTGTAAATACAACATACAGTGTAAATACAACACAGTGTAAATACAGCACACAGTGTAAATACACTGTCGTGAGACTACGTTGATGCAGCGTGTGGGAGAAGTATAGATAAACAAAAGCAAGACAAGCTAACAAATGCTACAGAGAAGTGGATACAAACTGCAGCCGGTTAGTATTGTGGAAGATGTCGGTGTGAGGAACGTTCTCAAGGTGCGTTCGCGTCGCGTTTGGTGTGAATACACTACTTTTGAATTCATTATTGAACTTTGCCACAACATCGCGATTAATCGCAAAAAAATCATGCGATTGAAAATCGTTGCCCAGCACTAATATATATATATATATACTGTGTCCTCATGTGTTGAGCTGCTGCCCCCTGCTGGACACAACCTGTGGTTCACTCTTTCTCTTCTTTTAAAGAAGAGAAAGTTCTGTTGCTGTCTGATTTCACAGTTTATTAGTAATCAAGTTTAAATTCTACTTTAATAAACACAAACATCAGCTGTTAGCTGTTAATATATTGTCAGAGACTTTGGTCGGTTGGATGGTGATGAAACAGGCTTCATCATTCAGGATGAACTACAATAACTTTATTGATCCTCTGACTTTTCATCATCAGGTCAACATGTTAATGTGTCCAATACCAATATCAGCTGTACGCTTTGTTCACTGCTAATTAGCTAATGCTAACATGCTAATGTCAGATGGTGTACATGGTAAAATCATACCTGCTAAACATCAACATGTCAGCTTTGAGTGCATGTTAGCATGCTTGTGTTAGCATGCTTGTGTTAACATGCTTATGTTAGCATGTCTTAGCATGTAGTACAGGCTCATAGAGCTGTAGACTTCTAGACTGGTTTCCTACAAAGAGTTGGCTTTAAGTTTTATATAACAATATGAAGGTTTATTTTCATCTCTACAAGCTTTCTTGTTACTCGTGTAAATCACATCTGTTTACATCAGAGGTGGCACAGTACCTTCGATACCTCTGTTAACTTTGCAAACACAATGAACTGAACTCACATCTGTATAGAAGCATATCAGCGCAATTATGAGTAAGTCACAATTATGACAAAAGGTCTCCATTCTTTTCTCCATCTGGCACTGCAGGGTTGTAGGAGCTCCTTTTGAAGTGGGTTTCTTTCTCCAAGGTCCCTGGTAGGGACGTTGTTTAATTACTGTCTTCTCTGTCAGACTCTTCAGATGGGGATCAGTCACTTTTCGGGACTCTTCGTGTTGTTGTGCGTTGGAGTGGGTGGAGCATTGCTGACTCTGGCATGTGAACACGGTTTCTACCAACTCGTCCTGCCTCACATCCGTCGCCGACAGAACCTCAAATACTGGCTGCATACATCACAGGTTAGACTCAGAAGGTGTTTGTGTGTGTTCACTATACATTCATGTTTTTGTTTTACTGTAAAAGACAAAAACATCATTCCTACTGCAAAACTGTGTTTACAACAAAACCATCAACTGGCATTTAGGCAGCGACAGGTTTGGGTAGGATGATAAGGAGGTGCAGAGGACGTGTTGAGGTGATTGAAGAGGTTCTCAAGTGTTAAGGAGGTGCAGAGGAAGTGTTAAGGTGATTGAAGAGGTTCTAACGAGTGTTAAGGAGGTTCAGAGGAATTGTTGAGGTGATTGAAGAGGTTCTAAAGTGTTAAGGAGGTGCAGAGGCAGTGTTAGGGTGATAGAAGAGGATCTAAAGAGTGTTACGAAGGTGCAGAGGAAGTGTTGAGGTGATAGAAGAGGTTCTAACAGGTGTTAAGGAGGTGCAGAGGAAGTGTTGATGTGATAGAAGAGGTTCTAAAGAGTGTTAAGGAGGTGCAGAGGAAGTGTTGAGGTGATAGAAGAGGTTCCAATGAGTGTTAGGAGGTGCAGCGGAAGTGTTGAGGTGATTGAAGAGGTTCTAACGAGTGTTAAGGAGGTTCAGAGGAATTGTTGAGGTGATTGAAGAGGTTCTAAAGTGTTAAGGAGGTGCAGAGGCAGTGTTAGGGTGATAGAAGAGGATCTAAAGAGTGTTACGAAGGTGCAGAGGAAGTGTTGAGGTGATAGAAGAGGTTCTAACAGGTGTTAAGGAGGTGCAGAGGAAGTGTTGATGTGATAGAAGAGGTTCTAAAGAGTGTTAAGGAGGTGCAGAGGAAGTGTTGAGGTGATAGAAGAGGTTCCAATGAGTGTTAGGAGGTGCAGCGGAAGTGTTGAGGTGATAGAAGAGGTTCTAAAGAGTGTTAAGAAGGTGCAGAGGAAGTGTTGAAGTGATAGAAGAGGTTCTAAAGTGTTAATGAGGTGCAGAGGCAGTGTTAGGGTGATAGAAGAGGATCTAAAGAGTGTTACGAAGGTGCAGAGGAAGTGTTGAGGTGATAGAAGAGGTTCTAACAAGTGTTAAGGAGGTGCAGAGGAAGTGTTGATGTGATAGAAGAGGTTCTAAAGAGTGTTAAGGAGGTGCAGAGGAAGTGTTGAGGTGATAGAAGAGGTTCCAATGAGTGTTAGGAGGTGCAGCGGAAGTGTTGAGGTGATAGAAGAGGTTCTAAAGAGTGTTAAGAAGGTGCAGAGGAAGTGTTGAAGTGATAGAAGAGGTTCTAAAGTGTTAATGAGGTGCAGAGGAAGTGTTGAGGTGATTGTAGAGGTTCTAAAGTGTTAAGGAGGTGCAGACTAATTATTGAGGTGATTGAAGAGGTTCTTATTAGTGTTAAGGGGGTGCAGAGGAAGTGTTGAGGTGATAGAAGAGGTTCCAATGAGTGTTAGGAGGTGCAGCGGAAGTGTTGAGGTGATAGAAGAGGTTCTAAAGAGTGTTAAGAAGGTGCAGAGGAAGTGTTGAGGTGGTAGAAGATGTTCTAAAGAGTGATAAGGAGGTGCAGAGGAAGTGTTGAGGTGATTGTAGAGGTTCTAAAGTGTTAAGGAGGTGCAGACTAATTATTGAGGTGATAGAAGAGGTTCTAACGTGTTAAGGAGGTACAGAGACAGTGCTGAGGTGATAGAAGATGTTCCAAAGAGTGTTAAGGAGGTTCAGAGGAAGTGTTGAGATGATAGAAGATGATCTAAAGAGTGTTACGGAGGTGCAGAGGAAGTGTTGAGGTGGTAGAAGATGTTCTAAAGAGTGATAAGGAGGTGCAGAGGAAGTGTGGAGGTGATTGAAGAGGTTCTAACGAGTGTTAAGGAGGTGCAGAGGAATTGTTGAGGTGATTGAAGAGGTTCTAAAGTGTTAAGGAGGTGCAGAGGCAGTGTTGGGGTGATAGAAGAGGATCTAAAGAGTGTTACGAAGGTGCAGAGGAAGTGTTGAAGTGATAGAAAATGTTAAAGAGAGTGTTAAAGATCTGCAGAGGAAGTGTGGAGGTGATTGTAGAGGTTCTAAAGTGTTAATGAGGTGCAGAGGAAGTGTTGAGTTGATTGAAGAGGTTCTAAAGAATGTTGAGGAGGTGCAGAGGATCATTAATCTCTTGAAACATGTCAGAGTTTACTGCTGTCATCTTACTGTGTAACCCTAACAGCTCATTGATGATTCTGATGTTGTTCCTGTTCAGAGGAAAATGTTTCTGTTTGGCAGAAAATCCATCGAGCTCTGAACATGACGTATGAAGACGTAAAGAGGCAGCGAGCTGAGAAAGAGAAAAGGTTGGTCTGATGTCATCAACATGTTTATTAAAAATGTGTTTATTTAGTTTATTTTACCGTGCAGTTTAGATATCTGCTAGGAAACTCACCGTGATGAATCTAAATGACTTCAAATGTAGCAAAGGTGATGAAGTCAACATTCAAAGTGAAGCTGCTACAAAATAATCTCAACTCAAGGTCTACTTGTTCTGGAGCTCTTGACCGTATCACAAGCTTCTTCTTAAAACAGACTATTTTATAAACTGCTGTTTCCAATGTAAAGAATGAACTGTGACTCTGTTTCTGTTCAGCTGTAACCTCGAGAAGCCTCAGCCCCCCTCCGGCCCCCCTGCTCCGCCGGCCCCCGGAGCCTCGGTCAAGTGGAACAATGAGGCCAGTAAGGCCGCCGCTAAGGACGCCCGAGACTTCAAACAAGTCCACTTTAACCTGGAGACCCTGAACACTCGCCGCCTGCTCGCTCGCATTGCCACATCTGACGCCAAGGGAGGCGGGGACAAATCTGAAGGGCAGTTACCAGCCAAGCCAAAGGCGGGGCCAAACAGCAGACTGTGTGAGAACGGAGGACCAGCGGCTTCACTTGCCAGCCTGCTCCTTTCCCGACCCTCATCATCCTCCTCTTCTGCTTTCTCCTCTGCCCAACCCGATACCTCTGCGCCTCCTTCTGTTGCTGTAGCACCCCCTCCCCCCTGGCCCGGTGAGTTGCAGGAGCTGCAGGAACAGATCGACCAGATGAGGGAGAAGCTGAGGACGGCTCTAGCCAGGAGGGCTGAGATCCAGACCACTCTGGCCAAACCTGTCGCCACAGTAACCGCCAACCCGTCTGCAGTTACCACGATGACAACAACTACGACAACAGCAATCGCCCCGCCCATCATCGCCCCGCCCACCATCACCCCGCCCATCATCGCCCCGGTAACGCCCTTCCCTGCCAACACGAAGTGCGTGACGACCATGACGGACCCACCTCACAAAGTCCTGTCCAAAGTCCGGCCCCTCCACAGCAGACTGACCAATCAGAGGTGATGCTGTCTGTACTGGACTCTCACCACACGGCGGCCATTTTAAACTACAGAAAGGGTTTTATTTTGAAATGCCAAATTCACTCGTATATGACAATAAAGCCACAAAGAGGTCATTAATTCAGCTGTAGAAATAAGTATACTAAGGGGTCATCCAAAGTTATCAACATTTTCACTGTAGTACAAAGAGTACTACTTTTCCAGACCCCCCCCCCCAAAGTAGTACATATCAACATTTTTATCACATTACATGACAGAGGTCTAGATTTTAGGAGTCCCAACTATAGACACAAACACAATAATATGTATATAGAAGATATGTATCCAACAATTTATTATTAAAACCACTTTAAAATTGTTTTTAGTTTGTGCTGAGTCAGTTTCTGATGTTTCCCTCCCCGGCTCGGGCGTTCCTGCAGCGCTTTGTTGCAGCTCTTTCAGCATCTGACAGGCTCTCGCGCGGCCGTTACATTTTTGGGAAACGGCGTGGACGTCGCAAAGAAACTCGATTCGACTCAATCCGCAGCATTAGAGAGTGTTTGCACGAGATGCCGCTCGCTAGGCGTTAAAAAATGCAAGTTCCGTTCACCGAAAAATATCGACATTTTACGAAACTTTAAAGTCGTACATGAGTGACAACGCCCCCCCCCCCCCCGTCGTACGCTTTGTACGACCGTGAAAATGTTGAAAACTCTGGACGGCCCCTAACACTAATGTATTTGTACACAATAAGACCTTTTTTTTGGTTTGACTGATAATATTCTGCCAATATCATATCGATAATCTCACTGTTGGTGGTAACTTCAACAGGAGAGGATACTGATAATGAATAAAATCACATGTTTGGTATTTACTAGATTTTGTTGACAGATTAATGAATGGACTGTCATAAATATATATTGATAAATATATATATATATTATCCTTAATTTGTCCTGATTAAAAGGACATTGATTATTAAAGTAAATTGCAAATTCAGTGGTTCACTGCAGATTTGGAGATGAGTCATGGAAAATTTAACAATTTTTAATATCGTATGTTAACACAGTTTAATGGCTTTTTTAAGAAGAAAAACTTCAAAAAAATCACCAAATAACATAATCCCTTATATTGATGATCCAAAAAGCATTAACAAAAGAATTGTATATTAATGTATAATATTCCATAAATGTATTTATTGTTCAAACACAAATTTGGGTTAACAACTGAATGTACACCTTAATTGAAAACATAAGGTCCCTCTAAATTAAAGTGTTTCTGTCATGTTAATATTCCAATTGCAAAAAAAAAAGAATTTGAAAAAAGCATTAAGTGCAACACTGCACTTAATATATTATCATGAATCCTGTAAACCTGTTAAATAACTGAATGCTGAATAAATAATAATACAACTAAAATCTCGACAATAAGCTACTGAAAATATTTGAGAATCCTGAATCCTAAATTTTTTGAGAAAAGTAATGAGTCTTGCTGGATATTCAGTGTTGTTTTAAAGGTTAAATAAGCCGATTTTATGGGATTCTCATTTCATAGTAAATTGGATTCACTTGGTCTCGGCCGGTTACGGAAGTCAGCAAGTAAAATATAATATTTGGTCACTTTACAAACATTTGGAGACACTTTATGTAAATAAGGAACAAGAGAGGACCCTAAATTTAGCCCTGGTTTACACCAATGTAACACATCTTTCACCATATTTGACACACTCTTATTCATGAATCTTTATTTTTACAACAGAAAGATTTGACAACAATAGAAACATACTTTGAAATAACCCTTAACGAATCCAGAGGCTGTGATAAGTGTGTGATAAGTTAACTAATATGTTTTAATTAAGTTTCTGCTTGATTTAAGCTGTTGGTTGATCTGTTGCTGCTGATGTCACGACTTTTCAGTTCATCTGAAACACTCACGTTTTAGTAACAGTAGTTTTTCAATCTTTGAGTAAATACTGATCCTCAGACTGTTTAAAATGGCCGCTGTGACTCTAAAGTGGGGACGTGGTTTCAGGAACTTTTGTAAACAAGACTCACTGTGAGGCTGAATCAGAGAACTACAGCCAGTGAACTCCACCAAACAAAAGAAAACCAGCTGGAGACTGAGACCAACTTCAAAGATGTGTTCACGGCTCACCTAAAGAAATGTTGATGCAATAAGTACTTTGTGTGGAGAAAAGTGACACTACTTTCATGTTATATGGGAAAGATTCAAGTTTACAAAACAAACAATACAGGTACTCTTTAATGAAGGAACCTCCATCTATCAATGAAGGTGCAAATTAATTAGTTTGACCCAAATATAGTTCATTAATGGATTATCTGCAGTGTGAAATCGACCACAGAGCATGAATTTTATTAAATTTATGAATTTATTTCATGCTATTTTGTACATTTGAATGGGATTCAACTCTTTATGTTTCTATTAAATTGCTTTTAATGTTTTTATTTTTAGACTGTGGTGAGATAATCTATTAAAATATTTTAATTGTTCTAACAGCCCATTGTTCCGACGGCCCATTGTTCTGAAGACCCATTGTTCTAACAGCCTATTGTTCCGACAGGCCCATTGTTCCGCCGGCCCATTGTACTGACAGACACTTGTTCTGACGACCCATTGTTCTAACAGCCCATTGTTCTGACAGGCCCATTGTTCCGACGGCCCATTGTACTGACGGCGCATTGTTCTGACAGCCCATTGTTCTGACGACCCATTGTTCTGACGACCCATGGTTCCGATGGCCTATTGTTCTGATGGCCTATTGTTCCAACGGCACATTGATCTGATGGCTAATTTTTCCGATGGCTCATTGTTCCGACGGCACATTTTTTGGACGGCACATTGTTCCAACATCGCATTGTCAACATCTCTACTCTTGAGGTTCCCTCTTAATTTGATTGCTGCTTTGGCTGTACCATCTTGAGCACTTAAACTTCTGGGTCTATAGCTTTGAGGGACAGATTTTCTTTGGGAAGTTCCATCATGGACAGTCTGTATAGAGAAAGAGTTCTCCTTTCTCATCAGGAATAGAAGGCTCCAGCCAACCCAGCGTTTGCCTTTTGTCAGTGGCGGCTGGTGGAAAATTTTCTTGGTAGGGCTGTGCCACATCCAATCAATTTCAACAAACATCCCAGAATGATTTAATGCAAACAAATGAAGGTATCAAACACGCATTACTACTTTGCAGTTAAATATTTAACATTCATTCCAACACGAAAAAAAGCAGTAAATAACACTTTGACAAACACGTCATCTTATTTTAGTTACCCTCACAGGGAATTCAGTATAATATAATATATATATCATATAATAATATTCACTATAATATAAAACACACACACACACACATATATATATAATTATTTATATATAACTATATATCCATTTCTCAGACAGGTGCTTCATGTCCCTCACTCCCTAACTGTCCATGCTGGTTCTGTCCCCGTTGTTTTAAAAAGCTAAATAAGTTATTATCATGACTGCATCCAGCGAGCCAAACCTGTCTGGTGTACAGCTACTAGAGAAGCTTCGCATGTACTGCTTCTCTTTCCTGCTAGTCTGCTGTCTGATTGTGAGGTCAGGCTGATCTGGGATCAGCTCTTTCAGCTGTAGTTTCTCCTCTCAGTTCTCCTCTCAAACGGGTCTTGGAGGAGCAGTGCTCGCGCTGGCGCTCGCCTGTAGAGACTAGTCCTGACGAGAACGCTCAGCTTGGGGCAGAATTAAATCTGCCCCAAACTGAATCTATTTGAGGACGCTGATTGGCTAAATTGTATGTCACTCATTTATATCTTTAGTCAGCATTAAAGCATCATTGGCTAAACTGCTTTATAGACCCGCCTCTTTGGGGCAGTTTCTCCAGCGCACCAGCCAGCTGAGACATGCACACGCAGAGAGGACCTGCAGACAGGCAGAGAGGACGTGCAGGAAAAGCATATATTTACCGCAGATATCATATTTTACACATATTACTGGGTGATTCCATGTTTCAAAAACACAAATATTGTCAATTTGTACAGTTTATTATTATTATTATTTATTTTATTTTGTATTATTTGTAGCTCAAGGGGGGGCGGCGCCCTAGCGCCCTCTATGGACCAGCCGCCACTGCCTTTTGTGCTTTTTGGTTGATTTGTTGACTTGGACAATGCCTAGAGGAAGTTCAGTGAAGCACCAGGGGTTACAAGTCCTGGATGTACTCAGGGCATGTTGAGCTGCTCTCTTAGATTCCGTCTCTTGAGCCACTTGCACTTTGCTTTTGCAAGGATGCTTGCAAGTACTTTGTTCACAGTTAAGATCCTGCGACACACTCTGTGTTAGCAGATTGCTGGAATCAGAAGGAAACAGGTAGCACCAATCTATTCCAGACTTCACCAAGTCATTGAAATGAAGGACAAGCGTGAATACATACAAGAATATGTATGAACTTTAGTCTAGGGGACAAACATCCATTTTGGAAACTATTCCTTGTCTCATTTAACAGCAGAGGTGTTATATTTGTAATGTCCGGGCACTACTCATTTGGAAAGGTGATACACTTTGGCAGTACCGGGTCTGGCCGAAGGACTAAAGGATGGAAGACATGAAAGTGATATGAAATATAATAAACACAAAAATCACTGTTTAGTTATCATCATTGACTGTCTTCCAGGGTGTCAGGGTGCGTTGGAGCCCTTCCATCAGACACTAAAATCCCTCTTGCGTGCATACTGCATGGAGCTGGGAAGAGGGTTTGCCCTGGTTAATGCTTGCAGCTAGAGAAGTGACACAAGAGAGCACTGGGTTTAGCCCAAACAAATTGGTTTTTGCTCACACCGTAAGAGGTCCTTTAGCGGCATTGTCGGAGAATTGGAAGGAGGCAGAACTTCCTAAAAACTTAGTTGAGTATGTCAACGGTTTTAGACACAGATTGTATACAGCGGGAGAGCTAGCTCGGGAGAAACTGGGGTTAGCTCAAGGGAAAATGAAACGCTTGTATGACCGTCGCGCTGAGCGTCGCATTTTTAATCCTGGAGACCAAGTGCTAGCATTGCTCCCTATGGTTAGTTCGCCTTTCCAGGCAAAGTTCACTGGTCCGCATACAGTGTTGAAGCAGATCTCGGCGCAGAACTACGTAATTTCAACACCTCAGCATAGAAAGCCAACCCAGCTGTGTCATGTGAACTTGCTGAAACCGTACTATGTGCGCACCTCTGAGCCGCTTTCAGGTGGTGGGGTTCAGGCAGCTTGTTTAGCGGGTCCGGGGTTAGCGGACTCTCCACCGAACCTGTGGGGAGGTGAGGAAGACTCGTTAAGCCCGGCTGCTTGGCCGTTTGAGTAACTCGGAAACTCTCGCCAAGCTTGAGGAGCTTAACTAGCTTGTGCAGAACTAGTTAAGTTGATCCGAAGTTTTCAGTGCTTGTTCCATGATACACCTGGTCGTACTCACTTGATTCAGTCAGTAAATTTGACCTTCTTAAGGGATATTGGCAGGTTCCCTTGTCCAAACGAGCCCGTGAGATATCTGCGTTCATAACTCCAACAGGTCTCTACTCTTACACTGCAATGCCTTTTGGCCTGCAGAATGCGCCAGCTACATTCCAGCGCTTCATGAACCGAGTTGTCGGTGACATGCAGGGCTGTGCAGTTTATATTGATGATGTGGTGTATTCTGACACGTGGGAAACGCATTTGGAACGTATATGGGAACTGTTTAGTCGTTTGGCAGAGGCGAGGCTTACGATAAACCTTGCAAAGTGTGAATTTGCCAGGGCGACCGTGACGTACCTCGGACGCGTGGTCGGCCAGGGTAGTGTACGACCTGTCAGTGCCAAAGTTCAGGCCGTAGAACATTACCCAGTTCCAACCACAAAGAAGGAGCTGATGCGTTTTCTGGGCCTAGTTGGCTATTATAGGAGTTTTTGTAATAACTTCTCAACAGTCGTTGGCACCGCTCACTGATTTGCTTAGGGGCAACGCAAAGTTTGTCTGGTCACCAAGCTGTCAAGACGCATTCGTGCAGGTGAAAAAACTCCTCTGCTCTTCCCCAGTTCTGGCTGCTCCACGCCTTGACAGGCCATTTAAAATCTACGTGGACGCTAGCCATGTAGGCGCAGGGTCCGTCCTAATGCAAGCAGATGGCCTGGGGGTAGACAAGCCTGTTAGCTTCTTCTCAAAGAAATTTAACTCACATCAGTTAAACTATTCGGTCATTGAAAAAGAAGCGCTAGCGCTAATCATGGCTTTAAAACATTTTGATGTTTATGTTGGTGGCAGTGGTACCCCTGTAGTGGTGTACACTGACCACAACCCACTGACCTTCCTTAATTCTTTGCAGTGTTCCAACTAGAGGCTGGTCAGATGGTCACTGTCTTTGCAGTCATACTGCCTAGATATCCGATTTGTAAAGGGGACTGACAATGTGGTGGCAGACGCGTTGTCCAGGGCTCCCCAGCAATAAGCATTGTACTATATGTTCTGTTCCTTGGTTCTGCTCTTATCCCTTCCTAACTGTTTAAAATGCTTCCAAGGTGCACCGGTTGCGACAGTGGGAACCTGGGGCAAAAGATGCTGGACCGTTAATTTAAGAACATTTGGTAAGGTATATTGTTTTGGTTTTCAGCCAGTGTGGTATTTTTTAGTTTGTTTTAGTAAAGAAACATTATATAAAAGTTTTGTTTGATACTGGGATTCCCTGCAGGACCCAGTTCTTAGGGGGGGGGGTGTGTGACGGTTCCCTGCCTGGTTACTTGTTGGTGTGCGTGTGTTCCTTTTAAACCAGCAGGTACCTGGAGATTGCCAACTGGAGACACCTGGGCCCGGTGCTCCAGTATAAGGCTCCGCCTTCCTGACAGCCGGCGGCGCTCTCCTATCACCCCGTGGAGGAACGAGGACGGCCCGTTCTAACCACCTTTTGTCGTTAGACGAATTGTTTATGTCCAATAAACACTTTGCTTTTTGGTACACTGTCTGCGTCTCCCTGCTTTGGTCATGGCTGCCAGAGCCAGGTCGTGACAACTTATGACCTCTGGTGACTAGTAGTTCTCTTGAATACCTATGTTGAACGCACCTATTGTAAGCTTTGGATAAAAGCGTTTGCTAAGTGACTGTAATGTAATTGCCTGTCTACAGATCTACCTGATACTTTACAACGATCCAGTCCCTTGTAAACGGGTTAGATGGTTCACTTCCTGTTTGAAGACAGAAATAATCACTCGTTCACACCGTGTTTGTGCAAACAGCTGTTGTTGTGCACTGGTTTTACTGGACATTTAAATACAGTTTGATGAGTTTCACTTTAGATCTAATGAGGTCTACAGTCATCCAAGAGGCACAAAGAAGAAACAATAACTCAGTCCATCACTTTAGTTCAGTCTCTGGTGCTGATGTCACACTTTAGGCTCCGCCCCCTCCGCAACACAAATGTTGAATAAATATATATATAAATATATATATACTGTATATATAAATATATTTATATAAATATATATACTGTATATATATATATAAGTATATTTATACATGTTTTGGGATGATGATGAAATGTGACTTTATTTAATTAATAATTCATCTGTTTAAATAAATGAGTTTAAAAGAACTTGAGTGTTTTCTGCAGAATCAACGATAACATTTACGTAACGACCAGAAGCACCTGAACGCACCAGCAGACGTCTCATTTCTTTCTTCGGTTCCCTGAACGCATCACAGTGACAGCAGGAGGCGGGGCCTAAGTTGTGACACAGCTGGCATATTGCACAACCAATCAGCTGGCTCCACTGCTGAGGTCTCTGTCGTGTCCACAGAGGGTTATTGATAAGGCATCGGTCCACTACAACCACTTCCTGTTCTCAATGGGTTCTTCAAAATAAAAGCATGGAAACAGTTCTTCAGTCTGTCAGAGTCAGGGCCGATCAACAGAGATTCACTGATCAATGACTGATCCATGACTGATCCATAACTGATCAATGACTGATCCATGACTGATCCATGACTGATCCATGACTGATCCATGACTGATCCATAACTGATCACCAGGATCAGTCTGGTGTCTGTCTGTGTGACTTCCTGTCTGTGTCTCATTGGTTCTCAGTGAAACAGCTGATCGATGTAGATTAATGTAGATCAATACTCAGGAGGAAACAGGGACTATTTTCACCAGCGGATGAATCCACATGAGGCGCTCTAGTGAGTGCATGTGTGATGATGATGATGATGATGAAGGATATTGGAAACATTCTGAACATGAAGATTTATACTTTAAACAATTCTATCACAATGAAACAGTGATTCATATTTTTATAATAATAATAACTGAGTTTATGGATCTAAGTGATGAACATTTACAGATATCTTTGTTCTCTGAAGATGGTTCTGGACTGTTCTGGACTAGATTCTACAGTCGATCTGGTTTCCAGGTGAAGTGAAAACTCTGTGGCCCCTCAGACGAGTCCCGTGGCCTCTTGTGGGGCCCCAAGCCTCAGCTTCTTTAGCAATCACTTGTTTGTTTGACATCAGAAATAAAATTGATCAGCCAATCACTGATCAATCCCCCTGATCAGCTGACAGACTGAGGACTAGACCTGGACTCTCAGGACGGGGTCTGTGGCGCTCTGCAGTCTGAACCTGGACTCAGAGGGGGGGGGCAGTCTGTCTGTGAGGGGGTCTCCTCCATAGGCCCCCCCTCCACCACCTGGAGCCCTCTGATTGGAGGGCTGGGTGGCAGATCGGCTCCTCCTGCTGTGGTTTTGATTTCAACAGAAACAGCTTTCTGATCGTCTTCACCTCCTCCACCACCCCCACCTCCTGCTGCTGCTGAACCTCCTACTGCTCCTCCTCCTTCCATCCAGATCCCAGCCAGCACACTGACCTCTGCTGCTTCTGCTGTCCCCTGTCCTCCAGGTGCACCTCCTTCGTCCACGGTGTCAGCGGAGGAGTGCTGGTTGGAGGAGGACAGAGCTTCAGTGATGATGGCCGCCGTCTGAGCGACCCAGTTCAGCTCCGACCTCACCTCCCCTCCACCTCCTGGTGCTGCTGGGGAGGAAGAGGTCTGGGGGTTAGTCTGAGCCTCCTGCTGGGTGCTGTTGGGTCCTGGTCCCGGTCCTGTTCCTGGTCCCGGACCTGCAGCAGCAGCACTGTTGTTGTTGTTCAGGTTGTCCTGCAGGGCTGTCTGGTTTGCCTGACCCGCCTGCTGGTTCTGAAGCAGCATCTCCTGGATCCGGATCTGCTGCAGGATGGCAGGAAGCTCGTAGTGGTGGAAGAAGTAGATCATGGAGTGCTGAGGAAGAGGAAGAGGAGTTAATGACAGGAAGTGACTCCTTTCTACTGAGGGAAGCATCGTCTACATTAAAGCGTCCTCTTCTTCTTTCTCCTCTTTTCAGAAAGACATTTCCAAAGATGCCATTATTGTTTTATAAAGTCTCAGTTTAACATGTATCTCCTGTTTCTAACTGTCCTCCACACCATCATTATCTAAATCATCAATGATCAACATAAATATTAATATTATAAATGAGAACCCGGATCTTCATACATGGAACTAATCCAGACTAACAGGTCGTCATCAGGCTAAAACGATCTCATTCATAAGTCACATACTTTGGTTCTTTGAGGTTTGATTTATATGAAGCTGTCTAACGACAGTGCTCTTAATATGAGATGACTCTGTATGAAGGTGATGAAGAGGACGGTGGTTCTGACCTGGATGAAGAGCCAGGAGGTGACCAGGGCCAGGCTGCTGTACTGCCCGTTGAAGCGGTAGTGATACGCGTAGAATGCAAAGTGGTAAAGATAGAAGAACCTGAGGAACAAAGACACGTTCATGTTGAAAACCATCCATCTTTATGCGAGTCCTTCACATATCTCGGTACAAACATCTCTGGACCATCGATCGGAAGACGTGGACGTAGTCACACATTAGCTCGTAGAGTTCTGCTTTTTGGTCGTCAACATCTGGGCTTTTGGGACCAGAAGCGACAGGAGACGGTGTAGCTAAGTATATAAGTAGAGACCTGTCAATCACTGTGTAGCCCCGCCCTAAAGCATACCCTGCTTTATGGTCTGTTTGACTCTAAATGGACCATAATTTACTAAATGAACATCATGCTGTATTGAAGAAGACTTGAAACTAGAGATTGAGACCATAAACTCATGTTTACTGAGGTAATAAATCAAGAGAGAAGTAGAGTCATTTTCTCATAGACTTCTATACAACCAGAGGAGTCGCCCCCTGATGGACACTAGAGAGAATGCAGCTTTAACACATGAAGCTTTGACTTTACTTTAAAGAACCAGATGTAGTCTCCTGCTTTGGATCAAGCCAGAAAAAGTGACCTTTTTTCAGATTTTTTATGTTTCACGCATGTTAGCTCATATTACTATTATTATCTCCTACACACTTTGTGCTACTGCAATTGGTGGACATGTGAAGATATAAATGACCCCGACAGGTGGCGCTGCAGCAGCATCATCTACCTATAAAGAAAGGAATCTCTGTGGTCTATGTCATGAAATCTTAAGTAAAGAAGTAAAAAATGAAACACCAAAGTATGGTTACCTTTTGTACTACCTTGTCAGTGTTATTTCTGGTATGTGATTATTTGTTTCATGTATCACGTGGTCGCAATGATCAACGCCGACTCGCCTGTCAGGTTTGTTTACGAGTCCAGAGAGCAGCTGAATGATCGTCATGCACTCGAAATCATCCCTCGCCACGTTGTTTCCACTGTGCTGTGATTGGTCCGTACCTCTGGGAGTGGTTTGAATTGAGCCAATGATGTGAGCCAGTGTTGGTCATGTGACTAACCTCAGCCAGTGGCGTTTGCTGGTATTGGTGTGACAGCAGATGGCGTCGTACTGATCGGCCAACCAGACGATGAGGATGATGTAGAAGGCTGTTGTCGTGTCGTTGAAGAACTCGGACATGATGGCCTCCATGCCTGATGACAGGAAGTGACACCAGCAGGTCAGGATTTTACTCTTTCAGCTGCACAAAACCTCCAACTAATCACTGGCTTCAGACTCCAGGAGAGACAACGTCTGATGACATCAAAAGGTATGTCTCATGAAGCTCTGAAATAAACCGTGGACCTAACAGCCTCAACTCAGGTCTCGACAGTCTAGAGTCTGGATTTAACTGCCTCCAGTCAGACCATGACTGCTTCTACTCAGGACTGTCTAGTCACTAATAGGGGGGGACTAATAGGCAGACCTGGACCTCCAACCAATAGACAATTGAGAATTATAAAATTTCTATGGAGCGCTTCCATTTTAACCGGCGCAGCTTTTCCAGCCTTTACGGTACTCGTTCAGCGGTCCAGGAAACACCGACCAATTACATGCTTTGTAAATCACATCACGTGATGCTGCTCAGCCAATCAAATATGTGTATTCTGATAAACTTCCTGAATCAAGTGAGATTTACACACATGGGTAAGAGAGCGAGTAGTTGGAGAATAATACGTGAAGTTATTTCACATGACGTTCTCCAAAAAGAGAAAAGAGTCTTTAACCAAGAATAGACAGACTCTTAAATGTTAATTCTTCACACGGGTAGTTCATAACTAGTATGTCTCATATGTTCAGAGACCATGACGATTATTAGAAGCACAACTATTTTTAGCAACGTACCCACTCACATCTGAAATGAAGTCACAGATAATAAACAATATGATCAGAATCCTAAAACACATGAATTCACTTCCCAACAATGATGTTAACTGAGAGGCATATAGCTGAAACAAGTGGTTAAATTAATAATATAATATCATCTTTTTTTGGTTGACATCACTTCACACCTGAATTTAAAGCTGCAGGACAATTCAGTGATATAAATTTTTCTAAAATTAAGTACTTTATTTTAAGATGCACATTTTTCAAAAGCTTTCTGTTATGTCAGTTATTCTTTAATCCAGTTCTTATTTTACTTGAAACAAGAGAAGAACATTTATTTATTAATAGAGTATTTATTATTTATAATTCATCCAGTTCAATTTGAAAACTGACAATAAATATTGTTGAGATATTATTCAATTGAACTTTCTTTAATTGATCTGACAGTCAGTTGTTTTACTACATGTAGACGTAATTCAACTGTTGGCTACTTTAATATATATGGAACTAAATCATAGAACAAGTTAGACATTATTGTGATGTTCTGGACCTTTAATGGGGAAATTCTCTCTAAATGGACCTCGTTGAATGTTAACTGAATACCCCTGATCTAGACTCTGGATTTAACTGCTTCCACTCAGGACTTGACAGACTTGGATTCAGGTGGAACCCTGTAGCTCAACTGTTCAGACCAGGTTTGGCCAAATATTAGGACTAGATTTCAGCCTGGTCCTGTCTTGACTAGGTACTTGACTGGACTTACCAACGAGAGCCAGGATGACTGTGAGCAGAGGGGCTGCTGGGAAGGCGATAGTCATGTTCATCTCCAACATCTGAAGAAGATCCACTGAGGGGGGACAGACCGAGACCACATCAACACACAGCTGATGGTTTAAAGACAGAGTTAATATATTCTGTACTAACACAAGTACTCTGTTCAAGTACCGAATCATATTATTTATTTAAAATGAAAAACGAGTCAGTTATCAAAGTTCGCAAACTGGACCAGACTGAACTGAACTACATTGGACTACATTAAACCTTTCTGGACTGGACTACAATGAACTGGTGTGGATTATACTGGACTGAACTGAACAATAAACTGGTGTGGACCGAATTCTGTGCGGAAGTGAGGTCTCAGATTAAACTGACCGATGAAGACGAAGATCTGGTGGTGAGAATATCTGAGCAGCATGGACACTGACAGAGTCTGAAAAAGACAAAACATGAGTTAGATATTTCTGCTTTCCTTTAAATCTTCCTCTTTATTCTAAAACACCACCTCACACTGACATGTTAGATGTTAATATCAAAGTCTAACCTTTGACTTTTATGTATTTAAAACTGTCAGACATCACTGCTATAACTTATTCACTTACGAATATGACCATGATGACGAAGGCGGCCAGGTAGGATGTTCTGGCCATCCACATGCTGACAAAGCGGTAATGTTCTCCAGACACCACATTTCTCAGGAACCCTGCAGAGAACCACACTGTGCCATCAACAACCTGCTGATGACTCAGTTTCTAACTCACTGAACTAAACAAACCAGGTTACTAATTACTTATTAGATAATCGCTGGTCTCTTGTGGAAATGAGGGATTAGAGAAAGTTAGATTCTGAAATCAGAGTGAGGGATTAGAGGAACTCAGGTTCTGTAATCATAGTGTGGATCTAGTGGAACTCAGGTTCTGTAATCAGAGTAGGTGACTAGAGGACCTCAGGTTCTGTAATCAGAGTAGGTGACTAGTGGAACTCAGGTTCTGTAATCAGAGTAGGGGACTAGTGGAACTCAGGTTCTGTAATCAGAGTAGGGGACTAGAGGAACTCAGGTTCTGTAATCAGAGTAGGTGACTAGAGGTACTCAGGTTCTGTAATCAGAGTAGGTGACTAGAGGACCTCAGGTTCTGTAATCAGAGTAGGTGACTAGTGGAACTCAGGTTCTGTAATCAGAGTAGGTGACTAGAGGAACTCAGGTTCTGTAATCAGAGTAGGTGACTAGAGGAACTCAGGTTCTGTAATCAGAGTAGGGGACTAGAGGAACTCAGGTTCTGTAATCAGAGTAGGGGAATAGAGGAACTCAGGTTCTGTAATCAGAGTAGGGGACTAGAGGAACTCAGGTTCTGTAATCAGAGTAGGGGACTAGAGGAACTCAGGTTCTGTAATCAGAGTAGGGGACTAGAGGAACTCAGGTTCTGTAATGAGAGTAGGGGACTAGAGGAACTTAGGTTCTGTAATCAGAGTAGGGGACTAGAGGAACTCAGGTTCTGTAATCAGAGTAGGTGACTAGAGGAACTCAGGTTCTGTAATCAGAGTAGGGGACTAGTGGAAATGAGGTTCTGATGGCTCAGGTTCATAGTTCGGGCTGGCTCAGGTTCATCGTCAGGGCTGGCTCAGGTTCATCGTCAGGGCTGGCTCAGGTTCATCGTCAGGGCTGGCTCAGGTTCATAGTCAGGGCTGGTTGGCCGGCCGGTTCTTGTGTTAGTTTTCGGCGTTAATTAATTAATGCGTTAACGCGGGGGGAAAAAATACAGTGATATACCGTGAAACCGCCAGAATCTTCAAAAATACCGTGATACACATTTTTTGTCATACCGCCCAGCACTAGCTCAGGTTCATAGTCATTTCTAAAGCTGAGAAATAGAAGTGGAACATGGGTTTGGTAATGAGGATATGGATCTCAGGATCTAAGGTTCTGTAATCGAAGTAGGGGGTTTGAGAAACAGAATTGGTATTCAAACTGGATTTGTTAAGACACAACATCAAAATATTTTGGAACAAACAGGTGATGTCTCTCTACCTTTGTTCTCCTCGTTCTCTGCGAGCGCCTTCACGCTGGACATCAGGATGTCATCGTAGCCCAAAAACTCGTCGAGCAGGAAGCGACTGAAGCCGTCACCGAAACACTCGTCCTTCATGGGATCTGAACAGGTGAACAAGTTTCATCAAAGGTGTGAGAGTCACGTGACTGTGAGGCAGACAGGTGTTCAGTGTTCTCTTCTCATTTATCTATTTTGTGCCTCCTCGTCTCCTCCCTCCTTGATCTCAGCGCTCCACCTTGAAGGACGTCCCAATTCTAACATGCATCTCTAGGAGCTAGGAGGCTTCTGGAGGAGCTATAAGTAAGGAAACACTGGTGCATCCTTTAGGGAAGTCTTTCAACACCTGTGAGGAATAAATGAGTGGTGATACACAGCTGAATAATCTGAAACCATAACGGGACTCTACATGCAACTATTCTTTTTGTTCTCAAAAGTTATATATATTTAAGATGATCAACCTTTCTGTCCTTTACGGTTTGTGTAGCTCACTCTGTTCTAACTGCATTCATTAATGACATTTTCACCTGATATTAATTATGTTGTTATCTTGATCGTAGCTATATTAAATTCACCTGCTATTGTGAATTTAATTAATATTAAATATACTGTATATATATCGTCTCTTCCTCGCCTCCTCCGCTCTCATCTCCTGTGGCCTGGACTAAGATGCGAGGAGAGAAGGTGAGGAAAGGAATCAAGGATATACAAACTGGGAAATGAGAAAAGCCTTCAGTGTCTTACCCAAAGTAACGACCATGACAGGGATGTTGAGTCTCTGTCTGGTGGTCTGAGACAAACGCAGGAAGCCGTACTCCAGAGAATACTCCACGATGTACTCCTCCTGAGGCCACACTAAGGAGACAAACAGACACCAACAGACGTGAGTCTACAGTATCTGAGGAGGTTTATCTTCATAATGAACTATTCAGACACTAACAGACATGACTCTACAGTATCTGAGGAGGTTTATCTTCATAATGAACTATTTAGACACCAACAGACATGACTCTACAATATCTGAGGAGGTTTATCTTCATAATGAACTATTTAGACACCAACAGACATGACTCTACAATATCTGAGGAGGTTTATCTTCATAATGAACTATTTAGACACCAACAGACATGACTCTACAATATCTGAGGAGGTTTATCTTCATAATGAACTATTCAGACACTAACAGACATGACTCTACAGTATCTGAGGAGGTTTATCTTCATAATGAACTATTCAGACACTAACAGACATGACTCTACCGTATCTGAGGAGGTTTATCTTCATAATGAACTCTTCCTCTTGTTCTGGTTTACAGTCACTGAGACTGCTACCACCTTCTGGGGTTAAGGAGAATCTCAGATCTCTACAGGTGGAGGAGGAAGAAATGAGGAAAGAGGGAGGTGGAGAAGGAGAGGAGGGAGGAAAAGGAGGAGAGAAGGGGAGAGGAAGAGGTGTAGAAGGAAGGAGGAGAAGGGACAGGGAGGAGGAATGAGGAGGAGAGAGGAAGAGCGGGAGGAAGAGGAGGAGGGTTTACCTGCTCTGGTCATCATCTCCAGCTCAGACACTGAGTCCTTCAGCGGCTGCATACCTTTAGTGGTCTGGCTGAAGGAGATGTCCTGGCTGTCGTTCACTCCTGCTCCTCCTACTGCTCCTCCTCTTCCAACACCTCCTCCAATCAGAGACGGCTTCAGACGAGGCTCAATGTCCAGCTCAAACTGCAGGAGAAAACAGAGTAGAACTATTCTATAAAAGAACGAATCTGAGAACAACAGGCGCTAATCTGAAAACTACTCCAGGAACTACTCTGAAAACTACGGGGACAAATTTGAAAACTACAGGGACTACTCTGAAAACTACAGGGACTATTCTGAAAACTACAGGGACTATTCTGAAAACTACAGGGACTATTCTGAAAACTACAGGGACTCATTTGAAAACTACGGGGACTCATCTGAAAACTACGGGGACTAATCTGAAAACTACGGGGACTACTCTGAAAACTACAGGGACTAATTTGAAAACTACAGGGACTAATTTGAAAACTACAAGGACTAATTTGAAAACTACGGGGACTACTCTGAAAACTACAGGGACTAATTTGAAAACTACAGGGACTAATTTGAAAACTACAGGGACTAATTTGAAAACTACAGGGACTACTCTGAAAACTACAGGGACTATTCTGAAAACTACAGGGACTATTCTGAAAACTACAGGGACTAATCTGAAAACTACGGGGACTAATCTGAAAACTACGGGGACTAATCTAATTTGAAAACTACAGGGACTAATTTGAAAACTACAGGGATCTGCTCACCTGCACTGAGCTGTTGTCAAACATCTCCAGGGTCATCTCCTCCTCGTCCTCTTCCTCCTCCTGCAGCGCTGCCAGGCTGAGCCCCACCACTCCTCTCGGCCCTCCTCCTCCCTCCTCAGCCTCCAGCTCCTCCTGGAGGCCCGTGGAGTCGTAGTACTGCAGGAAGACCGGGGCTCGGCTGGAGTTCCTCTGGATCTCCACCCGCAGGATGCCGTCCCGAGGCCAGCGCTCCCTCACCACCTCCAGACAGTTGATGGGCGAGCGAGAGAAGGCGATGTGAATGTAGGCGAGGATGAAGAGGACGAAGAGCGCCTGAGCAGGAGCACAGAGGAGTAAATAAGACAACGCCTCCACTAACATGATGTTAGGTTTACTGATAGTCAGTGGAGCTCATTTAACTTTCACAGATCAAAAACATTTTCATCATAGCTGCTATTGATGCCTTTACTTTGATGATCGGGCTGAAGTCAGTTTGATAATCTCGGGCTTAAGCAGGCAGCAACCTCTGGTTCTTTAAAGTGAAGCCAAAGCTTCATGTGTTAAAGCTGCATTCTCTCTAATGTTTTACACCTTGTGTTATATACCTAACTCTATATAAGAGATGTTTCACACCTTGTGTTATATACCTAACTCTATATATGAGATGTTTTACACCTTGTGTTATATACCTAACTCTATATAAGAGACGTTTCACACCTTGTGTTATATATCTAACTCTATAGAAGAGACGTTTCACACCTTGAGCAAGACGAAGAACTCAAAGACCCTCCTGAAGGACGGAGGGAACAGTCGGGCGTATGTGACGGCCATCTTGAAGAAGAGGGCGTGGAAGAGACGGTCACGGACGTTGATGAGGGGGTTCTGGTTGATGTTGGGGTTTCGAATCCTGTTGGGTCCCATGTTGTTGTTGTTCAGAGGGACGTTGTTGTTGTTGGCCTGGTTGTCAGACATGATCTCTGTCTCTGGATTATTCAGCTCACTGCATAAACTAACAGCTGATTCTAGGTCAGCATGGCTGCTGACAGGTGTCCTCAGAGTGAAGGTAGAACGTTGACCTCAGATCAGGAGAAGAAGTTCTCCACAGAGTTCACACCAAGCTGAGAGCTGATGGACTCAACTTCTTTACACAGATGGCACTGAAAATGAAAAATGTGATTATTACACTGAAAATGATTCAATAAACACTTTGATTATTACACTGAAAATTATTCAATAAACACTTTGATTATTACACTGAAAATTTCAGATATTAAATTGCAAAAATACTTATAAATAAAGGCAATAGAGTTCGGTAAATAAAGGTAGTAGAGTTCAGTAAATAAAGGTAGTAGAGTTCAGTAAATAAAGGTAGTAGAGTACAGTAAATAAAGGTAGTAGAGTACAGTAAATAAAGGTAGTAGAGTTCAGTAAATAAAGGTAGTAGAGTTCAGTAAATAAAAGGTAGTAGAGTTCAGTAAATAAAGGTAGTAGAGTTCAGTAAATAAAGGTAGTAGAGTTCAGTAAATAAAGGTAGTAGAGTACAGTAAATAAAGGTAGTAGAGTTCAGTAAATAAAGGTAGTAGAGTTCAGTAAATAAAGGTAGTAGAGTACAGTAAATAAAGGTAGTAGAGTTCAGTAAATAAAGGTAGTAGAGTTCAGTAAATAAAGGTAGTAGAGTTCAGTAAATAAAGGTAGTAGAGTTCAGTAAATAAAAGGTAGTAGAGTTCAGTAAATAAAAGGTAGTAGAGTTCAGTAAATAAAAGGCAGTAGAGTTCAGTAAATAAAGGTAGTAAAGTAAATAAAGGTATTAAATAGGTAGATACCAGTCTAGTTAAGAAACGCAGTATCAACTCAAGAGGTCTTATGGCTGTTTCACCAGCCTGCCCCCCAACATGTTATGTTATCACATTACATTGTAATAACATTAACATGTTATGTCATTACATTGTAATAACATTAACATGTTATGTTATTACATTACAATAACATTAACATGTTATGTTATTATATCAACATGTAATGTTATAACATTACATGTATTGTAATAACATGACATGTAATGTTATAACATTACATGTTGATGTCCTCTAATGTAACTTCTCCTTTGTGTCAGTGATCTGATTACCTTTAAATTTAGGAACATTTAGGAGAACACAGATAATCAATACTGAATATAATCGATAGTGTTTGTTCCATCGGATCATTACACGTGTCAAAACAAGGAGATGCAGTGAGGGTATGTATAGGTGTATGAACATAAAGATATATATGTTCACACACATATACATATATCTATATATACGTGTGTGTGTGTGTGTGTGTGTGTAAACTGCTGTATAGAGTCATGTAGTTTTGAGGCCTGCTGTCTCTTCAGGTAAACATCCTAACTCTAACTCTTACTCTTCTGTGTATCTCGGTGCTAAGATTAGCATGTAGCTGGATAATTACCTGTTATTGTCCGCATCTGTGTGTCCATGTTAACGGTTCCTCTCTCCGGTGTTTTCATCTGAACAAACAGCAGGTAGCTTAGTGCTACACAGGAAGCTAACACTAACGGAGCTAGCAGCAGCTAACGCTAGCTAACTGTAGCCGTGCAGCGCTGTTAGCTACAAGCTAACAGAAGCTAGCAGGACTCTGGAGAGTCATTGTAGTTTAATCTAAAGCCGTCAGGAGCTAACAGGAGCTAACAGCAGCTAGCAGTAGCTAACAGCAGCTAACAGTAGCTAACAGAAGACCATAGACTGTATTCAGGAGACTGACGGCTGCTTATGAGTTCAGACAACAACCAGACCGGAAATACGGGTCCTACGTAGTGTGGAGCATGTTATCCCGAGTTTTGTCTGCCAGGTGCAGAACTAGAACTAGGAGCAGAGAACAGACTGGATGATGGCTGAGTAAAACAGGATCAGCAGCTCCTGAGGCAGGTTGAACTTCCTAAACTGGCGCAGGAAGTACAACATCTGCTGGGCCTTTTTCCTGATAGTGTTGATGTTGGGGGCCCACTTCAGGTCCTGGGAGATTGTGGATCCCAGAAACTTGAAGGTCTCCACAGCGGACACAGTGTTGTTGAGTATGGTGAGGGGGGGCAGTGTTGGGGGGCTCCTCCTGAAGTCCACTGTCATCTCCACAGTTTTGAGCTTGTTCAGCTCCAGGTTGTTCTGACCACACCATCATATCAGACCCACATAGTCTATGTATGAGACCCACATAGTCTACATATCAGACCCACATAGTCTATGTATCAGACCCACATAGTCTATATATCAGACCCACATAGTCTTTGTATAAGACCCACATAGTCTATGTATCAGACCCACATAGTATATGTATAAAACCCACATAGTATATATATCAGACCCACATAGTCTATATATCAGACCTACATAGTCCATATATCAGACCCACATAGTCTATATATCAGACCCACAGTCTATGTATGAGACCCACATAGTCTATGTATCAGACCCACATAGTCTATATATCAGACCCACATAGTCTATGTATAAAACCCACATAGTCTATATATCAGACCCACATAGTCTATATATCAGACCCACATAGTCTATGTATAAAACCCACATAGTCTATGTATCAGACCCACATAGTCTATATATCAGACCCACATAGTCTATGTATGAGACCCACATAGTCTATGTATAAGACCCACATAGTCTATGTATCAGACCCACATAGTCTATGTATAAAACCCACATAGTATATATATCAGACCCACATAGTCTATATATCAGACCTACATAGTCCATATATCAGACCCACATAGTCTATATATCAGACCCACAGTCTATGTATGAGACCCACATAGTCTATGTATCAGACCCACATAGTCTATGTATAAAACCCACATAGTCTATATATCAGACCCACATAGTCTATATATCAGACCCACATAGTCTATATATCAGACCCACATAGTCTATGTATAAAACCCACATAGTCTATATATCAGACCCACATAGTCTATATATCAGACCCACATAGTCTATATATCAGACCCACATAGACTATGTATCAGACCCACATAGTCTATATATCAGACCTACATAGTCTATATATCAAACCTTCATAGTATATGTATCAGACCCACATAGTCTATGTATCAGACCCACATAGTCTACATATCAGACCCACAGTCTATGTATCAGACCCACATAGTCTATATATCAGACCCACATAGTCTATATATCAGACCCACATAGTCTATGTATAAAACCCACATAGTCTATATATCAGACCCACATAGTCTATATATCAGACCCACATAGTCTATGTATCAGACCCACATAGTCTATATATCAGACCTACATAGTCTATACATCAGACCTTCATAGTATATGTATCAGACCCACATAGTCTATGTATCAGACCCACATAGTCTACATATCAGACCCACAGTCTATGTATCAGACCCACATAGTCTATATATCAGACCCACATAGTCTATATATCAGACCCACATAGTCTATATATCAGACCCACATAGTCTATGTATCAGACCCACATAGTCTACATATCAGACCCACATAGTCTACATATCAGACCCACATAGTCTATGTATCAGACCCACATATCTATATATATATATGTGTGTATATATAGTATATGTATAGGAGGAGCCTGAAAGACTCTGCTCAGGGTCACAGTTCCACATGTCTCCTGTAGAGGAGACTGCCCTCCAGCCGCCATCTTAGAAAAACACCGTTTATTCTAACGGATATATTTACAGACAGGCTTCTGTAGAGACAGCCCGTGAGCGGAGGGGTCCTCTCAGTTTAAGTGAATGAGCGATAGAAGGTTTGTTTGGTAGCGACCCTCTACATCAATATTATATTTAATATTATAGTTAATATTATAGTTAATATTCTGCTCTTATTTCATCGTCTTGTTTTTAGAACATCGGTTTCTCAAAGAAGTTCGTTTTATTTGGAGCTGGAGCCAAAAAGTGAGGTAAGCTAATATTAGCAGCTAACGTTAGCCGCTAACTGCTAACTACATAAACACAGCGCGAGACCCGCTGCGTCATAAAACCTTCCGAGACCCGGTTCACTCTGAGGGTACATCCCATGTCTCTTAGGCCAAATCCCAATGTCCCTCCTAAACCCTGAACCCTCAAGGACTTACTGACGTCACCTGGTTAGTGGTTGAGTGTGAGAGACTGTGAGGGCTTGAGATGGTGGAAATAGGAATTGGACAGCACTTTGCTGCAACATATCACGTTACCATGAAAACGACAAAAAATATGATGTATAATTGTAGGTATTTATTTTATACTTTGTACTCCCTGATTTAAACTTCTTCCAGGCTCTTTCCTCACAAGTTGAGAGGTAACTTCATATAATATATTGACTCGTTTTTGTCAAAACAGCTTCAATGACAAAAATCAAATATTTGATGAATAAATAAATATTCTCTGATTTCATGTTTTAATGTTCCATCTTTAACCCTTACTATTTCTGTGTAAATGTAATATTCCAGGCTGAACACACGTGATCCTTCCTCTTTGTTTACCTTTTTTTTACGTCTCCGTGCATCCACTGGTTACCCCGTTTAACGTCACATTGCAATGATTTGTGGGTAATTCCCTTAGGCTAAGTCAGCATCTTACGGTAAGGGTTCATAAAGGACTCAAAATGTCTGCGAGAGAGCCCTCAAACACTCGATGATTTGACAGTGGGACATCCCTAAACCCTCACGGACTTCGCGGGAGCGCGCCTCAAAGTCCGTGAGTCCGTAAGGGGGGACATTGGGATTTGGCCTTAATTGTCATTTCCTCACTCCTCGATCCTCGCTTGAACCGGAAGTTGTTCTGCACCGCCATATTGACGGCCGTCCCAAAGCTCTTATTTAGCTCGGAGGAGAGATCCCCGAGGAGCCATGAGCGAGGACGCACGAGAACAGCCTTCCAGGAAGTGTTTTAACGGCCGACACGCCCCCTCATTGTTCATCAGTTATGTGATTGGACGCTGCAGCCGATCGGACTGATACGATTTTTTTCAACATGTAAACAGTGAAGACGGATCGCAGATTAAAATCGAGCTTTATATTTGATTAGTTTTCTGATTCACCGTCTGGTTTAAATATATGTTCATTGTAGTCTGAACAACAAAAGGACCACAAACAACGTTTCCCTGTCTGTTTCTGATGACAGAGGATCAGCTGATCACATCTGGATCAGCTGTCAGTCGGCTTTAACAGCTGGAGAGACTTTTGATAGTTTGTGTCTGTTCACATGATCACTGTACTTAATAATAGTAACTAATAATACTAATAACGACACACAGTTATCATCACTGTAGAGGTGTTTTCTCTCTGTAGTCTGTTACCTCTTTAACAAACTGTTCTGTTTATAAGATCAGGATCGATTTCTACCGGCAGAATGCATTTGACTTATTTATGAATTATTTGCATCTGTACGTTTTGAAATTCAGATTGTGACGTGATTATTAAATAACCCAGAATATGATTATTGTTTCTCTTGAACACTGAATTAATGTATTAGGCTCCATGTTTCAGGTTAAACTTAAATGAAAAAACTCATCAAACACTCAGGAATGATCAGCCTCACGTGACTGAATGAAATGATGATAAATGATGTAAAAAGCTCTCTCTGACTTTAATTGTTTCCATAATAAAAGTTATTGAGGGAAATATCAGATCATGAAAAGACAAATCTTTCTAATAAATTAAGAAAGTTGTTTGTGGTCCTTTTGTTGTTCAGTCTACAATGACCATCTATTTAAACCAGACGGTGAATCAGAAAACTAATCAAATATAAACTAGAGTTTAATCTGATCTGTCTTCACTCTGGTATGAAACTCAGTCAGTCAGTCCGATCGGCTGCAGCGTCCAATCACATGACTGATGAACAATGAGGGGGCGTGTCGGCCGTTAAAACACTTCCTGGAAGGCTGTTCTCGTGGTTCCTCGCTCATGGCTCCTTGGAGATCCCTCCTCTCTCCTCGATCCTCAGATCAGAAATAAGAGCTTTGGGACGGCCGTCAATATGGAGGAGCAGAACGACTTCCGGTTCAATTGAGGAGAGAGGAAATGACAAATAAGAGACTTGGGATGTACCCCAGGTTCACTCTGTGACCTGGTTCACTATGAGATCTGGTGTTACACCCCTACTGGTTTTCAAACCTACTGGTTCTTCCGTGAGTGTGTTGTGTTCACTTAACTTATTATGGTCATTATTATTATTATTATTATCATCATTATTATTAATATTATTATTATTATGTTATTATTATTATTAATAGCCAACAATTGAGCGTTAAATATTAAAATTATACATACAAATATGATTTTATAAAAACGTGTTTGTTGTCCAATCAGCTCTTTGATCTGGCGTTTCCCATCATGCATTGGGTCACCTGGCTCTAATAACTCTTGTGAGGTCATCGTTACCACGAGTTCATGACTTCAGAACAAGTCGGACACAAATCTACCCAGAATGCATTGTGTGGCTCATCTCCAACGATCTTAGTATTATGAAGGTTTAACTCTCAGGAAGGTTTTAAAATGTGGCCAAATTTATGTATTTTATTTTAATGAACTTGAATGAAACCTGAACTCTTCAATATTAATATACAGATAAAGGTAATTTTATTTAGTAAATTATTTTAGTATGTTTAATGTAAAGAAGTCACCTGTTTCTTCTTACCTGTTGTTTTTAAATGTGACCAGCTGTGAGTCACCTGTGTGTCTTCAGGTGAGACCTCCAGCTTCTTCTTCTGTGGTTAAAACATGGAGTCGGCGTACGTGTGTGAGTGGGAGAAACGACCAAAGAGCACTCACTGTCCGTCCATCCCTCTGGTCTGTTCCTGGTCCTGTAGGAACCTGGTGGCCTTCACCACCGACCTGAAGAGTGAGGACGACGACAAAGGTGAGCACCTGCAGCACAGACACGCCTGCGACACACCTGCAGCACAGACACACCTGCAGCACAGACACACCTGCGACACACCTGCAGCACAGACACACCTGCGACACACCTGCAGCACAGACACACCTACGACACACCTGCAGCACAGATGCACCTGCGACACACCTGCAGCACAGATGCACCTGTAGCACAGACGTACTTACGACACACCTGCAGCACAGACGCACCTGTATCACAGACACACCTGCTGCACAGACGCACCTGTAACACAGAAACATCTGCTGCACAGACACACCTACGACGCACCTGCAGCACAGACGCACCTGTAGCACAGACACACCTGCAGCACAGTACCTATGACACACCTGCCGCACAGACGCACCTACGACACACCAGACGCACCTGTAGCACAGACACACATACTACACACCTGCATCACAGACACATCTGCAACACACCGGCAGCACAGACACACTTGCAGCACAGACGTACCTACGACACACCTGCAGCTTAGACACACCTGCATCACAGACGTACCTACGACACACCTGCTGCACAGACACACCTACGACACACCTGCAGCACAGACGCACCTGCTGCACAGACACACCTACGGCACACCTTCAGCACAGACACACCTACGACACACCTGCAGCACAGACACAGATATGACACACCTGTAGCACTATGAAGGCAAATCACTGTCAAAATCCGAGAGCGCAAATGAGATCCATGCGCACGCGCATTTTACTTTGGCGAGCGCTTTACATCACTCCGCGAGCAAAATTCACTCCGCGAGCAAAATTCACTCCGCGAGCAAAATTCACTCACGCGCGAGCAAAATTCACTCACGCGCAAGCAAAATTCACTCACGCGCGAGCAAAATTCACTCTCGCGCGAGCAAAATTCACTCTCGCGCGAGCAAAATTCACTCTCGCGCGAGCAAAATTCACTCTCGCGCGAGCAAAATTCACTCTCGCGCGAGCAAAAGTCCCTCGCGAAGCTGAAACCTGCTCGCTCGCGAAACTTTAACCTGCTCGCTCGCAAGTCTTTTTCCTGCTCGCGCTGTTTTTCTTTTTGACAGTAAGTGGGCGGACCCAGTCTCCATTGTATCTCGACATCTAATTGGTTACAATCCTCGTTTTTGGATAGACCAGATATCACTCTGACTCAGACCTAGGGGGAGATTTTCAGATTGCACTACAGGTCAGGGGCAAATAATGTACATTTTACTGCACGGGTACTTTTACTTTCTGCACTTAAAGTACATTTTGCTGATAATAACATACTTGACTGAGGTTTTGAATGCAGGTATTGTATTTTACTCGTAGTGGATTGTTTCATCATGGTATTAGTACGTTTACTGCAGTGAAGGATCTGAATCATTTTTCATCCACTAACTACTTGTCAGTGACTTCAATTTGGAAACTCACTTGGCAAACAGATAATATACAAACAGTGGTCCCTAATCTTGGCTCTAGATCCTTGAGCGGGTCCAAATTGTTGCTCATATTATACAACTACATTATATCTCCTCTGTAAACACAACAGTATGATTAAATATGATCACATCATGTTTTAATCAATTAATATCAAGAGTTTCTTTGAGCTGTTTGTCACAAGAGGTTTGACTATCAAACACACATTGTCTGTAATAGAATGATGGAGTGAATGTAAACCAATCTGAGCAACTTGACTTTAACACATTTTTAATTATTGTATTTAACAACGCTATTAACATAATTTGTATTTCATCAGCCTCTACAGTCTGAAAAGTTTACAAAACCTGTCAGACAAATGTATAACATTCTGAGATGTAGTGGAGTACAGTAGTGTTTAGTGGCGGATTGAAAACCACCTCTAACAGACCTAGCGTCTGTGTCAGAGTGATATCAGGTCTATCCAAAGACCAGGATTGTAACCAATTAGATGTAGAGATACAATGGAGACTGGGTCCGCCCACTTACTGTCAAAAAGAAAAACAACTCGAGCGCGAGCAGGAAAAAGACTCGCGAGCGAGCAGGTTAAAGTTTCGCGAGCGAGCAGGTTTCAGCTTCGCGAGGGTGAATTTTGCTCGCGGAGTGATGTAAAGCGCTCGCCAAAGTAAAATACGCGCGCGCATGGATCTCATGTGCGCTCTCGGATTTTGACAGTGATTTGCCTTCATATAGCACAGACACAGATACGACACACCTGTAGCACAGACACAGATACGACACACCTGTAGCACAGACACAGATACGACACACCTGCAGCACAGACACACATACGACACACCTGCAGCACAGACACACATACGACACACCTGTAGCACAGACACAGATACGACACACCTGTAGCACAGACACAGATACGACACACCTGCAGCACAGACACACATACGACACACCTGTAGCACAGACACAGATACGACACACCTGCAGCACAGACACACATACGACACACCTGTAGCACAGACACAGATACGACACACCTGTAGCACAGACACACCTACGGCGCACCTGTAGCACAGACACATCTACGACACACATGCAGCACAGACACACATACCACACACCTGCAGCACAGACACATACGACACATCTGCATCACAGACACACCTGTAGCACACCTGGAACGACTAAACCAAGTCAGCTGACATGATTAATACAATAAAACATATTTTTCTACTTCGTTAACAGAAACTGATCCTGTAAGAATCTGTGAGGTTCTGTTTTCTTTCTGTTTTCACTGTTTTACAAACCATATTGTGTGTGTGTGTGTGTGTGTGTGTGTTCCAGATGTTAGTCACATGATCCACATCATCGACACTGAGCACCCCTGGGACGTTTACTCCATCAGCTCTGGGCACACTGAGGTCATTTCATGTCTGGAGTGGGATCAATCAGGTAAGATTTACCTCAGTCTGTTTATTGATCCGTTTATTGATCTGTTTGTGTGTTTATTGATCTGTTTATTGATCTGTTTGTGTGTTTATTGATCTGTTTGTGTGTTTATTTATATGTTTATTGATCTGTTTATTGATCCGTTTGTGTGTGTATTGATCTGTTTGTGTGTTTATTGATCTGTTAAATGTGTTTATTGATCTGTTTATTGTGTTTATTGATCTGTTTATTGATCTGTTTGTGTTTATTGATCTGTTTATTGTGTTTATTGATCTGTTTGTGTGTTTATTGATCTGCTTATTGTGTTTATTGATCCGTTTGTGTGTTTATTGATCTGTTTGTGTGTTTATTGATCTGTTTAATGTGTTTATTGATCTGTTTGTGTGTTTATTGATCTGTTTGTGTGTTTATTGATCTGTTTGTGTGTTGAGGTTCAAGACTGCTGTCTGCAGATGGTGACGGACAGATTAAGTGTTGGTCGATGTCGGATCACCTGGTAAACAGCTGGGAGAGCGTCCTCTCCAGCTCTCTGGACGGAGATCCAATCGTGGCTCTTAGCTGGCTGCACAACGGAGTGAAGCTGGCTCTGCACGTTGAGATGGTAACACAGACAGACAGACGCTCCAAACTCTCGTATATATCAGACAGTCAATAAGTATATAAATCACGTGTTCCTTGTTTCTTGTGGGTTCAGTCAGGTTCTACGAACTTCGGTGAGAAGTTTTCTCGGGTGAAGTTCTCTCCGTCTCTGACCCTGTTTGGTGGTAAGCCGATGGAGGGCTGGTTGGCGGTGACCGTGAGCGGTTTGGTCACCGTGTCGTTGTTGAAGCCGGGCGGCGCTCTGCTGACGGCCAGCGAGAGTCTCTGCCGGCTGAGAGGACGGGTGGCGTTAGCCGACATCGCCTTCACCGGAGGAGGGAACATCGTGGTGGCGGCGACCGACGGCAGCAGCTCGTCTCCCGTCCAGTTCTACAAGGTCAGAACCTTGTTTTCATAGTGTTCTCTGACCATCATTGGTTCCAGTAACAGTAAACATGTTCTCCGTGTTCAGGTGGTGGTGAGCGTCGTCAGCGAGAAGTGTCGCATCGACACAGAACTGTTACCATCTCTGTTCCTGCGCTGCACCACCGACCCTCTGAGGAGGGAAAAATACCCGTCTGTCACCCACCTCAAGTTCCTCACCAGAGAGAACTCTGAACAGGTAACAAGGAGAACCAGAGAGAACTCTGAACAGGTAACAATGAGAACCAGAGAGAACTCTGAACAGGTAACAAGGAGAAGCAACTTATAACAGGGAGAAGCAACTTATAACAGGGAGAACCAGAGAGAACTCTGAACAGGTAACAAGGAGAACCAGAGAGAACTCTGAACTTACAACAGGGAGAACCTGGGGAACCAGTAGAACCACAGAGTTCTCTGAACAGGTAACCAGTAGAACATCAAGAACAGACCAGAGAGGTCACACAGAACTAAAGAACCTGACAGAACATCTGTGTGTGTTGCAGGTTCTGCTGTGTGCGTCCAATCAGAGCGGCAGCATCGTGGAGTGTTGGTCTCTGAGGAAGGAGGGACTTCCTGTCAACAACATCTTCCAGCATCGCTCACCAGTTGGTAAGAGACCACACTGGTTGAACTGGTTGAACTGGGTCAGTGCTGGATGTTTGACCTCTTACCTCCCTCCTGTGTCCAGTCGGAGAGAAGCAGCCGACCATCTTGAAGTGGAGGATCCTGACGACCACCAGCGACCTGGAGCGAGTGTCGGCCGTCGCTCTGCCCAAACTCCCCATCTCCATCTCCAACACGGACCTGAAGGTGGCGTCAGATACCAAGTTCTGCCCGGGACTCGGTGAGAGCTCCGAGCATCTGTCAGCTGTGTCGATGTGTTGGTACCGGGTCCTGGTCTGAGGATCGGTTCTCTCCTGTGTTGGTACCGGGTCTGAGGATCGGTTCTCTCCTGTGTTGGTACCGGGTCTGAGGATCGGTTCTCTCCTGTGTTGGCAGGTCTGGCTCTGGCCTTCCATGACGGCAGTATTCAGATCCTCCACCGTCTGTCCCTCCACACGATGGGGGTTTTTTACGGTTCCTCCTCGGGTCAGAGACCCGGAGACGAGTCCGCCATCAAACGCCAGAGAACCGGAGGCCCGGCGCTCCACTTCAAGGCCCTGCAGTTCTCCTGGACTTCACTGGCACTGGCCGGAGTGGACAACCACGGGAAGGTGAGCTCACACACCTGAGTACTGGTGGTCAGAAACCTGTTTCATTATTATTATTACTTCATTATTCTGCCCAAAATAAATTGTGATTAACGATATTAAAACTGCTCTAAAACATGCAGCGATCACCCGACATTAATTGTGACTTTCATGGGACTCACATCTTTTAGTAGAGAACATCCTTTGAATATTAAATACGGTAATTACAAGTGTCCATGCTTAAATGAAGGATATGAAGGAATAGCAACAGTGTGATTGTGTTCTTTATAATATGAACAATAATCCTTCAGGGTGAGTCAGATATCAGTGTCTGATTCTAGAGTTTACTTCCCTGTTGTTTCCTCCTCAGCTCCACATGCTGCGAGTGTCGCCCTCTATGGGTCAGGTGCTGGAGATGAACACGACGCTGCGCCACCTGCTGTTCCTGTTGGAGTACTGCATGGTGACGGGCTATGACTGGTGGGACGTCCTGCTGCATGTGCAGCCCACCATGGTCCACAACCTGGTGGAGAAGCTGCACGAGGAGTACATGAGGCAGAACCAGGCGCTGCAGCAGGTCAGACTGGAGCAATGACTGCTATTCTATTTAAATACATCAAACTGGTTTTACATTCACTTCATCATTTGTTATTTAAAGACCCGTCACATGTCAAAGGAACTATTTCTGATTCTGCAAATTCAACTGCTTACAGACTTAAACTGAGATTCAGCAGTAAACTCCACTTCCCATGATGCCTCAGTGTAGCTGTATGATGTGTGTCTCAGGTTCTGGCCACACGTATCGTGGCAGTGAAGGCGTCTCTCTGTAAACTCTCCACGGCTACAGCGGCTCGAGCCTGCGACTTCCACGCCAAACTTCTGCTGATCGCCATCAGCTCCACCTTAAAGTCTCTGCTGAGGCCGCACGTCCTCAACACACCTGACAAGAGTCCAGGTGACCGACTGACAGAGATCTGTGCCAAGAACATCGACACAGGTGAGATAGCTGAAGGACGGGGGAGCTACCCGAGGGACAGGTGAGATATCGAGGGACAGGTGAGACACCTGAGGGACAGATGAGATACCTGCGGGACAGGTGAGATATCGAGGGACAGCTGAGGATGACCACTGATTGATCACTGTGTCTCCTCAGATATTGATAAGGTGATGATCAATCTGAAGACAGAGGAGTTTGTGTTGGACGGCCCCCCCCTTCAGTCCCTGCAGCAGCTCATCCAATGGGTGGGAGACTTTGTCCTCTACCTGCTGGCCAACCTGCCCAACCAGGTGAGCTAACGAGAACACTGCTAACGACAAGTAATGTTCCTTCATCGGGAACTTCAGGTTAGTTATGAGGAGGATTTTCCCTCCACAATACAAAGTAAAAACAAAACGACTACAAACAGACAAAACAAACTCAAAATGACCAGGAAGAGACCAAGAGAGTTATCCATAGAGCATAGAACTGGAAAAGGGAACCATGTAGAACCAAAAACATACCAAGAAACCACAGAGAGGACTAGAACCCAAGAAACCACAGCGAGGACTAGAACCAAAGAAACCACAGCGAGGACTAGAACCACAGAAACCACAGACAATACTAGAACCAAAGAAACCACAGAGAGGACTAGAACCAAAGAGACAAGACTAGAAACCACAGACAGGACTAGAACCCAAGAAACAAGACAAGAATAGAACCCAAGAAACCACAGACAAGACGAACCCAAGAAACCAGTAGAAACCACAGACAGGACTAGAACCCAAGAAACCACAGACAAGACTACAACTCAAGAAATCAGAGAAGACTAAAACCCAAGAAACCATACTAGACTAGAAACCACAGAGAGGACTAGAACCCAAGGTACCACAGACAAAACTGGAACCCAAGAATCCACAGAGAACACTAGAACGCAAGAAACATATATCTGACCTTAATGGACAAACCCACTAAAGTTAAAAGCTTGTTTCCATTGTGGTCATCATAAGAAGAGTAAGACCACAGACCTGATCTGTGTTCTCTACCCCCAAAGGGCTCCCTGGTCCGGCCTGGTTTCGGCTTCATGAGAGACGGATCCTCTCTGGGTCTTCTGAGGGAGATGTTGGTGATGATCAGGATCTGGGGTCTTCTGAAACCAGGATGTCTTCCAACGTTTACAGCGACCTCAGACAACCAGGACAGCATGCAGCTGATCTTCAGACTGCTCACCAAGCTGTGGCTCTGCTGTAAGACTTGTTATTGATCACTTAACATACCTGCAAACTTGTCGCTTTTCGGCGAAATTCGCCGTTTTGAATCAAAATATATCATCCACGTGAATCGTGTAGATCCGTAGAGGTTTTTTATTTTGGAGCGGGCATCTGGCCAGCCAGCATTTCTCAGATTGGAGTGAGACGAGGAGAAAATTAAAACTAATCACTTTTTTTGTATCGGCGATGGTTCTCGCTACTCTTGCTTTCTTTGTTTTTATATGACTAAAACTTTTGAAAATGAGACCTCTGTCTCAATGGATTTAGTCTAAATAAAGGTTAATAATAATAATATTGATTGAAAAAAAGCCAGCTGTTCAACTAGAGCTGAAATACTGATTAATAACTGAATAATAAATTAGTTTTTTGCTTAAAGTAAATGTCTTATCACTTAATTTTCTTCTCAGAGTACACCAGAATGCTACATTTTAAAGCTCATATTTAAAATAAAATTCTCCCGGGTAACTGTTAATTGATCACTTAAAGACTCTACTGATCATGTTATTGATCACTTAAAGACTCTACTGATCATGTTATTGATCATGTTATTGATCACTTAAAGACTCTACTGATCATGTTATTGATCACTTAAAGACTCTACTGATCATGTTATTGATAATTTAAAGACTGCTGATCATGTTATTGATAATTTAAAGACTCTACTGATCATTTAAAGACTACTGATCATATTATCGATCATTTAAAGACTCTATTGGTCATTTAAAGACACTACTTATCATGTTATTGATCATTTAAAGACACTACTGATCATGTTATTGATCACTTAAAGACTACTGATCATGTTATTGATCATTTTACTGATCATGTTATTGATCATTTAAAGACTACTGATCATGTTATTGATCACTTAAAGACACTACTGATCATGTTATTGATCATTTAAAGACTCTACTGATCATGTTTTTGATCATTTAAAGACACTACTTATCATGTTATTGATCATTTAAAGACACTACTGATCATGTTATTGATCATTTAAAGACTACTGATCATGTTATTGATCATTTTACTGATCATGTTATTGATCACTTAAAGACACTACTGATCATGTTATTGATCATTTAAAGACTACTGATCATGTTATTGATCATTTTACTGATCATGTTATTGATCACTTAAAGACACTACTGATCATGTTATTGATCATTTAAAGACTCTACTGATCATGTTATTGATCATTTAAAGACACTACTGATCATGTTATTGATCATTTAAAGACACTACTGATCATGTTATTGATCAGAACCGATAATTTAAAGACTCGACTGATCATGTTATTGATCAGAACCGATCATTTAAAGACTCTACTGATCATGTTATTGATCAGAACCGATCATTTAAAGACTCTACTGATCATGTTATTGATCAGAACCGATCATTTAAAGACTACTGATCATGTTATTGATCAGAACCGATTATTTAAAGACACTTCTGATCATGTTATTGATCAGAACCGATCATTTAAAGACTACTGATCGTGTTATTGATTATGTTATTGATCATGTTATTGATCATGTTATTGATTATTTAAAGACTCTACGGGTCACATGTTATTGATGTTACAACATGTTAAGTCACCTTGTTCACTGACTGACTGTTTTTCAGCCCGGGACGACGGACCCCCCCAGGACCCTGATGAGACTCTGATCGATGAGTGCTGCCTGCTGCCCAGTCAGCTGCTGGTTCCCAGTATGGACTGGCTCCCAGTTAATGATGGCGTCATCGTCAAGCTGCAGGGTAAACACCCGCTCAGGCTGCAGTTTGGAAAAGCCTCGTCTCTTCCCGGAGCAGGTTCTACTTCCCCGCTCGAGGTCTTCACCAGGTAACACACCTGGACCTGGACTCTCTGAGGGGCTGCTGGTTCAACACACTGAGATATCACATGTACAAGTAAACAGAACACATCTAATTTGTGTGTGTGTGTGTGTGTGTGTGTGTGTGTAGGAGTCTCGGCTCTCAGAAGATGGATAACCTGCGTTGTGTCCATATGGGCGTCTGTCCCACTGAGGAGAGCAAGGCCTGCACCAGGTGAGTCCACAGGAAGTGATGTCATAGCACACTCACCTGTTTACATTACATTACAGTCATTTAGCAGACGCTTTTATCCAAAGCGACTTACAGTAAGTGTATTCAACATAGGTATTCAAGAGAACTACCAATCAGCAGAAGTCATAAGTACATCACCTTTTCCAAACAAGCATCTAAGAGCATGAACCAGAGCAAATGTTCAGTGCAGAAACAAACAAATGTAATAAGTGCAACAAACTAATATGAATACAATAAGTGAAACAAGCTAATACGAATACAATAAGTGCTAAGTGGAAGTCTCAGGGTAGTTTCACCAGCTTCAGGTGTTCTAGGAAACAGGAGTACCTTTAAAGGAACCTGAACACATCACACACAACATTTACAGCTCTAGATCTGCAGGTCTAGAGCTGTAAATGTGTGTGATGTGTCAGGTTCCTTTAAAGGTTAAACATGTTAAATGTCTGTGATGTGTTCAGGTTCCTTTATAGGTTAAACATGTTAAATGTCTGTGATGTGTTCAGGTTCCTTTAAAGGTTAAACATGTTAAATGTTGTCTGTGATGTGTTCAGGTTCCTTTAAAGGTTAAACATGTTAAATGTTGTCTATGATGTGTTCAGGTTCCTTTAAAGGTTAAACATGTTAAATGTCTGATGTGTTCAGGTTCCTTTAAAGGTTAAACATGTTAAATGTTGTCTGTGATGTGTTCAGGTTCCTTTAAAGGTTAAACATGTTAAATGTTGTCTATGATGTGTTCAGGTTCCTTTAAAGGTTAAACATGTTAAATGTCTGTGATGTGTTCAGGTGCGGCTGCGTGACGATGCTTCGTTCTCCAAACAAGACGAACGCCATGAAGCAGTGGGAGCAGCGCTGGATCAAGAACTGTCTGTGTGGAGGTCTGTGGAGGAGGATTCCTGCAACGCTCACCTGAACCACCAACACCTGAACGCAACGCTCACCTGAACCACCAACACCTGAACGCATCACCTATCACGTTCCTCTCCAAATTAACCTGTAAATAAAGTTTGTTTTGTATTTTACTTTGTAATAAAACTGTCAAAATAAAAGCTTGTTTTCTTCCTGATGTTTATTTTTTGTCTTTTAAACTGGAAAATTCAAAATGATCAATGTTTTCGAGTCAAAGTATTTAAGTTGAATTTCTTTAGAAAAGAAATAAACGTTTCAGAATTAAACTTTAAAACATTGAGACACTTTATTGTGAAACTTCACGTCATGAAGATGTTCCTGTTACAGACACCATGTTGGTTCTGATGACGTCATAGTTTAAACAGGAACAACAAGAGTTTATTAAGATAACGTTACGGAGAGGACCAGAGTTCTCTTCTGGATCCTCAGGACTGGATCTGGTTCTGGACCTGGTCTGATCTGGACCTGGTCTGGGTCCATTCATGAAGAGAGAATTGAGCTTCATAAACAAACACTTTAATAACAGACATTTTTACATATTTAAAAATTTGATCTTCAGTGTGTTTATCGGTAAAAATACTTTATGAGTCTCCGAGAACGAGAACAGCTTCATCCATTCATAAAGATCAAAGATATATATGTATATTAAGAATATATTAGATATTAGAGCTGCTTTAAAGGAGAACAAATCCTCATGTCTGTGGCTCGGAACCTGGAGGCACTGATCACCTGCCATACACACATTCACACACATAATACACACACACACTCGCACACACGCACATCGTGCAGCAGCAGCAGATCTCCGCCAGCAAACAGAAAGCGGTTCCAGATCCGCGTTATTTCAGGGAGAACGGAGCCTGCATCGGGACCATCGGAACCAGAACCGAGCCGCTGTAACCCGAGACCAGCAGGCAGGTGTGTCCGGTGTCACGGCTCGTTAGCGGGTCCGGTTTTGCTGCTGGAAGACGAAACGTGATACGAATCAAAGCGGATCGATGGTCTGAGGTGAGACCGACCGATTTCTACTGAGCGCGTGCGTGTGTGAACGTGTTTGTGTGTGTGTGTGCGCGTGTATTACGTGTGTGCGTGTGTGCGTGTGTGCGTGTGTGCGTGTGTGTGTGTGTGTGTGTGTGTGTGTGTGTGTGTGTGTGTGTGTGTGTGTGTGTGTGTGTGTGTGTGTGTGTGTGTGTGTGTGTGTGTGTGTGTGTTCTGCGGAGCAGCAGATTAACTGAAACTGCATCCGAGCCGTTAGACAATAAATCGGGATTTGCCACCACTGACTGCAGTCCTTCAGGCTGCAGGGACCGTTTTACCTGTCTGTCTGTCCGTCTGTCTGCCCACCTGTCTGTCCACCTATCTGTCTGTCTGTTTGTCTGTCTGTCCACCTATCTGTCTGTCTGTCCACCTGTCTGTCTGTCTGTGCTCTGATTGGTTGGATATTAATTGGCAGCAGGAGGTGAAGCTGAGTTTGATGTTCAGGTGTCAACAAGATACTCGACATCTGAGGAAGAGGAAGAGGATGAAAACACCAGTGAGACATCAACGAGACACCAATGAGACAGAAACGAGACACCAGTGAGACACCAATGAGACAGAAACGAGACACCAGTGAGAGATCAATGAGACATCAGTGAGACAGAAATGAGACACCAACGAGACATCAACGAGACACCAGCGAGACATCAATGAGACACCAGTGTGACACCAGTGAGACACCAGTGAGACACCAATGAGACACCAATGTGACACCAGTGAGACATCAATGAGACACCAACGAGACACCAGTGAGACACCAATGATACGGAAACGAGACACCAGTGAGACATCAATGAGACACCAGTGAGACATCAATGAGACAGAAACGAGACACCAGTGAGAGATCAATGAGACATCAATGAGACACCAGTGTGACACCAGTGAGACACCAATGAGACACCAGTGAGACACCAATGAGACATTTGCACAAGTTGCTCCTGCAGATTGTCCCTGTGGTCTCTGAATGTTAGTTAGTCCTATATATACATATATGTGTATATATATATATATATATATATACATACACATACAGTGTGTGTGTGTGTGTGTGTGTGTGTTGCAGCTCCATCAGGATGATGATGAACTCTGAAAAGATGAAGAAGAAACCCCCAAAGGACAGTTTGACTCTGCTGCCATGTTTCTACTTTGTAGAGGTGAGAACAACGATGATTATGATGATGGGTCGGGGTTAAAGGAAACGATGTATGTGGACGTTCTGGGGGGCGGGGTTAAAGGAAACGATGTATGTAGACGTTCTGGGGGGCGGGGTTAAAGGAAACGATGTATGTGGACGTTCTGGGGGGCGGGGTTAAAGGAAACGATGGATGTGGACGTGCTGGGGGGCGGGGTTAAAGAAAACGATGGATGTGGACGTTCTGGGGGGCGGGGTTAAAGGAAACGATGGATGTGGACGTGCTGGGGGGCGGGGTTAAAGGAAACGATGGATGTGGATGTCTGGGGGGGCGGGGTTAAAGGAAACGTTGGATGTTGATGTTCTGGGGGGCGGGGTTAAAGGAAACGTTGGATGTGGATGTTCTGGGGGGCGGGGTTAAAGGAAACGATGGATGTGGGCGGGGGTAAAGGTCTAAATGTTTGATGTGGTTGCAGCTGCCCATCGTGGCTTCTTCTATGGTGTCTCTGTACTTCCTGGAGCTCACCGATGTGGTCCAGCCGGCTCAGGTCGGGTTCCGCTGCCACGACAGAGACCTCAGCATGCCGTACGTGGACGGAGGAGACGAGCTGATCCCTCTGCTGATGCTGCTCAGCCTCGCCTTCGCCGGACCGGCTGCCTCGGTAACACACACACACACACACACACACCTACACACACACACACACACACACACACACACACACACACACACACACACACACACACACACACACACACAGTGTGAAGATAAGACTGAAACCAAGACCTGACCTAGGACCTGATCCACATGGTATCTGAATGTGTCCTGGACCTGAAGCCAGAGCTGAGGGTGTGTTTGTTTTGTGCATCAGATCATGCTGTTTGAAGGTACTGAGGGTGTGTTTGTTTCGTGCATCAGATCATGCTGGTTGAAGGTACTGAGGGTGTGTTTGTTTCGTGCATCAGATCATGCTGGTTGAAGGTACTGAGGGTGTGTTTGTTTCGTGCATCAGATCATGCTGGTTGAAGGTACTGAGGGTGTGTTTGTTTCGTGCATCAGATCATGCTGGTTGAAGGTCTGATCTACTGTCTACAGTCCAGACTGAAGCTCCGTCGACCTGAAGGAAGCATCAACGCAGGAGGCTGCAACTTCAACTCCTTCCTGAGGAGGACGGTGCGCTTCGTAGGTACGACGCTGACTACAACCACGAATACACCTGCAGTTACACCTGCAGTCCTCACACCTGTCTGTCTCTCTACAGGTGTTCAGTCCTCACACCTGTCTGTGTCTCTGCAGTCCTCACACCTGTCTGTCTCTCTCCAGATGTTCAGTTCTCACTCCTGTCTGTCTCTCTCCAGGTGTTCAGTCCTCACAGCTGTCTGTCTCTCTTCAGTCCTCACACCTGTCTGTCTCTCTGCAGGTGTGCATGTGTTTGGTCTGTGTGCGACGGCTCTGGTCACTGACATCATCCAGCTGTCGACAGGTTACCACGCTCCGTTCTTCCTCACCGTCTGTAAACCAAACTACACTCATGTGGGCGTGTCCTGTGACAGAAACGCTTACATCACTAAAGACATCTGCTCGGGTCACGACCAGCACGCCATCATGGCCGCCAGGTGAGTTACCTGTTCAGGTCGCGTTACCTGTTCAGGTCGCGTTCAGTGATTAATGTGATGTTGATTCAACGTTCCGCTCCTTCTGTTGTTTTTACAGGAAGACGTTCCCTTCCCAGCATGCAACTCTCTCTGCCTTTGCTGCTGTTTACGTTTCTGTGAGTATGACACATCTTTGTTCAAACCAACACAACTTTATTTAAAATGATGCGAAAAGATGAACACAAAGAAGCTATGGAGGGTTTAACATGTACATGTATATATATTAGTGCTGGGCAAGTTAACGCGTTATTATCGCGTTAACACATTCGTTAATTAATTAACGCCGACAATTATTTTAGCGCGCGTTAACGCAGTTTTATTTTTATTATTAAGCGGACATTTTTAACACCAAAACCGGCCGACTGGCCGGCAGTGAGCGGTGAACAGCTGTTTGTGTGGCGTCTCTTCCATCTCTTCCTGTTTCCTTCACCTACATTCCCCTGGGTCCTAAGTCCCTCCATGTACAGCTTCTTATCACCCTCTATGTACCAACGTACATTTATAACAAATACCACACATATTACGGTAATCAGCGTTGCATATGTGTCTGACCAAAATACCAAAAAAAGCAAAAAAGAAATGATTCATTTAAATTATTTTTGTGTTTTTGTTTGGAATATATATAATAAGCATATAATTTAGTTATCGCTAATGAGAATTTAACAAACATAAAAACATGACGTAGATAGGTTTGCAGTTTTCAAGGTGTATATTTCAAATTGCATCTCTTACACACATGAAGATAAAGTTGTGAACACCAGCTGAATATCTATTATCAGAATCATTATAACTGTATTATAACTGCTACTGTGTAAAGGGAATACTGCTGTTAAACGATTAAAAAATGTAATCGTTGCCCAGCACTAATATATATATATATTTATATATACATTTATGATTCTTGTGTTTCAGATGTATTTTAACTCGACCATCTCTGACAGCACCAAGCTGCTGAAGCCTGTCTTAGTGTTTGCGTTCTCCATCGCGGCGGCGCTGACGGGTCTGACTCAGATCACTCAGCATCGCAGTCATCCCATAGACGTCTATGTGGGCTTCCTCATCGGGGCCTTCGTCGCCGCTTACCTGGTGAGACATCATGAAAAGAAACATGTTCAAACACTAACCAGGTGAGACAAAGGGTACTTCTCAAGTCTCTTAATTGTCGTTTCCTCGATCTTCGCTTGAACTGGAAGTTGTTCTGCTCCTCCATATTGACGGCCGTCCCAAAGCTCTAATGTAGCTCGGAGGAGCGAGGAGCGAGGATGGAGGAGGGACCTTGGAGGAGCCATGAGCGAGGACACACGAGAACAGACTTCCAGGAAGTCTTTTAACGGCCGACACACCCCTCATTGTTCATCAGTTATGTGATTGGACGCTGCAGCCGATCGGACTGACTGACTGAGTTTCATACCAGAGTGAAGTCAGATCAGAATAAACTCTAGTTTATATTTGATTAGTTTTCTGATTCACCGTCTGGTTTAAATATATGTTCATTGTAGTCTGAACAACAAGAGGACCACAAACAACTTTCTTCATTTATTAGAAAGATTTGTCTTTTCATGATCTGATGTTTCCCTCAATAACTTACATAATTTATCATCATTTCATTCAGTCACGTGAGGCTGATCATTGAGTGTTTGATGAGTTTTATCATTTAAGAGAAACAATAATCATATTCTGGGTTATTTAATAATGACGTCACAGTCACACTTTCAAAATGTACAGACACAAATAATTAATAAATAAGACCATCGCATTCTGCCGGTAGAAATCTATCCTGAGCTTATAAACAGAACAGTTTGTTAAAGAGGTAACAGACTACAGAGAGAAAACACCTCTACAGTGATGATTACTGTGTCTTTATTAGTATTATTAGTTACTATTATTAAGTACAGTGATGATAACTGTGTCTTTATTAGTTATTAGTATTATTAGTTACTATTATTAAGTACAGTGATGATAACTGTGTGTCTTGATTAGTATTAGTATTATTAGTTACTATTATTAAGTACAGTGATCATGTGAACAGACACAAACTTCTCAAAAGTCTCTCCAGCTGTTAAAGCCGACTGACAGCTGATCCAGCTGTGATCAGCTGATCCTCCGTCATCAGAAACAGACATCGCTTCATGTGACGCAACTGAGGAAAGGACATCTCATATCTCTTAAATCATATTTCCTCGTTTCCTCTCTCCTCGCATGGTTTCCTTGCGTCTCTCCATGCATCCCTGGTGGGAGGGACTAAGACGCAAGGAAAGGACCCAAGTTTGAGGGAAACGGGGATGCAATTAAGAGACTTGAGAAGTAGCCCAGGTGAGACGTCACCTTTAAACACTCGAGGAGGAAACAGATCAAACAGTCCAGCTGTGTGTTTCTGTTGCCATGACGACTGCTTCAAGATAAAACTAAAAGTGTGAACTCTTCATCATGTTTCAGACACTGAATACTAATAACGATAACGATAACGATAACGATAACGATAATGATAATAACAATAACGATAATAATAATAATAATAGTGATCATTAAAGGATTTTCAGTCAACATTTAAAGATGATTTTCTTCTTCAGGCATTTCACGCTGTGGCCAACTTCAAGTCCTCTGATGACATCACTCTGACCCCACCTCCCCCGCGGCCGAAGGAGGACCCTCTGCGAGCACTGACTGAGCGAGGACACGAGTCCGTCTACAACAAGGGCCCCGCCTCTGCCTCGGAGAGCAACGACGAGATAGCGGCAGCTCCGGCCCCCATGGACCGGCTGGAGGGCCTGGGGCCCCTGCAGAGGGAGAAGTCCTCCATGGGTAGCTTGAAGAGGGCCAGCGTGGACGTGGAGCTGCTGGCTCCTCGCAGTCCAATGGGAAAGGAGACCATGCTGACCTTCAGCAACACACTGCCGAGGGCTAGCATGAATGTTAATGGGGTGCTGGGGGCTAACTCTGGACCAGAGGAACAGGTGCAGCCGGTGCAGCCGGTCCAGCCAGTGCAGCGGCGTCTGAAGGCCGTGCAGGTTCCCATGGACCCAATGCGTTCGCAGCAGCTGGTGACGGAGTGGAAGCAGAAGTCGATGGAGATGAGAGGTCTGAGCGTCCGGGACGAGACGGAGCATGAGTTCAGCGAGGATGGATCTGAGGTGGGCTCTGTAGGAACAGACGACGGGGGATCTCAGGTCCCCATATACCAGACCGCAGTGCATTCTGGGAGGGCAGCCTCTAGTCGTAACCCCACTCCGCCTCCAGGGGGTGCCAAAGCTGTGGCGACTCCCAGACCGCCGCAGATTCCTGAAGCTGGACCCCCACCGGTGTCCCCAAAGAGCGCCCTGACCCGGGCTAAGTGGCTTGCCATCAGAGAGAAGGCCAGCGGGGAGGGTTCAGGCCGTGGCTCCTCAAACCAGCCCCGACTCATGCAGGTCATTGCCATGTCGAAGCAGCAGGGCCTCCTCCCCTCCTCCTCCTCGGGGGAGAAATCCTCTGAGACCACCTCCACTTGTTCTGGCACCTCCTCCACCACAGACTCTCCGCACTACCGCCCCCCCTCTGAGCAGCAGCGGGAGGGCTCGGGTATCATCACTGTGGATGCCCACGCCCCCCACCATCCTGTCGTTCAAGCCCAACCCCCTCTTCAAGCCCCACCCCTCGCAGGTAATGGTAACCCGTGGGAGTGGGGGGGGGCGACCAATGGGGGCGACCCTCGAGACACCTATGACCTCAACAGCCTGAACCGAGGAGACTCTGCCGCCCGCGGCAGCAGTTTTCGGCCCCACCGATCCGCCTCGCCATGCACCGCAGTCGGCCACGATCCGACCTCAGCTCACCCACAGATGGAGACGGCAGCAGACGCTCAGCGCAGGGAGATGGCCATGAGACGCAAGACAGCGCTAGTTCTGTTGGATCGAGAGATTCGTAACCAGACTGAACAGGAGAACTATTATAAGAGTTTGCAGGGACGAAGGTTCAAGGATTAGTCTCTTACCTTTTAAAAATAAAAAGCCTTATTTTGAAACTGGTCACCAACAGCACAGACCCTGGACAGCAGTTTGGACCGTGTTGCTATGCATTTCTTGGGCTTCATGTGATGGAAGGTTTTAGCTGTAAGAGATGAAAGTTTCCATCCAGAATGGGTCAAGTTTGATGCTCGGTGGCTCAACCCTCTGGACAGTCTTCTCTCGACATAAAAGACATATTTAATGTGTTAACATTCCTGCAGTATCAGCCTTTACTTGTCCAGTAGTTATTTTCGAATAATTATTCAAAATGTTAAAAGCTTTTCACGGAACCCATTTTACAAACAAATCCAGCAAACCTACATGAATAATGATGCTGTTGGGTGGAAGTGATGTGAGAACCCTGGCAGTAGAGTTCTGGTCTTATTGAAGTCTGGATTCTGTTTCAGTTATGGAAGTGTAATGGATGGATGAAGGTCTTTATGTAATAGATGGAGGAAGTGTAATGGATGGATGAAGGTCTTTATGTAATAGATGGAGGAAGTGTAATGGATGGATGAAGGTCTTTATGTAATAGATGGAGGAAGTGTAATGGATGGATGAAGGTCTTTGTAATAGATGGAGGAGGTGTAATGGATGTATGAAGGTCTTTGTAACGGATGGAGGTGTAATGGATGGATGAAGGTCTTTGTAATAGATGAAGTGTAATGGATGGATGAAGGTCTTTGTAATGAACGAAGGAGTTGTAGTGGATGGATGAAGGTCTTTGTAATAGATGGAGGAAGTGTAATGGATGGATGAAGGTCTTTGTAATGGACGGAGGAGGCGAAGTGGATGGATGAAGGTCTTTGTAATGGACGGAGGAAGTGTAATGGATGGATGAAGGTCTTTGTAATAGATGGAGGAAGTGTAATGGATGGATGAAGGTCTTTGTAATAGATGGAGGAAGTGTAATGGATGGATGAAGGTCTTTGTAATAGACGGAGGAAGTGTAATGGATGGATGAAGGTCTTTTTAATGGACGGAGGCGGTGTAATGGATGGATGAAGGTCTTTGTAATGGACGGAGGCGGTGTAATGGATGGAGGAGGTGATGGTCACAGTCTGCAGATGTTCATCTGATGGTAAAAAACAGATTTGGTGATAGATTTTAATCTCTGGAGTCATGGTCATGTCATACAATCTGGGGCCGATTCACAGCTTCTCCATTTCATTACCAAATAAGACATAATTTATTTATTTAATTGCATTTTGACAAAAAATCTGAATGGCTTAGTTTATGTGCAATATTTTGTGGTTAACAATTTGTTGTTTTTTACACTCAGTGTTTGAAATAAAGCTCAAAGCTTTCAAAGTTATAAGATATATTTAGAGTGTGGCTGGGGCCTGGCCTAATATTATAGTTATATTAATAAGAATAAGAATTTAAAAACCATATATCATCTTGACTTCGCTCTGACCATCTTCGACACCTGAGATCGTTGTCTATCGGCTGAACCATAACCAAAGCACCATAAGTCACCCATTCTCATGATTTAGGTGGTGCTGGAGCCGAGTCCATGCAGGGACTACATGCAGGTGGTGCAGCGGTTGTGGATTCTTTTGTGGGCAAATGGATAAGAAGAGGAAACTCTTCTCCAGTCCCTCAGTGGTCAGAACGGTCCAGGTTGTTCTCAGCTGGTGACCAAAGTTGAACTATATCAGTTGATGATATAATGTTACGTAACGCTTCACCAGACTTAAGAACTTGTTCTGCTGGTGTTCGCTGTATCCGGGTTCCTCCGATCCGACAGCTATCAGGACCAAAATGTGACGCTTGGTTCTTGTCCAGGAAGTATTCATGTGATCATGATACGCCTCCCAATAGTAACACATTTAGGAGTCATGGTTGTTACGTCATAATCATCATGTAATAAAACATTTTGTTTTCTTAATCTAAATAATACAAAAATATTGTGTTTACATTGAGGCTCCCATCGTTTGACCTACTTGTTGTACTGACGGTTCAGTTTGAATGAGAGTTTCTGATTGTGATCTAATGGTCAGAATATTAAAACAGCCACAGGGGGCGCTGGTCTGTTACCTTCCACTAGAATAGATGGATGCACATAATGTACAAAGATGTTGTTTCATTTATGTTTGTATATAAAAACGTGGGAAAAGATCTCAGGTCATTAAACAAAACCTTCTTCTGCCTGAAGACCAGAACCCTTTGGTCTGGTTCACTGATCCTGCAGAGACTTTATCTGAAGGGAGGATCTCCTTCATCTTTAGAGTCGAACTTCCACAGTGTTGAGCCACCGAACAGGAAGCTGGAAGGTTTCCATGGCAACTCATTCTGTGAATAATCTGCAGTTCAGAGACGATTTTAAGGATTCATTCTGGAAGCACAAACTTGCAAGAAACCTGAACAAACCTGCAGTGATGAGATCTTCCTCCTGCTGCGCCACCCCCCAACAGTCCAGCACCCACTTCCTGTCTCAGGCCCCGCCTCCTCCGAGGGGAAGGTCTGTTTCCTGTAGAGACGTGATTCGCTGACGTCTCCACCGACACATTCTCACACCAACGTGTCAAATAACGCAGCTCTGTCAGTGATGCTGAGCTTCAGGCGACGACGCTCGTTACATGCAGAGAGTGTCTTTTCAAGATAAACTTCAGTCTTCACAGGAAGTTCGGTTTAGGCAATAAAAGCACAGTTAGTTTGATGAGTGTGGTTGGTGTAACTATGAGTCATGTGACCAACGACAGACATGACAACATGCCAACTTTTACTTTTAGTTTGTCAGGAAACAAACAGCGGTTTCCTGTTTGTTTGACTTATCCACCCCGCTGTGTGAACTATCTCATACTACCCATAATGCTTTGGGTGTCAGACGGTGAGGTGCGCTGACCGAGCTGCGATACTTGAAGACAAACAGACTCTGTGGCAGCCATCTTGATTGTATATTACCAGAGTGTTGTCGTCCCTGTTGTGATGGCTTGGTTGCTATAGTGATTCTCAGCATGTTTGTTTGTTTGTGTGCTACTCTCTGATTGGTCGAGGCTGTAAGTCTGTTCAGAGTGTTTTTGTGTGTGAATCTGAAAGTGTGTATTTATTACGGATAAAAGTGTAATTTTTTGAAGGAAAAGTAGTAATATTACAGAATATGTTCTTATTCTGTCGTAGTTAACGGATTATTTTCTCCTCAGTGGCTATAATGAACAACAAGAGAAATATTTTATTAAAGACACTGCACATCTCAAACTAAATCAGTTTATCTGTCAATATGAAATATTGATAAGCCAATACTGTTAATGTGTCCGTGTGTTGTTGCATGTGTCCACAGTTTGATTTTAAAACAGACGTTTGTCCTTTTTTCAATCCTGAGAACTGATCTGAGGATTTCTCTTCATTTCCATCTGAATGTAAAAACATGAATGTTCATTTATCTTGAACCTTAAAACGTAAAAATAACTGCTGCTATAAAAAGAGTTTAATGTGTGAAAATAAGCCTGAAGGATGGATGCTGCATGCTCGTTATGATGAAAGTTCAAAATTAAAAGTTATTCTTGATCAAAAATAGTTTAAGTGCAGTTTATTCATTTATTTTTTAAATCGTTAATTTTGGTTCTTTCTCAGTAAAAATTTCAGCAGGTACAAGTATCTCCTGTGTACAAGTAAGTATCTCCTGTGTACAAGTAAGTATCTCCTGTGTACTAGTTAGTATCTCCTGTGTACAAGTAAGTATCTCCTGTGTACAAGTAAGTATCTCCTGTGTACTAGTTAGTATCTCCTGTGTACTAGTTAGTATCTCCTGCGTACAAGTAAGTATCTCCTGCGTACAAGTAAGTATCTCCTGTGTACAAGTAAGTATCTCCTATGTACAAGTAAGTATCTCCTGTGTAGAATAGAGGTGAATGGTATCTGTGGAGCGTGGCTGACGAGTGAATGAGCTGCAGGTGAGGGGAGGGAGGGATCAGGAGAGCAGGACTGGTAAGAGAGTCTGAGGGCATCTGGTGGACGGTTAGAGGATTTCAGGTTTTGGGATTGAAAGGAGGGGAGGTGGTACGTGAGACAGGGACAGAGAACCAGGCCAGTCAAAACAGCAGAGGTCACTAGTTAGTATCCTGTGCTCACAACAATATGAAGTAATTATATTTGTACTTCAGGGTTTCTGTAGAAAAGGAGGTAAAAGAATCAAAGGTCTCCTGAGATGATAAACAGTAGAAGTGGAGTTGATGTTCGTCAGCTTTTTAATTTCCTCTCTAATCGTTCAGTTTAAAGATCTTTAGATTCTTTTCTGCCTTCGGTTTCTTTATGATTTGAGTTTGCTGGAGTTCTGGATCTCGCGGGGCGTCTGGTTAAACTGACCAATTAGTGTTGAGAGATTAAAGACTTTTGAGATGTTCAGAGTCAGGCAGACTGCGGGAGATTTCCATCTCAGTCTCCAGAGGACACTTTAATAAAAATCTTCAATAAAGCCTCAGCTGTGAACTTGAACTGATCCAGTTCACATTCAGGATCCTTTTCAGCAGCTGCATGATGGTTTTTGTGACGAGGTCAGTGCTCAGAGGGAAACGGACGTTTTTTAATTCTCTACATTAAATTAGTTTTTGTCGACTCTCTGGTCTCCGGATTGTTTTAAACTTTTAATGTTGTCATGTCGTCCATTTCCTCTGAGTGGAGCTCCCTACGGCCACTTCTTCCTTTTGTTGGGAACAGATTTAATATCAACAGACCGTTTTATTCTACATTTCTGTAAATCAACATGTTTTGATTCTGACTATAGAAAAATATTTCATCAAATATAAATACAAGCATAAAACCTACAAATAAATCAAAAGGTGCAAAACTCTAACAACACTGAATACATCAAAATAAAGACATAAGAAAACTAGATATAAACAAACCTATACAAATAAAAGATTACAGATACAATCCATATCTTTACATTTTCATCCTGTTTGCACAAGACGGATGTTCTGAATCTGAAGTATCTTTCAGGACTTTCATGATAGATATTTGAGATCCTCGTCATTATGTTATTATATTATATATTATGACAGCATAGATTCTCAACTTCTTGACGAATGATTCAGTGTTTTTCTGCTGTAAAGACGCATTTATTTCCTCTTAAACCGGATCTCTAAAAAACTCCTGCAGGTTAAACCGGATTAAACTTACTAGCTTAGCAACATTTAGGCTACAAACAACCCATGATGCAACAATCTCCGTTTAAAAACTATATCTGATGTTATAAATACATAAATGACCTCAAACAAACACAAACACTTCTAAGATTTAATGAGAAGTTTAGTCTTGTTGATGAAAATCAAACTGAACTGAAACATGAAGACGTTTGATTTTACACACACACACACACACACACACACACACACACACACACACACACACACACACACACACACACTCGCTGCCTTATGTCCTGCACCATCAGGCTCATTATGCAGTTTCCATGGCAACAGTGTTGATGGCTGATATAGAGATAAGAGCTCAAACACACGCACGCACACACACACACGCACACACACACCTACACACACGCACACACACACCTACACACACACACACACACACGCTGCCTTATGTCCTGCACCATCAGGCTCATTATGCAGTTTCCATGGCAACAGTGTTGATGGCTGATATAGAGATAAGAGCTCAAACACACGCACGCACACACACACGCACACACACACCTACACACACACACACACACATATACACACACATACACACTCACACACACCTACTCACACACATTTTCTGGTTTCTGTAGCCATGGCAACACACTGGATCGCCTCCAGGAAATAAAGAGGGTGGATATGTGTGTGTAGGTGTGTGTGTGTGCGTAGGTGTGTGTGTGTGTGTGTGAATGTGTGCGTGTGTGCGTGTCTGTGTCTGTGTGTGTGTGTGTGTGTGTTCATGGTTTTATATCTTTTATTTCGGTTGTATTCAGTAAATATTTTCGTGTCTCTTGTTCTTTTCTGTTATTGATTAATAAAATGTTATATTTTTGTCTCAAAACATTCTTCGTTTGACGAAAGATTTCTTCATAATTCAGTATTTCAGATTTTAACGATGGAATCGTCCGTAAATGAATTAAAATCTTCTTTATTGGTCAGCAGCTGTTTCTTTAGATTTAAGAAGAAACTTCTTTGAACTGTTTTAATAGACTGTGTTGAAGTACTTTTGATTAGTAGTATTTGAACAATAATCATTTTACATTTCTTAACTTTAACTTTTTTTCAGGAGATGTTTTCAGATTTTTCTTTAATTTCACAAATAGAATTCCCTCGGTGAACGTTTCTGGTATTTAGAATACATTTTCCCCAAATCTCTTATTTTGACATCTTAACAGACAGCCGGACTCTTTGAAAAATGATTTTTATTCTTTGTGTAATTTTTAGATGCATCAGTTTAAAATCATGAAAACAATCTTCAGGTGATCAAACAAACTTTCACCCTTCATTTCTTATATGAATCAGATACATCACCTCCGTTTGAGGAGCAGCTGGCAGCTGATTGGACGAGGAGAAGGGACCAATCAGGAGCAGCCTTTTCTTTAGAGTGTTCCAGTTTAAAAGATGAAGGAGAAAATCTGAGAAAAGTCCTGTTAGTGAAGAGACGAACCAGAGGAGTCACTATGTCATCCTACAGGTCCTGGTCCTGGTCCAGGTGGTCCAGGTCCTGGTCCTGGTCTCACTGGTCCTCCTGATTGGAGAACACTCCGGCCTCCCAGCGCAGAGCGCGTTGGTTTTTATGTCGATTGACTCGAGTTGACTCAACAACCTGAAAACAGACAAAACAGAAAGAAAATGAGACAAAAGACAAATAAGAAAAAGATGTCCGGTTAGCAGCCGGTTAAAAGCCGGTTAACAGTTGGTTAGCCACCGGTTAGCCGCTGGTTAGCAGCCGGTTAGGTTAACCTGCAGTATGAAGGTAAATTAAGTCTGTACCTCGTTATTCACGTCGTCGACCGGCTGAATTCCTGCGTACTGAAAAAATAAAAACACAGAAGAGATGACGTGTTTTTACATCCGAATTTTGGGACAAATCAATTAGTTTTATGTTAAATTATTTTTATTTTTTAATTCATCATTACTCATTTTAAAACAAACACTCATTAAAATAAGTGTTTGTGGGAAAAGTTTGGATCTAAAAATGAACTCTTTAATCAGCCATCATGTCTTAGAGCCTCTACAAACATTTTAACCTTCAAAATAAGAGCTTGTGTCTTAGAACCTCTACAAACATTTTAACCTTCAAAATAAGAGCTTGTGTCTTAGAGCCTCTACAAACATTTTAACCTTCAAAATAAGAGCTTGTGTCTTAGAGCCTCTACAAACATTTTAAACCTTCAAAATAAGAGCTTGTGTCTTAGAACCTCTACAAACATTTTAACCTTCAAAATAAGAGCTTGTGTCTTAGAGCCTCTACAAACATTTTAACCTTCAAAATAAGAGCTTGTGTCTTAGAGCCTCTACAAACATTTTAAACCTTCAAAATAAGAGCTCATGTCTTAGAGCCTCTACAAACATTTAAACCTTCAAAATAAGACCTCATATCTTAGAGCCTCTACAAACATTTTAAACCTTCAAAATAAGAGCCAGGACGTATCAATGACTCACCACGCTCTCCTCCAGCTTCACTCTGACTCGTCTCTCCTTGAAGTCCTGCAGCAGAGTCTCTGTCAGACCTCTGACAAGAGGGGGGGCCGATCGGACCACCGTGGGGGAAGAAAAAGGGGGGGGGAGGGGGGAGGAGGAGCAAGGGGGAGAGGAAGAAGAGGGGGGATGTGAGGAGGACCAGGGCTGAGCCGTGATGAAGGAGATGGAGGGGAGACGGACGGACGGACGAGGAGACAGAGAGGACACACTGACGGGATGATCTGTAACACAACAGGAAGAACATCATCGATGACATCATCAATGACACTGTATGTGGCACACTGTGATGTTGATACTCAGTTATATCTATCGATCAAGATGAAACCAACCAGCTTGCTAAACTTCAAGCAGTCTTAAGGACTTAAAAACCTGGATGAGCTGCAACTTCCTGATGTTAAACTCAGACTAAAGTGAAGTTACTCTATTAGGCCCAGAATACCTGGCTCAGGTTTATAGTTAGGGAGAGAGAAACGTATCAAAATTGTAAACACATATATCCTGTGACAGGAAGCTAACAGAACACATAAATAACGAGTGAGATCCTCTCACAAGTCAGTTCGACTTAGGACTTATCCTGATACAGGACCTAAAACGCTCTTAACAGAGAACACTTAGAATTTTGCTCTTTATAGAGAACATTTAGCTTTTCGCTCTTTACAGAGAAACATAAGCATGCCTTAATGGAACAAATAGCATTATAATCATTATCTTTAACGGAACAATAGCATTTATGCCATAACGGAAAATTAGCATTATAATCATAGCCTTCGGGATATAATCACGTACACCTGTTTGCTTACTTGCTTGATTGTTGTATAAACCTGTAAAGGAAATAAACTTACTCTGATATCCCACTCAAGGGATATAGAGAAATCTAAAAACTTTGTCTCTGAGTACTTTTTGTGCTCCGAGTGAACCCCCCGCTGACCCAGCTTTAAGACGGGGCATCTTCCTGTGACGTGAAGGTAAGTGTGTACTCTTCCTATAAAACTTGAGACTGGTGATAGACATTAAAACGATACAAAATAAAAACAACAAGGCTGTTCAAAGTGGGGAAGTCCACCCACAGGTACTACCTGCCTCAGAGTAGTTAAATCGTCTACTCGGCTGGCTCAGGTTTCTAGTTAGGGCTGGCTCAGGTTTCTAGTTAGGGCTGGCTCAGGTTTCTAGTTAGGGCTGGTTCAGGTTTCTAGTTAGGGCTTGTTCAGGTTTCTAGTTAGGGCTGGTTCAGGTTTATAGTTAGGGCTGACTCAGGTTTATAGTTAGGGCTGGCTCAGGTCTGCCTTGGACCAGACCCTAGATAAGCTGCTATAGACCTAGACTACTAGAGGACTTCCTAGGATACACTGAGCTCCTCTCTCCTCTTGTCTCTCTCCTTCTGTATGAATTCATGTCTCATTACTGACTTTGCTTCTTCCTCAGAGTCTTTGTGTTTTCTCTCCTCACAGGTTTACATGGATCCTGGTTTTATCTGGACCCTGGTCCTGCTGACACCCACTGCTACTATCATTATTATTAGTCACATTACTGTTACTATTACCGATACCATTACTGCTTTTGTTATCATTATTATTCTACGATATCCACTTCTACTGTTATTAGTCGTCATAATGTTTCCATTATTATTCTACTTACTACGATCATTATATGAATAATTTCTGTCATATGCATTGAATGTGTTGTAACTCTGTTATGGTGTTCATTCTGTACACATGACATCTATCACACTTCATCCTGATAGAGGATGATGATGAGGATAAGGATCCTCCTCTGTTTCCTGTTCTGATGTGAGGGTCAAAGGTAAGAGGATGTCATATGTGTACAGATTTTAAAGAATTTTAAAGGATTTGTGATTTGTGATTTGGGGCTATACAAAATAAATTGAATTGAATTAAATTGACATTACTGGTCCTGCATGAATGTTACTGGTCCTGCATGGTCTTCACTGGTCCTGCATGGAATTAACTGGTCCTGCATGGACTGAACTGGTCCTGCATGGAATTAACTGGTCCTGCATGGATAGACTATACTGGTCCTGCATGGAATTAACTGGTTTTGCATGGACTGAACTGGTCCTGCATGGTTTTAACTGGTTTTGCATGGACGTTACTGGTCCTGCATGGACGTTACTGGTCATGCTTGGAAGTTACTGGTCCTGTATAGAGGTTACTGGTTCTGCATGGACGTTACTGGTCCTGTATGGACTTCACTGGTCCTGCATGGAATTAACTGGTCCTGCATGGATAGACTCTACTGGTCCTGCATGGAATTAACTGGTTTTGCATGGACTGAACTGGTCCTGCATGGAACTAACTGGTCCTGCATGGACTGAACTGTTCCTGCATGGATATACTCTACGGGTCCTGCATGGTTTTAACTGGTTTTGCATGGACGTTACTGATCCTGCATGGACTTTACTGGTCTTGCATGGGCGTTACTGGTCCTGCATGGACTTTACTGGTCTTGCATGGACGTTACTGGTCCTGCATGGACTTTACTGGTCATGCTTGGAAGTTACTGGTCCTGTATAGAAGTTACTGGACCTGTATGAAAGTTACTGGTCCTGCATGGACATTACTGGTCCTGCATTAACATTACTGGTCCTGTATGGACGTTACTGGTCCTGCATGAATGTTACTGGTCCTGCATGAATATTACTGGTCCTACATAGATGTCACTGGTCCTGCATTAATGTAACTGGTCCTGTAAGGACGTTACTGGTTCTCTATGGAAGTTACTGATCCTGTATGGACGTTACTGGTCCTGGATGAATGTTACTAGTCCTGCATGAATGTTATTGGTCCTACATAGATGTTACTGATCCTGTATGGACGTTACTGGTCCTGTACTTTCCGAGTGATTCTCAGTTGTCTCAGTCTGATTCGTGACTGTGGTTGGAAACTGGTTTACTAGTTACTGATTTACACAAACTGCAGCTAAACCACCTGAAGCTGCTGGACTTTGGTTGTTCCCTCATTAAGTAACTTAATCTCTCCAGCAATCTGACAAACAGCTGCATCCACACCAGACTCCATTCAGGTTTTACTTTATTCTCTAAACATACTGTTTATGCTCAATTCCTGCTAAAGTGTCCCTTCAGGCTGTCGTTTGTTTCAGATAATTCCTTTGAAAATCAACCTGCAGAGAAAGTTTGTATTGATGTCAAAGTTCATGTATCATTGTAGTTTCACTGTGTGGTTTCTGAGTCTGACAGACAGCTGTCAATCAAGACCCAACTAGACTAAATATCCTCTTAAAGGAACTTTTTTTGTGAAAATCCTCCATCAAACTGAGTGAGAGAACTGTATTTGTGAGCAATTTGAAGTTTTCACATCATTTACAGTCAGAGTTTGCTCACAGCAGCATCTGGTGGCCGTCAGAGAAACTGCAGCCAGACACTCAGGAACTTTGACAAAAATAAAACCAGATGTGATAACAGAGCTGTCTGCAGGTCCATTTTCATAGAAATAATTTAATTTAATTTAATTTAATTTAATCTGCCTGGATGTTAATTGATCAGGATCATTTGAAAATAATCATCAGGGATATGAAATTTACCAGAAAACACGGTTTAACTTTTGAAAGAATGAGGAACATAATCTTCCTCAGATAAAAAGTTAAATCCACAGAATAAAACATTTCTGCTAAGAAAGGTAATAACAACCTTATGAGTTTCTTATAATTGTTTAAAATTGCATATTATATCATTGTTAAAACATCTTTATGTGTTTTATTGACACATAATATTGTTAATTAGCATCTTATAAGGACTTTTGAAGGCCTTATTATCGATTAACTAACACTTATTATTACAAGGAGCTAAATATTATGCATCAACCAAGAACAAATTCTAAACTTTGTTTGTTTGGGACTTTTGTTTGTTTTTTTGTAATCAAATTACTCAAAACCAACCGACACTTTTGGGACCCCCGGAGGCCTTGGGCCCCTGGTGCAGATGCCTAGTTTTCTAGATGGTAATCCAGCCTTGATAAAGATTACATACCTGCATTCACAGGTGGGTAGAACTGACGGACTGCCACTTTGGTTGCCTGTTCCAACAGAGGAGCTGGAGAGAAGAACTGTCCATCAGTTTCCACCCTGGACTCCCTCAGCTCCCTGGACTCCATCAGCTCCCTGGACTCTCTCAGCTCTCTTGACTCCCTCAGCTCCCTGGACTCCATCAGCTCCCTGGACTCCATCAGCTCCCTGGACTCTCTCAGCTCTCTGGACTCCCTCAGCTCTCTGGACTCCCTCAGCTCCCTGGACTCCCTCAGCTCCTGTTCCCGTCTCAGGGCCTCCTCGATCTCCTTCTCGATGAAATCTGGAGCTTCTTTTCCTCTGGACTGCAGGCCATTGGACTCCAGGTTCTCCCTCCAAGACCAAGGCGTGGTCGCCATCGTATCATGGCGAGGTGTCGGTGTTGGGGAGGAGAAGTGGGGGGATGAAGAAGTTGTTTGAACTTGGCAGAAACCTCTCTTATCCTGGACCTCTGAGCCCCTCACAGAGACGGGAGAAGGAGCTGAACTCTTTCTGCTGATGTACAACTCGGTTTCTTCGGGGTGTCGATGAGGATAGCATGGTGACGGGAAGACTTCGGCATCTCCAGACTCAGAATGAGAGCTTTCTTCTGTCCTCTTGTCCTCGTCTTGTTGGTCAAACTCCAGTTCCTGTGGAGGATCTGGACTGTATCGTCCCAGGATCCCTGGCTCCTCCTTCCTCTGGTTCTCTTTCTGGATCTCACGCTGGATGATGAAGCTCACTCTGTTCTTTTCTTTTGCTTTGACAGGCGTAAGTGGCGACTGTAAACGTTTGGTTTTGATCTCGACCATCTCTGCTCTCCTGTCGCTGAGCTTCAGCCCTCGAGAGCGCCGTAGGCTCTCCTCACGTTCCTGAACCAACCGGATCTCCCTTTCAATCGGGGTCTCACAGTCGCTAGTGGACTTGCAGCTCCAGTTCTCTTGCTGAGTGTCGTCATAGAATGTGCCTTCATCACTGGTGTAGCCGCCGCCCACCTCCACGGTCAGCTCCTCCAGGCCGGAGTCCAGGTCATCGAACACACTGCTCTGCCGACTGAGACTCTCCTCAGTCCGCCACACAGTCACCTTCCTCTCTGGGTGGATCTCATCTTCTTCAGTTGGTATAAAAGTTATTGCATCTTCGCTCATCTCCAAGCTGTCGTATGTTTCCACCTGCTCTGATGAGGACACATCAGGATCTGGCTGCAGAGACACATTCAGATGTGTTCTCGAGGACCTCAGAGGGCTGGACAGTGCAGTCAGCCGGTCCTGCTCCATCTTCAGGAACTGTTGTCGGGCAGCGCTAAAGTTGATCTGCTCCTCGTCAACGGTCCCGGGCTCAGCAGGGCAGAGAGGTTCTGTTTTGAAGCTGTTGGTACTGTAACTCACGCTGAAACCTTCTATCAGTTTGTTCGTAGATCTGCTCGGATCCAGATCCTCCAGCGCACTCAGCTGATCTTTGAATGTTGGGTTCTTCTTTGGTGCTTGGCTGTGAATGATCTCCTTACGAAGCTGCTTCTCCTCTTCCTCCCGGACAACTTCGTTGCCGTTCTTCAGATCTACTTTGTACTGTGAGTCTCCATCGCTCTCTGCAAAAAGACTCTCTGGCTTCCTGCTGCTGGTGTAGGTCTGGAGTTTGAATCCTTTCTCCTCCTTCAGGGTCGCCAGCTGAGTCTGCCGCTGTGGTGAGACCATCCAGGCTTCGTTCAGCTCGGCCTCGGGACTTGCCGGATCCTCCACGAAGGAGTAGAAACCGCAGTGAGAGCCCGAGCTGCTGCTGGGACTGCTGGGGTCGCTGGGGTCGCTGGGGCTGCTGGGATGCCACTCGTCGCTGATGCTCCCTCCATCCTGCGACACGGTGACCTGCCGAGCCTGAACTACAACGTGTCTGCACCCGTCACCCTGCTGTGAGGAGACGACCACTGAAGAATGACTACGAGCGACGGAGATGCTGTCGGGGCTGAAGACTGGATCGTTCGGGTCTGGGGACTCGCTCCGTGCTGGGCCGGCGATGGTGCGCAGGTCTGAGGGTTGCAGCAGGGGGGCCAGAGGTTTCAGGACCCAGTTCCTCGGAGTGCTGTCCATGGTTGCAGGCGGTGCTGTGACGGGAGACGAAGGTTCAGATGGAGGAAGACGCTGAACGGAGCTCAATATTTGGAATCTCTGAGGAGTCAGAACATCCTGACCGGCAACTGAGGAGAGTCTCTGAAACAACGAGAAGACGGTTACAATGGAAGATTAGTTACTATGCATCAGGTTACGGCCCCTCCGGGGTTCCAGTTCCGTCATTTTAGTTGTGCTTCAGTTCTGGATGATGTAATAATATAAAAAAGTACAACATGATATTGATTCTGAGAATACACCTGCAAAGCATTGTGGGATTTAGATTCTTTCAGATCGAGACATAATTATAATTTGAATAGCAGCGCCGTCTTTAAAATATCATCAAATTTAAAATTGGTCAAATTAAATGATCTTGTCTCTGAGTTTAAGCATCATAATGTATTATTTATTAGAAATGAGGGAGTCCTGGTCTCTTACAAAAATGCCCAAAAGAATAATTTTAAGTAATGGTGAAAATTCGGTACATTTTGAAGTGAAAATGGAATGTGAGGACAAACAATAAAATATGAATCTGTTCCCTTTATTACCAGCAGGGTCAATAGTGTCACTGTAGTTAATGGGTCACATTTAATTCAGTGGTGGAAGAAGTATTCAGGTCCTTTACTGAGGTAAAAGTACAAATACCACAGTCTAAAAATACTCTAACATAAGGAAAAGTCCTGCATTCAAAATGTTACTACAGTAAAAAGTATTATCAGCAAAATGTACTAGAAGAATCAAAAGTAAATGTATTCATTGTTCACAAACACTCCTTTCAGAGTGTTCTGTTATTAATAATACATTATATTATATTATTGGATATTATTACTTCATGTTGTAAGCTGTCAACACACTTTTGATACTTTATGCACTACTTTAAGTACTGCATCATATTCTATAAAATACTCATTTGTTTTGTTTCTAAAATCTTAATCTGAAAAGCTGTCAAATAAATATCGTGCAGATAAAGTATTTTTATTATTACTATTATATAAAATATTTCCCTCTGAGAAGTAGTGCAGTAGAAGTATAAAGTAGCATGAAATGGAAATACTAAAATAGAAGTACCTCAAAATGAATAGTACAGTAGTAGATTGAAAGTACTGCGTTGAACTGTGATCATCAGTTTTGTTTCTGGTTTGGAGGAAATAAATCTGAAGAATGTCAATAAAGTTTATCAGAGCTGAACAATCAGTGATAACAACGTTTACAGCCCATAAAGGAAGGAGAGGACACGAAACAACGGCAAGCACTGTGTTACCATAAGAGAGTTATATACACAAGATATATATATATATACATGAGATATTTATATGTACACGAGATATTTATATGTACACAAGATAGTTATATGTACACGAGATATTTATATGTACACGAGATAGTTATATGTACACGAGATATTTATATGTACACGAGATAGATATATGTACATGAGAGTTATATGTACATGAGATAGTTATAAGTACAGGAGATAGTTATATGTACATGAGATAGTTATATATACATGAGATAGTTATAAGTACATGAGATAGATATATGTACATGAGATAGTTATATGTACATGAGATAGATATATGTACATGAGAGTTATATGTACATGAGATAGTTATAAGTACAGGAGATAGTTTGTATATGAGATATTTATATATACATAACATATTTATATAAAACAACGTGAGTTGAGACAACTGTGAATAAAATCCTAAATAAAAGTTTCTGGGTTAGGAGTCACTCGTTCATCTCTAGTTATGATGTTTATGTGAAACAACTCTTCAGTTTTAAAGGTTCATAAAATTTATATTGTCTTATCATCTGAGACTGAGAGCACAATACTTTAGAGCCCATCAGATGTTCCAATGAGTTTCAATGTTTCAGTTAGAAGTTAGCATAGCATTAGCATCGTAGCATTAGTTCAGTGCCTCTGTGTGTCAGAGATAAACTGTCCCTCCTGCAGTCTGACTGCTGCTGTCAGCTGATAAAACCAGCAGACAGACAAACATCAGACAGGAGGTGAGAGGTCTCTGTGTGTGTCAGAACAAACCTCATTAACATGTGAAGGAGTGCAAGATGTCTCCTGTAGCGCCCCCATCAGGATGATGTGATGAGCCGCTCATACGATGTATATATATCTACAAGATTTACCCAAGAAACCTTTTTAAACTGTTCAAATTCAGATTATTTGTCTATATTTTGTTCTGTAATAAAGGTTCTTTAATAAAAAACATAAACTCAACATAAACTAGTCATCATAAGTTATATTTCTTACAGAATAAAACATTCCATTGATATTACCATAGTTACAGGTTGTGAAGCTGTGGTCAAACATTCCTTTCTTAACGGGTTCATTGTTTGTTTTCATATAAACATCGAACAAAAAGTTCGGAAATTTGTGTTTGGTAGATTATTTCTCTGTTGTAACAATGCTTACTGGCAATAAATGTTATACCGTTGGAAAGCCTGTTTAGTTCCCTTTTCAACGGTGCCCCATTTCTAAGGAACATGCATTTGTGGGATGAGCAGCACAGCTGAGCATGTGGGTTGCGCCCATGAAAAATGTGCCAAATCTTCTCTGCCAATGCCAAACAGCTTATTCTGCTGTTGCTATTGGCTCTTGTTTGGTGTTGTTTGGTGGATTGGATGATTGAAGTCTATCAGTAACAAGGAAGAAACAAGACATATTGTCAATTTTACAATTTATTAATTTAACAAACAGTCACACTCTAGCACGAACAGCACGCCCAAGCTGATCCCACAAGTGGGTTGAGGTCAGGACTGTTGGCAGGCCATTCCATTCTCTGCCAACAGTCCTGACCTCAACCCAATTGAACACTTGTGGGATCAGCTTGGGCGTGCTGTTCGTGCTAGAGTGACCAACACAACCATGTTGGCTGACTTGCGACAAATCCTGCTTGAGGAGTGGAATGCCATCCCACAGCAGTGTGACCAGGCTGGTGACCAGCATGAGGAGGGGGAGCCAGGCTGTTGTGGCTGTGTATGGTTCTTCCACACGCTACTGAGGCCCCTGACTGTTTGTTAAATTAATAAATTGTAAAATTGCCAAAATGTCTTGTTTTTTCCTTGTTACTGATAGACTTCAATCATCCAATCCACCAAACAACACCAAACAAGAGTCAATAGCAACAGCAGAATAAGCTGTTTGGCATTGGCAGAGAAGATTTGGCACATTTTTCATGGGCGCAACCCACATGCTCAGCTGTGCTGCTCATCCCACAAATGCATGTTCCTTACAAATGGGGCACCATTGAAAAGGGAACTAAACAGGCTTTCCAACGGTATAAGATTTATTGCCATGAAGCATTGTTACAACAGAGAAATAATCTACCAAACACAAATTTCCGAACTTTTTGTTCGATGTTTATATACGTACGGTACATATATTACAGTTACTGGTTTTGAATAATGATGATTTAGTTCTTAGATTTTTTGATATTGAAGCAGTTTTTCTCACCTGAGATCAGCTTCCTGTCAGCAGCAGAAACTCTCAGACAAGATAATAACTGACTAAAGTGACAAAGTTCAGCTTCTATCTCCGATCAGAGACCCCGCCCACCACACAACAGGCCCCGCCCACCCTGACCCACAACACACACACACACACGCACACACAACCACACCCCCACACACACATGTTAGTACTTTTATACTTGTGAGGACCCTCACTGACATTATTTTCTCCTTTTAACTGTTTTCATAATACAAACAACCTTTTATTTATCTATTTAAAATATTTTGTAACATTTTTTATGCAGCAATTCCTTTAATCCAAACAAATGTCTGTCCTCAGAATGCAGCATAATTTCATTTTCCTTGTTGTATGCTTTTTAAATTGTGTATCATTTGAGATATATATAGTAATCTAATAATGTATTTATTTGCAGTTCCACATGTAGTTTATTCTCTGAATATTTATAGTTTTTTTCTTCTTTGGTGAGCTGCTGCCCTCTGGTGGTCACATACAGACTCTCAGGGGTTAAATTATATCAGTGTTTGTTTGTGAGTTAAAGTGAGAGTTAAAGTGAGAGTGAGAGTTAAAGTGAGAGTGAGATTTAAAGTGAGAGTTAAAGTGAGAGTGAGATTTAAAGTGACATTAAGAGTTAAAGTGAGAGTGAGATTTAAAGTGACAGTGAAAGTTAAAGTGAGATTTAAAGTGACAGTGAGAGTTAAAGTGATATTTAAAGTGACAGTGAGAGTTAAAGTGAGAGTGAGAGTTAAAGTCAGAGTGAGATTTAAAGTGACAGTGAGATTTAAAGTGTGAGTGAGAGTTAAAGTGAGATGTAAAGTGACAGTGAGATTTAAAGTGACAGTGAGAGTTAAAGTGACAGTGAGAGTTAAAGTGAGAGTGAGATTTAAAGTGAGAGTTAAAGTGAGAGTGAGATTTAAAGTGAGAGTGAGAGTTAAAGTGAGAGTGATGGTTAAAGTGACATTAAGAGTGACAATGACAGAGTCTGTAAAGATGGAAATGGTGGAAAAAAGAAACATTGTGGCTGTTTGTTTGTTTGTTTGTGAGGTCTCACCTTGGTGTCATGGTCCAGACTGTTACAGAGAACCTGCCAGGGAGGAGTGTACCTGAACATCCTGGTCTGAACTGGATCTGACTGGTTCCTACTGGTTCTGGTCTGTATGATGATGATGATGATGATGATGATGATGATGTCAGACCTTCATCCAGCAGGAACCAATCCCTGTAAACCCAGAGAGAGACTCTCAGTAAATATTGATCAGTTTCAAACAGCTGATTTATGGATCACTTCTGCTGTCCAATCAAAAAGCATCGGCAACGTAAACAGGAAGTTATTAACACAACTTGTAAAAGTTATTTTTATGTGACAGTGTTTCATTCATGGAATCATAAACAAAGAAATATTAAGAATTATGAGCAGTGTAAAAAAAACTGTTTCACTTGTAAAAAGTTAAACAGTAAACAATAAAAATTATGACAATATTTTAATTACTGTAGTCACAACATTTTCTGTACTTTTTGTCAAAATATTCCCATTTAAAGGGCCGGTTTACCAAATCAAAAAGGCATATTTGTCCTCTTGTAGATATCTATATATATAGATAAAGATATTTATAGATATCGGCTGTAGAGACGTTTGTCTTCTCTACAATGAAATGGAGCTCGAAGACTTTCTCTGAAATCGTGACCTGGTTTCTGAAGATAATGAATAACTATATATTTGTGTTAATTTCATTCTTGGAATATCAGATTGTTGTTTAATGTTAAAAGCTCTTTAATAGTTTTCATAATATTCATAAAGCAGGTTTCCATAATTTTACCTTGAAATATGAAAATATTATCCAACTGAAACATTTTCTGTTTGATTCATATTATTATTATATATTACTAGAAATACATGTAAAATATGTTACTTTACAATATACAACATATAAATATAAGTTACTTTATAGAAATATGTATTCATACAAGAAGTTTAAATATAAGAAACAAAAAATAAGAGTTCAGTTACAAATCATCGTTTGTCACCAGATAAATTAATGATGTAAACAAACAGCAGCGTCCAATCACGTCGTCTGGCTGCTGGAGCTGGGCGGGGCTAAGATAACGTTTATATTTCTTTACATCTCTGACTTTTAACAAACGGACTTCTAGAGTCGTCCAGGTGATGTCATGATGATGTCACACAGGTAACTACAAACAGAGACCAACAGAACGTGGACTCACCTGCAGGTCCAGACTGCCAGCTGATGGAGGACTGATCCACACAGGCCGTGTGTGTGTGTGTGTGTGTGTGTGTGTGTGTGTTGCTGAGCAGTAGAGTTTGTCAGGAATGCTGCTGACCAACAGAAACACACTGACAATGACTGACCACACACACACATATACACACACACACATACACATATACACATACACACACCCCCACACACCAGGGTAGGAAATTTACATATTTTTTAGGGGGCAATTTTTGCCCCACTGAAATCCAGGGGCAGTTAAAAAAAAATTGGGGGCACTTTTTGAAACTTGTGAAATAACATTTAACCTTTGTTCAAAATAATAAATATACTTAATTAGGCTTACAGTATATGAGCAATTGTCATCAAATGACAATAATAAGACTATTAGGCAGTAGTCTACAGATTCAAAGTGTTTTCTTAGATTTTTGAACAAAAAACAAACAAAACATAAATCAGACTCATATTCAATTTTATTCTTATTTCTTTGTGGTTATTTATTGTTGTTATTACATTTTTTAAACAACTATTAACAATTATTAAGTCAACGATGCCTTGATTACATATACATCAGTCATTGTATGGAATTATTGAGAAATAATATTTTTGTAGCACCTCAAATATTGTGATATTACCCATTTTTGTCCTGAACATATATGCATTAGTCATTGTGTGGAACATTTTTATAGCACCTTAAAAATTTCAAAAATGTGCCATTTGAAGGTACAAATTCAGTTCAGAGTTTTTGCTTAGTAACATATCAGTCAGGTATTATTAATTTCCAGCAACCCTCAAATCAAAGAATAAAGATACTTTACGCACAATTTAGTTGTATTTTCCCTTTAACTCACGAGATGCACGTAGCATGTTTTATACTTAATGTGAATATAATTAATTTAATCTAATTTCCATTATGCAATATGTATACTTTGTTGGCATCTTATTCTGAAAACCGGATGTTCGTCTGAAGAAACCGGATGTTGTCACGTTAATCTTTCCGCTAACTTTCAAAGTCCTTCGCTCGCTCCCGATCTCTGCCGTTTGAATGCGTTTACCGTGAATGTCAGCATATAGGTGCACTAACATGTAAGTGTCTGCTGAGTTGACCACGGAGTCAACTCAGCAGTCACAGGTCTATGGAAGCTCATTCCTGCCAGCAAAAAAAAAAATAAGATCACTTAAAAAAAAAAAATAAAAAAAAAATAGTAACTTAAAAAAAAAAATGTAATTCACAAAAAAATAAAAATAAAAAAAATATTGTACTGAGCAAACGCACCCTTGAATAGAATGTTAAGCAAGAAGCAGCTCTGGAGTATAAAGAATGAAACCAATGTGGCTGAGGTGGCGACCAATAAACAGCAACTGGAAACATCTTCTTTTTTGCTGACAGAGAAAAAGTAAAAAAAAAAATATATATATATATTTAATTTTTTTGTGAATTAATTATTATTATTTTTTTTTTGTGAATACATTTTTTTTTTTGTGAATTAATTATTTATTTTTTTGGTGATCTTATTTTTTTTTTTTTGCTGGCGTGAATGGGCTTCCATAGTTTATTGGTCGCCACCTCAGCCACATTGGTTTCATTCTTTATACTCCAGAGCTTCAAGGGTGCGTTTGCTCAGTACAATCCATGTGAAACATCATCTGTATTTCATGTGTTGTAAAGCCACGTTTTAAAGAAGTCTTCAATGTACTCACAATCCATTCATATGTCATAGCTGCTTCTATGACTGTTGTGTTAAAGTATCTCATAATTTCGACTTTCTATAGCAACTGGAAAAATCTGGTCAGTGTTATGGTTACAGATGGATGCACCAAAAGTAGTTTTTTTTTTTTTGCTGGTGGAAAAAAAGTAAAATAAAAAAAAATAAAAAATTACTAGAATTATTATTATTTATTTTGTGGGTGGATTTTTTGTGAATTACATTTTTAAGTTACTATTTTTTTCTTTTTGTGATCTTATTTTTTTTTGAATTTTTTTTTTGTGATCTTTTTTTTTTTTTTGCTGGCGGGAATGGGCTTTTATACAGGTCTGATTAAGAAGCGCTCCATTTATTTATTGTTTTAGAACGTTCGGTTCTTCACGCACACGCAACATCAGTCAAGGCGAAAATCAAAAACATTCTATGGCAACTGGACTGGGTCATATAGGCTCCGATGTTTTTGACAAGTTCATTAAATTATCATTATTATTAGAGGAAATTATGGGGGCATTTTTGCCCCTCTCCTAGTGATATCAGGGGCAAAATTATATTTATTAGGGGCAGTTTTGCCCTTTGCCCTCGTGTATTTCCCACGCTGCCACACACACACACACACAGAGTAGAGTACTAGTACTACTACTACTGCTACTATTACTACTACTACTATTATTGCTACTAATAGTACTACTACTACTGCTGCTGCTATTACTATTAATACTACTAATACAACAACTATTACTACAAATACTAGTAGTACTACTACTACAGCTACTACTACTATGGAGGTTATAGAGGTGATGGAGGTGATAGAACTGATAAGAGGTTATAGAGGTTATAGAGGTTATAGAGGTGATGGAGGTTATAGAGGTGATGGAGGTTATAGAGGTGATAGAGGTGTTGGAGGTTATAGAGGTGATAGAGGCGATGGAGGTGATGGAGGTTATAGAGGTGATGGAGGTGAAACAAACACAGAATCCATTTGTTGTTTATTTTTCTCTTTTATAAAACTCAACAGGAGAAACTTACAAAATTAAATAAATACTCAAAAATGAATTAATTTCTATCGATGAGCTCATAAAGAGAGAGGAGGTTAATGCTAATGCTACAAGCTAATGCTAAGCTAATCAGACTCATCTAGACATCGCAGCTGGAAACGAGTACAAAAGTAAAAAGGCTTCAAGAAAATAGAAAAAAGTAAAGAGAGCTTTTATAAAACAAGAGAATGAAGAAACAGGAAATTATGTCATGTTGTTAGAGGCGGGGCTTAGGGCAGTGAGTTTTACTTCCTGTAGTTTTGTCCTTTAAAGTTCTTTTTATTTTAGTGTGATTATATTTTGAAGAGGCGCCCTTCTGCAGGATCACATGATGCTGCAGCACTTACACGGCTGTTTCTCCTTCTTCACCTCCTCCGCTGCTCCCTTCACCTCCTCCGCTGCTCCCTTCACCTCCTCCGCTGCTCCCTTCACCTCCTCCGCTCCTCCCTTCACCTCCTCCGCTGCTCCCTTCACCTCCTTCGCTGTTCCCTTCACCTCCTCCGCTGCTCCCTTCACCTCCTTCGCTGCTCCCTTCACCTCCTCCGCTGCTCCCTTCACCTCCCCCGGGGAGGCGGGTGGAGGTGAAGCCGGTGAGGTTCTCCCGTTGTGGATCAGCACCAGCTCGGCCTTCACGGTCCCCTTTAGACCCAGAACCTTCTTGGTCTGGTCCTCGTCCTCCACGCTCTGGTACCCCATGAACACCATGGTGACGGGGTTCTCCGCGCTGGCCTCGGCGAGGATCGGTTCTCCGCTCGGCTCTCCGCCCGGTTTGGTCTCCAGACCGGTGATCTCGGGACACGCCTCCTCCTGGACCTCCGCTGTCGGGGGGGTGGTCACCGTGGCGACGGTCTGTGACATCATCGAGGCCTCGTCGGCTTTGTGGAGGAGCTCCTCCACCTCAGAGAAGCTCAGTGGCTGGACTCCATCTTCACCGTTCATCTCGTGGACCACTGAGAGAGAGAGAGAGAGAGAGAGAGAGAGAGAGAGAGAGGGTCAGGGTCCAGACCAGGACACGGTCAGGGTCAGCGTCCAGGTCAGGGTCAGCGTCCAGGTCAGGGTCAGCGTCCGGATCAGGACACGGTCAGGGTCCGGACCAGGACACGGTCAGGGTCAGAGTCCAGACCAGGACAGGATACAGACCAGGACATGGTCAGGGTCAGAGTCCAGACTAGGACACGGTCAGGACACGGTCAGTGTCCAGACCAGGACACGGTCAGGACACGGTCAGTGTCCAGACCAGGACACGGTCAGGGTCCAGACCAGGACACAGTCAGGGTCAGAGTCAGTGTCCACACCAGGACACGGTCAGGGTCCAGACCAGGTCAGGGTCATAGCTGAAGAACCAATAGGAACAGACTATCCTCCAACACTATGTGATGTCACTCTGTGATGTCACTCAATCTACAATGAAAGACCTTCAGATGGAGTCTTCCTCCTCATTCAGGTCTGAACCTGAAGCTTCACTGAGACATGAGGAGGAAGAGGAGTGAGCATGCTCAGGTTTCACTCATTCTGATTCGACGTCTCTGGTGGTCTAGCTGCTGTCAGCAGGTCTTTATGTCCCCCTTATGATGATGGTCTAAGCTGCTGTCAGCAGGTTTGTCTGTCCCCCTTATGATGATGGTCTAGCTGCTGTCAGCAGGTCTTTATGTCCCCCTTATGATGATGGTCTAAGCTGCTGTCAGCAGGTCTTACTGTCCCCCTTATGATGATGGTCTAGCTGCTGTCAGCAGTTCTGTCTGTCCCCCTTATGATGTCTCTGGTGGTCTAGCTGCTGTCAGCAGGTCTGTCTGTCCCCCTTATGATGATGGTCTAGCTGCTGTCAGCAGGTCTGTCTGTCCCCTTATGATGACATCACCTTTCCTCTCGTCCTCGTACACTTTGACTCCTTGGTGAGAAAAGTCAACAGGAAGTGAGGTGTTAGTGGACAAAACTCTGGTTTCTCCCGTCAGTCTGTCACGTTCCACTGTGATCTCCACTGAGTACATGGCTGAGGAGGAGGAAGAGGAGGAGGAAGAGGAGGAGGAGGGGGGGAGGAGGGGGAGGAAGAGGAGGAGGAGGAGAGGGTGGAGGAAGAGGGAGAGGAGGAGGAAGAGGAAGAGGGAGAGGAGGAGGGAGAGGAGGAAGGAGGAGAAAGAGGAGGAGGAAGAGGGAGAGGAGGAGGAGGAAGAGGGAGAAGAGGAGGGAGAGGAGGAGGAGGAGGGAGAGGAAAAGGAGGAGGGAGAGGAGGGGTTAGACACAGGGTTAACGGGACAAACGCATGAGACATGAGAAGTAAGACAGACAGACAGACAGACAGACAGACAGCTAATTCTTGAACTCTGAACGTCTGCTGCTCACCTGTGCTGGATGTGGTCTACAGGACTAAGACTCTGACCTGGACCAGGTCTCTGGTATCTACAGGACTTATGCTGCGTTCACACCAAACGCGTCGACGCGTCGAGATTACATACAAAGTCTATGCACAGACGCGATGAGACTGGAGCGACGCGAATCTGCGTTTGTGCGGCGCGATGGACGCGAATTTGCGGCGCGATGGTTGCGAAATCGCGTCAAACGCCAAAACGCCAAAACGCTGAAGTTGAAATATTTGAACTTCTGCGACAAAATCGCGTGACGCTGTGGCGCGATAGCCTATCAGCGTTGAGATGTTTCCCCTGTCATCACTGACTTCCTGCCGTTGCTGAATCAGGAAATAAATACCGGAGCCGTCTGTGTTCACCCGGAGCTCTACGATACCTCATATCAGTAGAGACCGGACCAAACTATGTGTATAAATGTGTGTCTGTAAACCAGATGGTACAAACAATGAAAAAGACGCTGCCGTATTTACGTCTAGATGACGTTATTGTGAGTGTTGATGGAGCTGCTACCATGTTAGCATAGCCTAGCACCGATCCATCCGAGCTCCATTGAGAAAACAAGTATTTTAAAAGTTATTTGCTTGTCGTCTTGCGGAGAGAACTAACAAAACATGAATTCAGACAAATCGGCATCATTAGGTAGTTATTTCGGAGTCCCTTTTTGTCGGTTTATTGCAGTTAAATCACAGCCAAATCCAAGCCAAGTTTATTTGGGGCTCATACAGCCGTAGTAAACAGCGGACGTGTGGCTCACTACACACAGTGAATACATCTCGATACAATCCACGGAGCTCCTCTGGACAATGTTATTAACCCAGACATGACGGCGTTTAGTTTCCCGTGATATCTGGGACTTCCACAACAAGTACTAAGCAGAAATAGAGGTTATTTTTTCCATGGTTAATGGCGGACAGTTTAGGGATTTCAGAGCGATAAGCCCCGCCCCCTCTCCAGCGCGTCCAGCGCGATTCTCGCGAATGAACACAAATGGTCCCCAGTGAGACCGGCGTCGCGATGGACGCGAATTTGCGGCGCGATGAATTCTCGACGCGTTTGGTGTGAACGCGGCATAAGACTCTGACCTAGACCAGGTCTCTGGTCCACACTTTATAGGTTAGTTACAAGAAGCTGGTTCAGACATAACAGCAAAGGTTACATTGTGTCCATTAAATGTGTGCTTGTGTACATAGTAGTACTTGTGTAAATAGTAGTCCTTGTGTACATAGTAGTACTTGTGTACTTGTGTACATAGTAGTCCTTGTGTACGTAGTAGTCCTTGTGTACTTGTGTACATAGTAGTCCTTGTGTACATAGTAGTACTTGTGTACATAGTAGTACTTGTGTACATAGTAGTCCTTGTGTACATAGTAGTCCTTGTGTACTTGTGTACATAGTAGTCCTTGTGTACATAGTAGTACTTGTGTACATAGTAGTGTTGGGCTCTCACCATGTTCTCTTAAACAAAGGGATCTGAGTTGGGCCTGCAGGTAAGTCTGCAGCCTGATCTCAGTTGATAAAAACACTAAACCCCCCCAAGAAACAATTTCACACCTATGTGTGAATTCTGAGTGACCAAAACTCAGCGCTGCTCTCATTGGACAAGGCCGGGGATGCCGAGGCGGGACTTCCGGTTTTACGACCGGATGCCAGCAAGTTGTTAAAACCACAGAGCCCATCTGAACACATCGCCCTTCCACGCGATTCAATTCACTTGCAAGGAGGCACAGAAAGTTTGTTGCTTTTAAAAGAAAATCCTATGTCAGTCTTAAATTCGCTGGACGAATAAAGAATGTTTTGTTTTTGTTTCGCATCCTGGAAAAAGAGAAGCGGACAACTTGCCTGCAGAAGGAAGAAAACGCATTCTTCAGAGAAAGAGGAGGACAAAATTCTCTTTTCAATCAAGTCGAAACATTTGCCGGTGCTGAGTTCAACCAAGGAAGCTCCGCACTGTGACGGACCACGGCGACCATTAAAGAGCCATCTCACAGTAAGAGGTTACTTGGTGTCTGGGCTTAGTTAGGTCATTGTGTGTTTATTATCTTGTTTGTTTTGCTTAAGTTACTGGATTGTTATGACGTGGTGTTGTGTATGCTCAATAATCGCCGAGATTAACGACCGAGATCGTTAATGTTGTGTAGAAATTACTGTGTGTAACTACATGCATGAACATACACACACACACACACACACACACTCTCTCGCCACAGATTGTTTGTTGATTCTAGATAGAGTGCTCATAATTGTATAGCATTTGTTGTTAGTTTAGATATTATTTGACTTGATCATTATTATCAGAACTTAATAAACTCTGTTATACTTTAAAGAGCAGCTGTCTGTGATTACTTTGTGTATTGTGATAACAGCTGATATCAAACCTTCACTTTCACTCTGAATATGTAATAGTACTTTGACTATTGACATTGTGAGTGAATATTAATTATGAGACTTAGTTTATAGTTTGGTTATTGGTCCCTGTTCTCAGGGTGGTGGCCCGCTATTATTAATAATTGTTAATAATCTTACTGATATTAATAATTCTATTGATGTTGCTGATATCCAAACACGCTCCTTTTCGTTCCCAACAGTAGTGCTTGTGTACATAGTACTCCTTGTGTGCATAGTAGTCCTTGTGTACATAGTAGTACTTGTGTACATAGTAGTCTTTGTGTACATAGTAGTCTTTGTGTACTTGTGTACACAGTAGTCCTTGTGTACATAGTAGTCCTTGTGTACATAGTAGTCCTTGTGTACTTGTGTACACAGTAGTAGTCCTTGTAGCCTCCAGTGTTTGAGGCTACTCTCAGTACATAGGAACTGGTTTTAAAGCAGACTGGTTTCTACTGATCCACTACCAGAGACCTGATCCACTACCAGAGACCTGATCCACAACCACAGACCTGATCCACTACCAGAGACCTGATCCACTACCAGAGACCAGATCCACAACCAGAGACCTGATCCACTACCAGAGACCTGATGTCAGAAACTTCTCCCTCTCTCACACCTCAAAGACAAAGACAAGCTGTTTCTGTGTGTCTGCATGAAGGATGAAGGTCTGGTGGTGGATTTGGTGAAGAAAGGGGCACCAGATCAAACCTGGCTCTGGGCTCTGAACCAGATCACCTGAGTGGAGGCGGGACTTATGGAGGGCGTCCAATGACAGGTGTGACTCACCTCTCTTCATTTCGTCCATCGCCTCTCTCTCTTTGTTCATTCCAGGGCTTTTGTGAACTTTCACCTCTGCAAGGGCTCATGGGAAAGAAAGGAGGCGGGCCCAGAGTAAAGGTCATCACAAGGTCACCACAAGGTCAACACAACACTGATTCCTCTTTGACTCACCGTAATCAGACTACTGTAATCTAACATAACTCAAAACTATAATGTGATAACTATAATGTGACTAATGTAATACGACCTGTAATCTGATTACAGGTCACAATAGCGTCTCACCTTGAACTATCTGACCTGAGGCAGATCAGAGACACACAGTGAGAGGAAGAAGAAGAAGAAGAAGAAGAAGAAGAAGAAGAAGAAGAAGAAGAAGAAGAAGAAGAAGAAGAAGAGGAGGAGGAGGAAGAGGAGACAAAACAACGACACAAAAACACAGAAGAAGAAGAGATGTACCTTTATCTGATCCTGATGACACCTTCAGGGACAGAGACAGAGACGGTAAACTTCACAGTTAAAGTCACTGCGTTCTAAAACTACTAAATAAAACAGCTCCACCTACAGGCTGCAACACTCATTACAGCCACAAGAAGAACATTATTTCATGTTAAATGTGTGTGTGTGTCTGAGTCTGTCTGTGTGTTTTTGTGTCTGTGTGTATGTGTGTGTGTGTGTGTGTATGTACTCACAGCTGTGTGTGTTACGCCTCCACCTTCCAGACTCAGCAGTTCGTCCTCTAACCTTCAGTTTAAGATATATATTAATATTCACTTTAACACAATCTGAATATTTAACTTTCATTTCATCAATTTTGTCTAAAATATTTAATTAAACAGAATAATTAATAATATATGTAACATTTATATTAAAATAAATAACTGTGGTAATATACAGGGAGAGCGGATCATCCTCTAACCACGAGGTTGGTGGTTCGATCCCCGGCTGAGCTCAGGGTTTTACAGTAGATCAGATTAGACCAGATTAAACCAGATTAGACTTGATTAGACCAGATTAGACCACATTAATCAGACTATATCAGACCTGTTGATGGTCTCCTCCAGGCTCCTGGTCTTGGCCTCGTCCTGCTCCAGTTGTCTCCTCACTGCGTCCTGCTCCGGTCCAGCAGAGGGCGCTCCATCCAGCAGCCAGCGCTCCCTCAGAGCCTTCGACTGAACAGGAAGTACAATCATTGAGAGAAACAGCTGTCAGTGTTCATGTTTCACAACATACAACATGGGGTACATCCCAAGTCTCTTAATTGCATCCCCGTTTCCCTCACTTGGGTCCTTTCCTTGCGTCTTAGTCCCTCCCACCAGGGATGCATGGAGGAAACCATGCAAGGAGAGAGGAACGAGGAAATATTTTTTAAGGGATATGAGACGTCCTTTCCTCAGTTGCGTCACGTGAAGCGACGTCTGTTTCTGATGACGGAGGATCAGCTGATCACATCTGGATCAGCTGTCAGTCGGCTTTAACAGCTGGAGTGACTTTTGAGAAGTTTGTGTCTGTTCACATGATCACTGTACTTAATAACAGTAACTAATAATACTCATAACTAATAAAGACAGGCAATTATCTTCACTGCCAGAGTAGAGGTGTTGTCTCTATTTTATTTATTTATTTATTTAAAAAGGGACCATGTACAGTTTAAACATAAATGTCACCATTCGATGCACTGTACCAGACTGTAGCTTAAGCTAATTTGCATCTGCAGTCCCTTGGCAGGTCAAACAAGGACAAGACAATAACACAGTAAAAGGAAAAGACATAATACAAAGATATACCATAAAAAACATACAAAACACCCACTACAACGCTACACACAAATAGCACATCAAAAATGAATGTTTGTCAATAAAATCAAGTCAGAAAGACCACAATAATTGAGGTCAGTGTGTGCAGTGTTGTGCAGCTTTTAAAATACTTTTTAAGTTGGATTTAAAAGTGCTAATAGAGCTGCAGCTACTCACACCTTCAGGCAGGGTGTTCCACTGATATGTTGCTTTTACAGAGAAAGCTGATTGTCCAAAAGTAGTGCGGCAAAATGGTATTTTACAATCTCGTGTAGAGGATATTCTTGCTGATTCTAATGGAAGTTACTGATCGAGTGTATACAAAGTCACGGAGTGGAGGAGGGGCCAAACCATTTAAAAGTCTATAGACCAGGCACAGATTTGAGAACAATCTGAAATTGTCAAAGCTCAGTAGCTCTCTGTAGCCTGTTGTAAACAAACTGTGTCCTGTTTATAAGCGCAGGATCATTTCTACCGGCAGAATGCGTTTGTCTCAGTGGCGGGCCGTCAGGGCCAACAAAGCCTTTTCTTAAATACACTACATGTATTATAATTTATAAAAATATTTTCCCCATTATCTTATTTTCTCATTGCACAGCTACTGTCTTCCTCAGTTGCTCTGCTTCCAGTGCAGCTTGTTTTAAGTAGAGCTTTTATCCAATCAGATTTCACCTCTGTGTCGCTAGGTAAGAAGAGAGGCCCGAGGCCTGCAGACTCACAAGTGAATCCCTTTGCAGTTTAAGTGAATGGGGACGATATTGTTGATTGTCATAGTGTTCAACCAATCAGATCTTTAGTTTGACATGTTGGGCGTATTCTTTGACGTGTCAGAGCCTGCTAGCTGGCCTACAAGTACTTCAGCATTAACACGCAGCTCAGTTTCCAGGTGCAGCTCTGCAGTGAGGTGCAGCGTGCGCTGTGATTGGTCAGTGGGCGAGCACGTGACTACTGGAAAACAAAACTTAAAGTAGCCATCAGAGGCTTAGTTGGAGTAGTGAGAGTTCAAATTGAATAGTTTTTTTATTTTTAACACTCAATGGCTGAAGGAGGAGAAACGGATTTGTGAGTTGGGATTTAACCGTGGGATTAAACTCTTTGTCAACAAAGAAAGGAGGATGGAGTTTGTCTTTAAGTAACCAGCATTCGGTAAGTCAACTGCGTTTGTTCTTTTACATCCAATATCTGAATGGCCCTCGAGTGTGTAGGTGTTCCGCTGCAGGTCTGCTGGATTGATTTGTTGCTCTGTTGTCATATGAATATATGTGACTGGTTCTTGTGAGTTTGTTGTTGTCATTGTGTTAATTATATAGATTTGGACTGTATGCATTGTCCGTTAATTACGAAGCATACCGTCATGCGCTGAGTTATTGTTTGTTAAGCTAGTTTAGCCTAGCCTCCTAGAAGTGCGGGGCCTCAGCTGTTTTTTTGTACCGGTTTGAGAGGTCACAGCCCGGTGTCTCCTACGTTAGTGCAGTCCACCGAAAACATTATATTTCCCACAATGTTGGCGCCATCATGAGGTTATTAGGTGGTGTTTCAGCTGCAGCACAGCACTGAAGGCCCAGGTATAAAATGAAGAAAGTTGTTTGTGGTCCTTTTGTTGTTTAGTCTACAATGAACATCTATTTAAACCAGACGGTGAATCAGAAAATTAATAAAATATAAAACTAGAGTTTAATCAGCGATCTGTCTTCACTGTTTACATGTTGAAAAAAATCTCATCAGTCCGATCGGCTGCAGCGTCCAATCACATAACTGATGAACAATGAGGGGGCGTGTCGGCCATTAAAAGACTTCCTGGAAGGCTGTTCTCGTGGGTCCTCGCTCATGGCTCCTCGGAGATCCCTCCTCTGTCCTCCATCCTCGCTCCTCCGAGCTAAATAAGAGCTTTCGGACGGCCGTCAATATGGCGGCGCAGAACAACTTCCAGTTCAAGCGAGGAGCGAGGAAATGACAATTAAGAGACTTGGGATGTACTCATGGAATGAGAAACTGACTCCAGACCAGCAGCTGTGGGTTAAAAATACTCAGAGTGATTAGAAAGCAGCGGCTGTGAGAGTCTGAGGCTGAAAGGAGTGGAAGCGTTTCTCTGGTTCCTGCTCTGGATCTACACCGTGAAACAAGATCACCAACGAGGGTTCACTGTTTATTCTTAGTCCTCTCTGCTGCTGCAACCCCCTGTAGATTTCCCCCCCCCTCTTCCCTACAACACTCGGCTCCCCCCCACACTCCTCATACACTACACTACACTCCATGACCAGTTACTTAGTTAGTATTCCTTACTGTTTACTACTTATTTACTCATTTATAATACTTGTTTTGATACATTGTTTTTACTATATCGCTTGTTTGCACTATACTGTGTGTATATATATATGTGTATATATATATGTGTGTATATATATATATATATATATATATATATATATATATATATATATAGTGTTGGGGTAGTTACTCCGAAAAAGTAACTAGTTACAAGTTACTAGTTACTTCTGAAAATTGTAACTAGATTACTTTACTAGTTACTGCATTTGAAAAGTAACTTCACTAGTAGTTACTTTACTTTCCATTTTTTTAAGCAAATGTCCAAATTTACCGCAAAGATACATGGACAAAAATCATGGCCCTTTCATCACTTTATTTTCAATTTTCAATAAAGGGCATCTCTTAGCCTTTCCACATAGTGTATTGTAATTGTAAATATGTAAAACAAAATGGCATATAAAACTCAGCCATTCACTTGAACGAACATTAACCCTGTCCACACTGTCTGACCAAAGAAATATGCCTCACTTTAAAATCCACAAACAACAGGATACAAGAGGCTATGTATGGTGGGGACATTCAGGTGGGTCAATCAGCAGTAACACATTAAATACAGGCCAAAAACAGGCTTTTGGAAACATGAGACCCCACTAAACCAAATGGGGGCCTACTCCTGAGAACAAAACCAGCTTGTTATAGTCTTGTCTATTTTCCCATAAAATAGAAACAGAAATGCACTTAACCCAAAAAATAGAAACAGAAAATGCAATTAAATAAACAGAAAATCCACTTCATCATTGCCTAAATCAACAGAAAGTGCACTTTATCCCATGAAGTTTATAATTGTTCTCTATTCTTCAAAATAGCGATTGTATCGCATGAGTAAAAGTCTCTCGAATCTTTTATCCGACAGCCTGTTCCTCCTTGGGGTCAGAACAATACTGCCCAGGCTGAACATTGGTCTAGATATTGGGAAAATGTTTTCCTGTCTGACGTTGGCATGCGAGTGCTAGGTATTTTATCTAGTATTTTTCTAAACCTTGGCGATTCGATAGTGGACAGGGGAAGCATGTCTTCCACGATGTACCTGGCAACTAGTTTGTTAATTTCCTTTTGTGTTACCTTCTGCGCTCCAAGAGCAAGATGCTGGAAAATCTTAGCTTGTTTAGGCGGGGTCGGTTGGTGATGAGCGTCTTCAACTGACAGGCTAGCGGGATCTTTCGCCACAAGTTTACCGCCACTGGCTGAACCCTCCTGTCTCCGTCTCATCCATTTTCCCGCTTCCCTCCTTCTACGCACCAGCAGCTACGTCACTCAAATCGGTGCCCAGACAAGCACACAGGCAGGAAACATGCACGCACCACTAAGAGAACTTTTCGGACTGGCAAAAATGGCTTGGGTAACGCTGGAAAGCGCGTTCCTGAGGTCTAGTAAAGTAGTGTAGTTACCAATATTTTGAGTGTAATGCGTTACTTTACTTCATTACCTATAATAGTAATATCGTTACTGTAATCCATTACTTTGTAACTCGTTACCCCCAACACTGTATATATATATATATATATATATATACACACACACTGTATACATATACTCCACTATGCCGCTGTAATCCTGTAAATTTCCCCACTGTGGGACTAATAAAGGATTATCTTATTTTATCTTATCTTTACCTTTTTAATCCTGATTCAAAGTTATTACCTCAATCTTTTATACTTTGTGTTTAATAGAATGTTGACTTGAATAATGTGAGAGTGAACATTTAAAGAGTGAAGAAGAAGAAGGTCTGACCTTCAGGTGCTGCAGTGATCTCCTTTCGTCCTCCAGCTGACGCTTCTTGTTCTCCATCTCCGTCATCCACTTCCTCTTCTCCTGATGCATGATGGGAAACAAAAGAACTCAGACTCGTGTGGCTTTTTATTTTAGCCCTCTCGGCTTGCCGTAGACTGATCCCATGATACATAAACCAAACTACTTAAAAGTTTTGATCAACAAGTTGTGTTTCACTCTGCAGGTACTTTTACAACCATCAGCCTCCATGAAAACAAAGACACAAATTATGTTTATTTACAGCGGAACGTCAGCACTACAGACACATTAAAACAGGCAATGTTCACTTTAACTACTCTTACATGTTACACGTCAACTGACACGTTAACTACCCTCACCTGTTACATATCAACTGACACGTTAACTACTCTCACCTGTTACACATCAACTGACACGTTAACTACTCTTGTCTGTTACACGTCAACTGACACGTTAACTACTCTCACCTGTTGCACGTCAACTGACACGTTAACTACTCTCGTTTGTTACACGTCAACTGACACGTTAACTACTCTCACCTGTTACACGTCAACTGACACGTTAACTACTCTCACCTGTTACACGTCAACTGATACGTTAACTACTCTCGTCTGTTACACGTCAAACTGACACTTTAACTACTCCCACCTGTTACACGTCAACTGACACGTTAACTACTCTCACCTGTTACACATCAACTGACACTTTAACTGTACTTCATGTTTTTAAAGTACATTAGTAGTAGTAGCACTGTAGTAGTTTTACCAAATACGTACACACAGTAGGTGTACTACTACCACAGTACTAACAAATATTACTACAGTACTCCCACTAGTAAAACTACAGTACTTCTACAACCATGGTACTTCTGCTACTACAGTACTAATACTGCTACAGTACCACTACTAATACAGTACCAGTGGTGGGCCCTCAGGGCCTTCAAAGCCTTCTCTGCTGGCCTAAACAGAATCACAAAGTTATAGCTATTTTATAATTTAATATTTTTTCTTAAATACACTACATGTATTATAATTTATAAAAATATTTTTCCCATTATCTTATTTTCTCATTGCACAGCTACTGTCTTCCTCAGTTGCTCTGCTTCCAGTGCAGCTTGTTTTAAGTAGAGATTTTATCCAATCAGATTTCACCTCTGTGTCTCTAGGTAAGAAGAGAGGCCCGAGGCCTGCAGACTTGAATGGTGATTTAAGCTACTCTATATTAGGTTCATATATTTGTAAATCTGACTCTGAAAGAGTCAGTGCCTCACCAGCCACGAACCTCACCGCACGTCACTGTATATGAAGTTCATATACAGTGACGTGCGGTGAGGTTCGTGGCTGGTGAGGCACTGACTCTTTCAGAGTCAGATTTACAAATATATGAACCTAATATAGAGTAGCTTAAATCACCATTCAATTGGCAGCTTGCACATTGACTACTGGTTGTTTTTCATATTTCATATCAGCATTCTTTACACACACATAGGTAAGGTACATATTTGATTGCACCAGGTGTGTGCGCCGCGATCTGCGACCTGCCCCACCGACCTGTGTTTCAGAAGCGGAGCGAGATCCCGCGATAATCTGTAACAACCAGGGATTTATAAAGAGAACAACAAACGCATCAAAGTTTACTTTACCTGTCCGACGTTGAATTGCTGTTGATTTGGTCACATTTCCCTGTTTTTTGAGAATTGTTAAAGCTTAGATATTTAATCTTCAATGTTTGCAGTCAAAGCAAAATATAAGAAGAAGAAGAGAAGTGTAGAAGAAGAGTAACGGAACTACAAGCATGAACCCGACCCGTGGGCTCTCGCGCGCCCCCTTCATTGAGGCAGAGGTACTGTTTGCCTCCCCTCTGTGCTTCTTCACTGCGGTTTAATATCAGATCAGCAAGACTAAATATGTTCTACACATACGTGAAATACAGGACATATAATACAAGTGTCTACGAATATTACAGTGGTGACAAACAATGAGAAAGCAAAAGACACGTGCTCAACCCAGTTTGTGAGGGATTGCACAATCTGAGGGGAGGCACAGCTCGTCGCTGCCTCACCTCGCGTGTCTCCTCTCCGTTTGAACAGGACATCAGCAAAGCCAGCGATTTTGACTATAAAAATGCTTAAAATTATTGAAATCATACAGAAATTACATTTATAGCACAGATCAGTAGAGAAATATTATTTATTTTATTTTATCATTATTTGTTTTTTACTTTTCATGATGTCCGCATGTCCCTGAGTACTAATAATACTACAGTACTAATACTACTACATTACTTCTGCTACTACTGCACTAATACTGCTACAGTACCACTACAATACAGTACTGATACTTTTACAGTACTCATAGTACTACAGTGGTAACACTACTACAGTAGTGACTGATTCCAGCAACTAGCCACTCGGCTGGATGCGGGAGAAGATCCTTTTTCTTACTCGCTTCAACAAAGATTCCAGACTCTTTCACTTTTGGGTGAGGTTCCCGTTTAATTAGAGTTAACAGATAATGATATGATACGATAGAACTTATCTTCCTGGTCTCCCTCTGGTGTTTCTTGCTTGCAGTAAAAAACGTGTGATCTCCCCGTCACCCATGCATCATTAGCTGTCTGTTGCACCTGTGCCCTATATACCAATTACCTGCCACATTAATCCACACTGCCACCCATGGTCAACCTGAGGTAGGCTCCCAATATATACATTTATAATATCCAGACCTAACTAATGGCTCCTACAACTACAGTAGGCTACTAATGTACTAATACCAGTAGTCTGAAGCTTGTTTAAACTCTTGCTTTAGCCTCCACGTGATGTGATGAACTTGATGCTCGTTGCTTCATCCTCTGAAACACCAGAATAAAAAGACCACGAGTGGAACCGAGAGAAGATTAACTACACTATGAGATCTGTGAACTCATATCTCATATTAATAAACTACACTATGAGGAGATCTGTGAACTCATATCTCATTAATTAACTACTTTATTACCTTTATACTAAAGAAACAAGTGAAGTATTATGCTGCGTTCACACCAAACGCGGCGCGAATTATTCGCGCGAGTAGATTACATACAAAATCTATGCACAGACGCGATGAGACTGGAGTGACGCGAATTTGCGATGGCGCGGCGCGATGGACGCGAATTTGCGGCGCGATGGACGCGATTGACGCGAATTCGCGTCCAACGCCAAATCGCGTGTGTGTGTGTGTGTGTGTGTGTGTGTGTGTGTGTGTGTGTGTGTGTGTGTGTGTGTGTGTGGATCAATAAGTGCATTAGTCAAAGAGCTCAGAAGCAGACTGAACTCACAAGGGGGGGGTCTGGAGGTTTAAATATCTGCTGCAGTCAGAGGTTATTGTGTGTGTGTGTGTGTGTGTGTGTGTGTGTGTGTGTGTGTGTGTGTGTGTGTGTGTGTGTGTGTGTGAGTGGGTTTGCGATGGTGTGTTCACTGACAGTATGTAAATTACACTCACTGCGAGGAGCTGCTGTCGATCCTGCTGAGCCTCACTGACCCTGAGAGAGAGAGAGAGACAGACAGACACAGAGACAGACAGACAGAGACACACAGACAGAGAGAGAGACAGAGACACACAGACAGAGAGAGAGACAGAGAGACAGACAGACAGAGAGAGGGAGACAGAGAGACAGACAGACAGAGAGAGGGAGACAGAGAGAGAGACAGACAGATGTTCATGAATGTGTCCCATTGAACTACAACAGTTAAACTCAGGTGTGTCCTCTGTAATGTGTGATGGAATGAACACAATCCTCTCATTTTATTCGATGGCACTCGTGTCAGCTGATCACATGTTCTGATGTTTGAGTCACATGACAGTTAGCCGCTAGCTGTTAGCTTAATGCTACTGAAACTCTCTTTGTTTGACAGAGAAAGTGGCCGCCAGCAACCAGCAACCAGCAGCTGCTGAAAGATTCTTGTTTCTGCTTCAGATGATTATACATGTATACATATATAGATATCAGTGGTGGGCCGTCAGGGCCAGCAAGGCCTTCTCTGCTGGCCTAGACAGAATCACAAAGTTATAGCTATTTTATAATTTTTCATAAATACACTAAATGTATTATCATTTTTTCCCCCCATTATCTTATTTTCTCATTGCACAGCTACCGTCTTCCTCAGTTGCTCTGCTTCCAGTGCAGCTTGTTTTTATCCAATCAGATTTCACCTCTGTGTCTCTAGGTAAGAAGAGAGGCCCGAGGCCTGCAGACTGACAAGTGCTTCCATGTGCCGTTTAAGTGAATGGGGATGATATTGTTGATTGTCATAGTGTTCAACCAATCAGATCTTTAGTTTGACATGTTGGGCGTATTCTTTGAGTGTCAGAGCCTGCTAGCCGGCCTACAACTACGTCAGCATTACGTGCAGCTCAGAGTCCAGGTGCAGCTCTGCCGAGAGGTGCAGAGTGATTGGTCAGTGGGCGAGCACGTGACTAAAGTGAAACGAAACTTAACATGCCAGCAGAGCTTAGTTGGAGGAGTAAGAGTTCAAATTGAAAGATATGGAAGAAATTATAACATTTGTAGGGTTTTGCTTGGTGTAGTTTATTTATTTTTTACCTAGCTTTGTTTTTTGAACACTCAATGGCTGAAGGAGGAGAAACGGATTTAGTGGCGGAGTTACTGATAATGCCTTTCTCAAGAAAGAAGGGCATTTCAGGAAAAGCTGGACATCGTAAGAAATGGTCAGTCAACCCCACAGCTGGCAGCCCTGACTCAGCTAGGAAAAGGATTTGTATGAACGGTATTTCTGGCTGACAGCGGTGGAGAAGCGTTGCACATTTTATGGCTGGGAATGCGTTTCATTTTAAATGAGCTCCTGGTGTTTGGAGCTACGCTAACCTGAGGACGCCATAGCACGGCAGGACACAAGCTACGGTGCTTTTGAAAACTTTTGGAGAGACTCGAGTGGATCTACAACTCAAAGAACACGTTCGCAGGGAAACAGCTCCACAACCGCGGCCCGGCGTGCGGTCTGTGCCGGCCGGTGCCCCGGTGGAGGAGAGAACCCGGCCCCGCTGCCAACCTGCCGCAGCAGACCGGTGAAATACAACTGGGGAGGCTCGATTGTCATCACTGGCATCCATGAATCGAGAAGGACTTCTTACTGGAACTGAAACGATGTACTGGTATTAAACTCTTTAAGTTTCAGTAAGTGACAAACTGCGTGTGTTTGTTTACATAGTAACGTTACTACTGTTCGTTTGTCTATCGTGTCGCTTTCATGAATAATATTTGAATGGCTCGTGCTCGTGTGGTGGAATGCGTGGATCCGCTGCAGGTTTGCTGGATTGATGTGTCATAATGAGGTTATTAGGAGGTAATTCAACTGTAGTAGGACAGCACTGAAGGCCCAGGTATAAAATCCACGGCCCGCCACTGATATATACGTATGTATATACAGCGGGTAAAATAAGTATTGAACACGTCACCATCTTTCTCAGTAAATATATTTCTAAAGGTGCTATTGACATGACATTTTCACCAGATGTCGGTAACAACCCAAGTAATCCATACATACAAAGAAATCCAAACAAATAAGTTCAGACATGATGTGTATTATGGCATCCAAAGAGTTCAATGTTGGTCTCCTCTGACCAGACTATATTCTCCCAGTATTTCACAGGCTTGTCTAAATGTTGTACAGCTAACTTTAAATGAGCTTCAACATGCTTTTTCTTCAGCAATGGAGTCTTGTGTGGTGAGCGTGCATACAGGCCACAGCGGTTGAGTGCATTACTTATTGTTTTCTTTGAAACAATTGTACTTGCTAATTCCAGGACTTTCTGAAGCTCTCCACAAGTGGTCCTTGGCTCTTGGACAACTCTTCTGATAATTCTTTTCACTCCTCTGTCAGAAATCTTGCGAGGAGCACCTGGCCCGTGGCCGGTTTATGGTGAAATTATGTTCTTTCCACTTCCGGATTATGGCCCCAACAGTGCTCAATTTGTTTCAGAGAAATAAAATAAAGCTGCTAGAATGGCCCAGACGATCAGCTGACTTGAATCCAATAGAAAATCTATGGAAAGAACCAAAGATCAGAGTTCATAGAAGAGGCCCACGGAACCTTCAAGAATTGAAGAATGGGCCAAAACCACACCTGAGCAATGCATGCGCCTAGTTTCTCCATACAGGAGGCGTCTTGAAGCCGTCATTACCAACAAAGGCTTTTGTACGAAGTATTAAATAAATTTCAGTCAGCGTGTTCAATACTTTTTCCCTGTGTCATTCCATTTTATTACACGTAACTTAATTTCTGAATTTATTTGTTTGGATTTCTTTGTATGTATGGATTACTTGGGTTGTTACCGTCATCTGGTGAAAATGTCATGTCAATAGCACCTTTAGAAATATATTTACTGAGAAAGATGGTGACGTGTTCGATACTTATTTTACCCGCTGTATATATATATATATATATATATATATATTCAAACTCATTTCAGTCAGTATTCATTAATTTGGCTGCTTTAGACCAAAATGTATGTAAATAAAAGGATTTAATAATTCTCCATTAGAACTAAAAAGTAATAAAATGTGTAACACTGATGATTTTAATCAACTTGACAGTGTTTACATATCGTTTACATTATATTATATATTGTGTACATGTTGTGTACATATTGTTTACATGTTGAGTACAAGTAAACAATATGTACACATGTACTCAACATGTACTCAATGTACAATGTACACAATATATAATATAATGTAAACAATATGTGTCATGAATTTAGTGAATTAAAATATGTAACGTTGTTCAACATGTTAAAGGAATAAAGGGAGACGAGATGAGAACAGAACTACAAAATAAGAGCGTTGTTGTTGTTGTTGAACTCTGCTGAGCTCCACAGTTTATGAACAAAGCTGTCCCCATGGAGACGGGACTGCACAACAGAGAATCTGAGCAGCAGAGGAACAAATACAGGGTCTGATACTTGTACTGGGTCCACTGGGAACCAGTTCATCTACAGGGTCTGATACTTGTACTGGGTCCACTGGGAACCAGTTAATCTACAGGGTCTGATACTTGTACTGGGTCCACTGGGAACCAGTTCATCTACAGGGTCTGATACTTGTACTAGGTCCACTGGGAACCAGTTAATCTACAGGGTCTGATACTTGTACTGGTTCCACTGGGAACCAGTTCATCTACAGGGTCTGATACTTGTACTGGGTCCACTGGAAACCAGTTCACCTACAGAGTCTGATAAAGAGACACAAATGTTCCTCACAGGGTTTTAATAATCTGACATTAGTTCATTCACTCCTTCAATGTTCAACAGTATTCATGGTGAACTGGTTCTGGTTCTCCATGACATCAGAGTCCAGCACCTCCTCAGTCTGATGAGTCACGATAACGATCAGCTGATCAATCGGTGAAATAAATATGGTCAGAGTGAAGTTTTATTTTGGAGAGATTATTGCAGAATAATTGTAGCACTTTGATCTGTTTGAACTATACAAATAAAGTTTACAATTATTAATGTAACCGGACCCTAGCGAAGCCTTTATTCTGAAAAACACGACCGGAAGTCATCGTGCCCGAACCTGTCTAGCGTGACAACCGCTATTGATCATAAATCAGGTTCTTATGTCCGGATCAATATGTAATTAGAGAGGCTCGTGCTGCTCGCCGATGGGCGATCCGGTGTGCTTCCGCTGAGAAAAGTAGAGCGCAGACCGTAAACGCATCATTTAACCCTTTCCTCTGCATCGATCCGCTTATTTCACGAGTTTTCCGGGTGGAATCTGGTGCAGGTGTCTCTCCGCCGCGCTGCAGGTTCCCGGTGATAAAGATCCTGACTCAGCTGTCTGACGGACTGATGCCGCAGTGACGACACACGAGACACCGCACGCGCACATGGAACTCACACTTCACGTCACAAACATACAGACATTTAAACACAAGAAGAAGAAGAAGAAGAAGAAGAAGAAGAAGAAGAAGAAGAAAAAGAAGAAAAAGAAGAAATACAAGTGTACTCACTCCATGTCTGCCTGTGGATCAGTCCGCTGCAGCCGAACCATCTGATCTGCATCCGAGAGAAGAAAGAGACCCGCCCATTGGGGGGGGGAGGGGGGGCGACAGAGAGAGAAGAGAGAGAGAGAGAGAAGAGAAGAGAGCGAGAGAGAGAGAGACAGATTTTTAGAAACCTTTATTTTCTTAAAACATGAAAAAACAAAAAAACATTGCCGTGGCAATACATTCGACACAAATCAACAAAACAAAAAAACAATAAAAACAGTTTCTCTTCATAATGTTTTAAAGGAGCGTTGAATGTTAGTTCATCTCCAGACACAACATTGTGCTTCATTGTTGCACCGTTTCTCAATGAATCCTGCATGTTGTTCATGTTCAGGTTCTGTCTCCACAGTGTCGGCTCTCACACCCTTTCCCTGTGTGGAGGTCCAAGGGTTCAGACTCTGCTCCACTGAATGATGGTCCTGAGACCCCATTCAGCTCTGGAATAAATCCTAGATCTGGAAATATATCTGTAGAGTCAGGAGCTTCCTCTCCTCTGTCGTACTCCTTCAGCATCTACTCTTCTCAAGCAAGATGGCGCCGTGCCAGCAGCTGTCAACATCCTGGTGCGTTTTTGGCAATTACAGGAGACTTTAATCACACCACCTTGGATAAAGCCCTGCCAACTTTCCACCAGTATGTTGACTGCCCCACTCGGAAAAATAAAACTCTGGACTTACTGTATGCAAATGCTAAGGATGCATACAGTGCTACTGCCCTTCCCCCCCTTGGCAGGTCCGATCACAACCTGATCCTATTGACACCCAGGTATGTTCCTCTGGTGCAGAGGCTGCCTGTGACCACCAGGACTGTGAGGAGGTGGTCTCAGGAGGCTAATGACGCCCTGCAGGACTGCTTTGAGTCTACAGATTGGGATGTGCTGTGTGGACCACATGGGGAGGACCTCAACAACATGACTGACTGTATCACAGAATACATAAAATTCTGTGAACAGGCCGCCATTCCATCGCGGACTGTACACTGCTACCCCAACAATAAACCTTGGATCACCAGTGACCTGAAAGTTCTTCTTAACAAGAAGAAAGCAGCTTTCAGGTCTGGGGACAGGGAGGAGCTCAGGAGAGTCCAGCGCGACCTGAAGGTGAAGCTCAGGGAGGGCAAGGACACCTACAGGAGGAAGCTGGAGGCCAAACTCTAGCAGAACAACGTAAGGGAGGTGTGGGAGACAACCAGGGGGCTCCCCGGAGAGGGCCAACGAGCTAAACTCTTTCTTCAATAGGTTTAGCTCAGAGCCCTCATCTGTCTCCTCCACACACCACACCTCCCCCCTCCCTCCTCTGTCCCCCCTGGTGAGCTGCATTGACTCAGAGCCCTCCACTTCAAAGGGCTCTTCCACCACTGACATCATGACCACCCTGCCACCCCCTCTCTGTGACGACTGGCCAGGTAAGAAGACAGCTGGAGAGACTCCATCAAGGAAAGGCTGCAGGACCTGATGGCATCAGCCCCAAGGTCTTGAAGACCTGTGCCACCCAACTGTCTGAGGTCCTGCAACATCTCTACAATCTGAGCCTAAAGCAGGAGAAAGTCCCGGTGCTGTGGAAGACGTCGTGCCTGGTTCCTGTACCCAAGAAGACGACACCATCTAGCCTCAATGACTACCGACCAGTTGCCCTCACATCTCATGTGATGAAGGTGCTGGAGAGGCTGGTCTTGGCCCACCTCCGACCGCAGGTGAAATCCTCACTGGACCCTCTGCAATTTGCATACCAGCCTCGTGTGGGGGTGGACGACGCCATCATCTACCTGCTGCAGCGAGCTCAGTCGCACCTGGATGGAACCAGTGGCTCTGTGAGAATCACTTTCTTTGATTTCTCCAGTGCATTCAACACCATCCAACCAGTGCTGCTGAGTGAGAAGCTGCAGGTGGTGGGGGTTAACGCGTCCACCGTCTCCTGGATCACTGACTACCTCACGGGCAGACCACAGTTTGTCCGACTGGGCCGTGTGCTGTCTGATGTGGTGGTCAGTGATACTGGAGCCCCACAGGGGACTGTTCTGTCTCCCTTCCTGTTCACCTTGTACACCACTGACTTCCAGTACAACTCAGGGTCATGCCATCTGCAGAAGTTCTCTGATGACTCTGCAGTGGTCGGGTGTATAAGGGACGGACGGGAGGAGGAGTACAGGGCAGTAGTGGATGACTTTGTGAAGTGGTCCGGTAGAAATCACCTGCTGCTGAACGTGGCCAAGACCAGAGAGATGGTGGTCGACTTCAGGAGGAAGACGACGGCTCCACAACCGCTGAGAGTTCTGGGAGAGGATGTGGACATGGTGGAGGAGTACAAGTACCTGGGTGTCTCCATCGACAACAGACTAAACTGGAAGGCCAACATCAACGCTGTGTACAAGAAGGGGATGAGTCAACTCTTTTTCTTGAGGAAACTTCGATCCTTCAACGTGTGCAGCAAGATGTTGGAGATGTTCTACCAGTCTGTTGTGGCCAGTGCACTTTACTTCTCCGTAGTCTGCTGGGGGAGCAGCATTGGAGCCGGAGACACCAACAGACTTAACAAACTAGTTAAGAAGGCCGGCTCCATCATTGGCTGCAAACAAGACTATCTGGAACAGGTGGTGGAGAGGAGGACACTGAAGAAACTATTATCCATATTGGATAACCCGGATCACCCTCTCCACTACTGTTCAGTTTGTTTAGTTTACCTAGTTGTTAATTTTATACCATGATAATTCATTGTATATACTGTGCATTTTTATTTTTATTCTATTTTATCTTATTTCTTTATTCTATTTCTTCAATTCAATATCTGCTCTGTTATTTTATTGTACTGTATATATTGTGCATTTCTATACTTCATATTTTATTCTACTCTGTAACTTGCTGCTGCTACAAACAAATTTCCCCCTGGGGATGAGTAAAGTTTATATCTATCTATCTATCTCGACCTCGTCCTCAGTCAGTCTCTCCGCCCACCTGCTCAGGATCCTCCTGCTCTGCCGGATGGAATCCAGCCCGAGTAGAGAAGCCACTGCAGGTGCGTCTGTCAGTCCAGGAACAGCTACATCCACCAGTGCCCTCAGGGTGGTGGTCCCAGAGGAGCACAGCATGCTGCTGAGACCTGGAGTCGTGCCGTCCTGGATGTCCATCCTGTCTCCGTTCACCAGCGGTTCTTGAAGCAGCCAGTAGAGCACGTGGGCTCCGGTCTCTTCACTTAGCTCCATTATTGTTCAGCTCTTTCTTTATTTTCTGAAAAAAATGTTCAGTCTGAAGCCTTCCTGTTTTGTGAGACCTCCTCTGTCTTTACTGCTCATATGTGATCTGACAGAGTTGGAGAGCTTCTCTTTGTCAGAGAGGTAGTCCTCCACTTTAGCTCCCCTTACATTTTTACTCCTCTGCAGATAATCCTTTATCTCCTCCACACTGTAGCCTTCAGAGCTCCTACAGCTGCCGGCCCTGTATTCAGAGAGCTCACTGTCAGCAGCAGCGTCCTCCTCCAGACTGGACTCACACTCAGCTGCTCCTCCACTTCCTTTCATTGCCACTTTTTTGGCCTGTGAGTTTCCACTGTTTCCTCCCTTTTTCCTCTTCAGCTGAGGGGCTTTGAGCTGCTCCTCGTCTCCCTCCATGTCCACCTCACTACCTGTCTCCACCTGTCTTCCAGTACTCTCCCTCACCTTCTGGACCCCTCTTGTCTCCTCCACCCTCACCTCCTGGGCCCCGCTTGTCTCCTCCACCCTCACCTCCTGGGCCCCGCTTGTCTCCTCCACCCTCACCTCCTGGGCCCCGCTTGTCTCCTCCACCCTCACCTCCTGGGCACCGCTTGTCTCCTTCACCCTCACCTCCTGGGCCCCGCTTGTCTCCTCCACCCTCACCTACTGGGTCCCACTTGTCTCCTCCACCATCACCTCCTGGGTCCCACTTGTCCCCTCCTGTCCGTCCTGCTTGTCCCCTCTGCCCTCCTCAGTACCTTTCTGGTTCTGGTCTTTATGAGAACCGTTTTCCTCAGGACAAGCTCTACTCTGATGTCCTTCTTTTCCACAACTGAAACATCTAAAGTCATCAGTCTTTGCATAAATGACAAAGTCCTCTACTGTGATTCTGAACACGAGGTTGACCTCCCTGCTCCTGTTGTTTGGGATCATGAGTAAATGTCTCCTGTGAGACACCACGTGCTTTAGCAGAGGAGATTTAAACCCAGAGGACACTCTCTTAACCGGAGACACTACCTTCCCGTGTTTGGACAGCTCTCTGATTATTGCCTCGTCTCTAATGAACGGTGGAACGTTGGACACTGTGACTTTTACTGCCGGTGAGCAGAGAGGGTAAACGGGTAGGAAGTTATTGCCCACCTCAATTCCGTTCTCCAACACCACTTCTGCAGCTTCTACGTTATCTAAAAAGACGACCACAGCGTTGTTCATCCGCGCTGCGGACTTCACGCAGCTGTGGCCGACAAGCTCCCCCACTGCCAGACTACAGTCCTCCACTGAACACGCTTCACGCCGTGTTTCCTGGTTAACTCGGTCAGGCTCATGGTGGCGTTTAGCACGCTGACCAGCACACGCTGATCGACTGCAAACACCCACAAACAAAGACCCTAAAACCCCCTAAATGTACACACAAACTCCGTGAACCCTTCACACTACACTATCATACACAACATTACCCAGTGAAGAAAAAGAACGAAAAATCCCTATTAATCGCTCTCAAACACGCTCCGTCAACTCCGCACTCCTTCCACTCAGACAGAGACAGAAGAGAGAGAGACGAGCGAGAGAGAAGAGAGACAGAGAAGAGAGACGAGCGAGAGAGAGAGACAGACAGACAGACAGACAGACAGACAGACAGACAGACAGACAGACAGACAGACAGACAGACAGACAGACAGACAGACAGACAGACAGACAGACAGACAGACAGGAGGAGACAGAAGCATCAGTGTCAGGTGTTCAGTCGCGATGGCGTCACCGTGGTCGGTAGTGACGGCATCGTGTTCATTGATCAGGGTTCGTTAAAGCTGATCAAATTTATTTAATAACTTATTAAATATCAGAATAAATCTCTTCGTCCTCAAGAAGAACAAAACACCTTTAAACTTATTGATCTTTAAAACACAGATTGATAAAGTCAAGATTGAGGAAACTCACCTGAAGTTCCACATGAAACATATTGATCAGATCATCAGTCAACCTTGTGCCAAGAGAACAGCAGAGGGCGCCATCCCCACAGAGACCATCAATCAATCAACACATGACACAGATGATCAAATGGAGAGGAAGACATGTTCAGTCTTTGCACAATAAAACACACTGCAGACACTCAGTTAAAGGGGAATTTTTATTTTGAAAGAATCATTAAAATGAGTGTTTCAGTACACAAATTACCTGTGTGTATGTGTGTATATGTATGTGTCAGTGTGTGTGTGTGTGTATGTATGAGTGTGCATCTGTGTCAGTGTGTGTGTGTATATTGTGAGAAATCTATGTTTTAAAGCATTCCTAGTATGTTTAAAAGCACTTCTAGTGCTAACGGACGTCTAACGGACGAAGGAGAGCAAAGGGGGGGGGGGGCTTCTTTTCCATTGTGAGCTGCGGCATTCCTTAGTTTGAGAAGCTTTGGACCCAACAATATATGTGTCAGTGTGTGTGTGTCAGTGTGTATATATGTGTGTGTATGTGTCTCTAAATGAATCACATCTTTAACTCTTTAATCTTTTCAGAGAAAATGAAGAAAACAAATCTGATAAAAAGTTAGTCGTTATTTAGAGAAAAAAAAAATCTAAATATTAAAAGTATGACATCATGTAAAACGATCAATATCATGAGAGAGAAGTTGTGATTTAATAAATACCACAATAACTTAAAATAATATCTTTAAAGAAGATATTCTGTAAATTAAACTTTTTATCTTAAAATAAGACTTTTTTATTTCTCTAAATGACAACTTTGATCTTTTGACTTTATGGTTTGAACCTCATTTGATTCATTGATCCGTTCACACTTCAGACTGTTTGTGTTTAAAGGAGTGAAACTAACAAATTAAGCTGGAAACAAAGTTTAGAATATAAAATAAATAAATAAGTTAAAGATTGAAACGTGTGGTTGAAAGTTAAAGGACGGATTTTATCTAAAGTAGAAAACAATCAAACATTTGTGAACAGATTTAGATTTTTCCTTCAGATTCAAGCTGCTGCTTTAAAATCATCTGAAAAAGTACTACAAGTCCCAGAAAGCACTGCTGTAGGAAGCATCCAATCAGAGACCTCCACACTGTTGCCGGGCAGATGAACACGTTGGATAAATTCTGACAATCAAATCGATTCACTTTTACATTTTGGATCAATTCAGATAAGTTAAGTTAAGTTAATATGACAGAACAGCTGAGGCTCATGGGAGATGTAGTATTTACAGCCAGTCACAGAACAAAGTGATTCTCCTTCACGACCAACATCTGATCCGAGATCAGTTAAAAGGCAACACGTGGTCCGAATATCAGAGACATTAAAACTCTGCTGGATCACAACTTCTAACAAATAAACAGGAAACATTCAAACTGTACCTCAAAATAACTAAATTATAATCTATTAATGAAGATAAAGATGAGCAGATGAGTTAAAAGTTGTCAGAATTAAGAGATAAATATTATAATTAGAAGATAAAGATTAACACATTGATCTGAGTTACCAGATGAAGAAATGAGCACAAATGTATTGATAAAGATCTCATAATCAAATATTAATGAGATAATTATTCATTTGTGTTTCTGTTGGACTCTAAAACTAAAGTGAAACTAACGTTGAAGCTGAACGCTAACAGCTAACAGCTAACGCTGTACTGTTTATATTTGTGCTTTATCAATAAAGATGAGTTATACTTTTACCAAAGAATCAAACTGGAATCTAATCAAACAGGGACGCTGGTGTTAATATCCGGACTCATGCTAAAGTGCTAATGCTAGTTAGCAAGCGAGCCGAAGGCCCTGATCCAGCAGAGAGGAAGTGACAGGAAGTGATGTCACACGGGTGCAGGAAATGTAAAGGAAACAGTTTCTTTTTTTTACAGACCAGACTCTCGACTTCCTTTTTCATCGAGCGAGTAACTGAGCATGCTCAGTAATGACTCAACCAAAGGGGGCGGAGCTTCAGCTGAAGGAAACCTTTCATTGGTCTGTCGTCAATCAAAGTCTACTCCCCGTCTCCACCGGTCATGTGGGCGGGGCCTCGGGTGGGCGGGGCATCCGGCTCAGAACTCCACCTTGCAGGCAGGGAAGGTCTCCTCCTGCATGGCCACGGTGCTGTTGCTGCCCAGCACGGTGATCGACAGCTCCTTCTGCCGCTCGTGGGTCTCCTGGTACCACTCGTGCATCGCCAGTGAATCAAACGTTGGGATCAGAGTCACCTGAGGACACGTCAGGGAAACGGACCAATCAGAGAACAGGTCATGAGGAAGTGAAGCAAACAAATGTCACTGTGTGTTTTCACGGACCTGGACCTCCGGCCAGCTGCTCTTCCCGTCCAGCAGGGCGTCCAGGATGCTCCTCATCGCCACCTCCTTCACCGGATCGTCTCCGCTGATGATGTAATACGAGGAGCGAAGACGTCTGAACAGGTCCTGGTCCACGGTCGAAGAGGAACAGCCAGACGGGAGGTAGGCCAGGTCCACATAGACCGCAGAACCTGGAGAACCTGCAGCTTTGGAAGCTGGGAGGAAGTCAGAAGAATGAGATTAAAACTGATTAATCCCACAAAGACCTAAAACCTAAATAATCTTTGTGTATCAGGATGCCAGGAGCAGGAAAAGGTTGTTTAACAGCGATGCTGTTCTACTGTCACATGACAAGAATGAGAAACTGAGGAGTGATGAATGAAACGAAGAACAAAGATCTAAATAAGAGTCAAAAGACTTTGTTTGGCTGACAGTGCGGCTTTAAAAGCCTGGAGGGTTACGAACAGAACTCATGGGCCTTAAAGGAGACCTTCAAAATTATTATATTATATGAATTTGAAAGATACTCAAAAGTGCCAAAAACAGGTGTTTTCAGGACTGGGCCTGCCTGCCTACCTGAGGATGAAGGTTTCACAGGACCAACTCTGGAGCCTCCAAGTGAGTTTCTGGATGATGGCTTCGTGTCGAGGCTGGAGGTCATCTTCAGGGACCCCATCGGGCTGCCGGCCTTGGACTTCACGGTCTGGGCCGCGGTACTTCCGGAGGTGGTCTTCAGCGTCTTCGCGGAGGGTTTCTTGGTTTTGGCAGCTGAACTCTTCAGGTTCTTGCTGGCCTCTGAGTCGGCCATGCAGGCTCCAGGCTCGGGGGGTAACGGGGGCAAATCTTTGACCGGGGCCGGTGGGGGGTCATGCCCTCCCCTGTGGGAGTAGTGAGGACTGGGATGATCTTGTGGATGACTGGGCGGGAAAAGGCTACTGGAATCGTCATCAGAGTCCATCTCTGCGGTGATGGACGGACATTCCTCTGTACAGGGGGGCACGTCAGAGTCCGTGGCGGTCGGGACGGAGTCGCTAACCGATGCGGGAGGAGTTTCCTGGCTGTAGACTGAAGGGCAGTCGCTGCTGCTTTGATCCTGTGAGTGGTTGTTGTTGTCAGAGAGGTCTGGGGAGTCGGCGGCAAGGCCCGGGCTCACATGCTGCTGATGGTTGTCTGGAGTCTTGGGGTGCTGGAACTCACAAGGCGACACTAAGCAGAGATCGACGTCATGTGGTACGTCTGAGATGAGGTCTGACATCCCGTGGATGTGATCCTCTGATCCACTAAGCCCATTATGGTTTGATCCCGGAGGTAAGACCATCACTGTGTCTGAGTCTCCAACATGTCCGTTAGAGTAGACGCCGTCTCCCACGGGGCCTTTGGGTGGCAGCGCTTGCTTCAAAGAAACCGACAGGGATTCATCAACTTCTGTAGAGTGAGGAGAGCCCACCTCAGCTGGCATGGATGTCTCGGAGGAGTCCGGCATAATGTCTTTGAAAGGACTGAGCGTCAAAAGACCCGACTGTCTATCCTGAGAGGACGTGGAGGTTTCCAAACCTTCCCTGAGGGAGCTCAGGTCGGAGGTCCTGTTGTCCTCAAAGCCCAGACTGGATCCTCTCGTCCCGAGGACGGCATCGTCACCTAAACACAGAACATCTTCTTCAAGGAACCGATGGGAAGCCGTACGTCCTGCAAAGTGAGAGGCAGAGTTTGCATTGGAGACCTGGTCCATCTCCACACAGCGAAACGTCTCTGGACTCTGGTTCCCATTTGAGTTGTTCCCATTGTTGTCCTCCAATCGAAGTCTTTCAAAGTCAGCCGTCATGTCCTCAGGTGTGGACACCTTGGAGCGATCCGCCTCCTTCTGGTTTTCCTGCTCTTTTGAACCTGGTTTACCTTTTGTCCCTAAAGACGAAGCGTCTTTCTTTGGAAGAGTCCCTTCCTTTTTTAGACTCTTTCCAAAAGCTTTCTTTACTTCTGTACTTGAAGCTCCACTTGTTGCTTTCTTTACTTCTCTAACAGCTGGTCTGGTGGTTTTCTTCTCCTCTGTTTTCACATCCTTCTGTCTGTCTTTCTTTGGTTCAGGTTTGATGTCTTTCTTTGCTTTTGTACTTACAGTTTCTTTCTTTTTCTCTCCACTCTCTTCTTTCTTGACGACAGCAGTGGTGACCTTCTCGTCTTTCTTTTTCACTTCCTTTTTCTCTTCTTTTGACACATCTTTCTTTGGAACAAGCTTTTCAGTCGGTTTCGGTGGCTTTGATTTAGCATCTGGGTCCTTGAGTTTGGGCTTTTCTTCCCCATCTTTCTTTTCTTTAGGTGTGGTGTCACCTGCTGCCTTTGGCATCATTTTCACCTCCTGTTTTCTGACATCCACTCGTGCGAGCTTGTCTTTCTGCGAGGCACTACTGGGTCTGAAGTCCTTAGACTGGGACTTAAGGCTTTCCCGACTCTCTGCTCGTTTTGGTTGTTTCTCAGGTTTGGATGTTTCTAGGTCCTTCAAACACACAACCGGATGTTTGAGGAAATCCAGATGTTTGAGTTTTTCAAGTCCTTCCAGAATTTTGGTCTGTGGCGTGCACCCTGGGAAGAGGACACGGACAATTCTCTCCTGAGGACTGGAAGGATGCCAGACCAGCAAAGCACAGATGGAAACAAGGCACGGTAGAGGAAGATCTGAGCCCTTAACATCGGATCCGTTATTTGGCCAAATCTGCATTAAAGCTTCGAGGTTTTTGCTCCCAGTGACTGGATTCAGTGGGTACAGCTCCAGACGACCCACTCCCATCTTTTGAAACAAGATAACTGGTTCTATACTGGGTCCGTTAGACCGGCTGAGAGGTTCAGGTTTGATGGAGAGTCTTTGTAAATTCTGCAGAGTGAGCGCCACCTGGTCACAACTCCGCAGCTCTCCTAGATCTCCTTGTAAGGACTTCAACCTGTGGGGAACATTGAGGAACACCACCCCGATCTCAGGGGAGATGAGGTTTTTCACCCGGTCCTCCTCAGTCTGAGATCCAGCAGACTCTTCCTCCTGCTCCGCTACCTTCCTCAGCAGCAGACTGTTCAGCCCAGGGAGATTGTCCACGCCGACGTGAGTCAGGAGCACCGAGTCGATTCTGTCCAGGTGCCGAACCAGTTTCCAGAAGCAGGAGCGGGTATCTGAGCCACCGTTCACCAGGACGTTAAAACCGTTAACGGCAAAGAAGGCCGAGTCCCCCCTCCCTCCGGGGAAGATGTAGCAGCACGGCCGAGAGAGCTTCAGGAAGCCCACGGTGCTCGGGGGCTCCAGGAGGTCGAAGAGGGACTCGGGCTCCAGAGACTCGGACAGGTACTCCGTGAACTCCTGCAGACCCTCCATCTCCGGTAGGACGGGGGGAGGGTTGATCTGGATGTAGTCCTGCAGGTTGTGTTTCTCTAACTCAGAGTTCTTCCAAAGACCAACATCTGGACAGCTGAGGGTGAGGCGGGCCTTCATCACCGGGTCTGTAGAACTCAACATCTGTCCAACCTTCAAACAGAGACAGAGACTATCAGGACCGATCAAATCGATGCTCATGATCAATAATGGACTTTAATGAAGGAGCCTTTCTAGTCTACATCTCACACACACACACACACACACACACACACACACACACACACACACACACACACACACACACACACCTCCTCCTCCTCAAAGACGTGGATCAGGTCTCTCAGAGAGAAGTAGCCTCTCTGGAACACGATGTCTCCGGACTCTTCCAAACACTGACCGGCCAGAACCAGAAGTTTGTGAGGAGACGGATCACAGACGAGCCGCCGCACCTGAACACAACACACACACACACAGGAAACACATGAGGACAACAAAGTGTACTTTTGTATTTAGCCAAGCAGGACTGTGCTAACAGCTAACGTTAACTAGCTCTCCTCCTGCTGATTCACTATGTAATGTATGTTTACTGAACATCATCCCACTGACTCTTCTCCTGACCGGGGTTAATGTTAACGTGGATCCCTGAACAGAGATGATCTGGATCAGGTCCACACATGATGAACCAGACTCACTGTTCAGTGTTTAATGAGACACTTTTATTCACCTCTGAGCAGACGAAGTCGTGAGCTGGATTCACAACAACCTGAGTGTCCAGAACGTCTCCGCGGTGCTGCAGAGTCCTCTGTCCTGCAGGACGAACAGAAAACGTCAGGTCACAGTATGCTAGCAGCTAGCCGCTAACCTAGCTGCTAGTTGAGCCACAATCAACCACAAAGAGAAGGAGCACAAACTAACATCTGGAAATAAAGCCTGAACATCCTCTACAAAGCAGCTTCTTCACTGAACCCCCCCCCCCGCCCCCAGGCCTATGGGTCTCCTAAGAGCAGAGGACCAGGATCTGTCCGGCTCGGATGTTATTCGTCACACTAGATGCTCTATTTGAGGTTCATGGTCTCGTGTTCCATTGAGTCCTCTTTGGTTCAGGACTCTGTGGTCTGCAGGCTGTTCAGCAGATTCTCAGCTGACTGTGTGTGTGTGTTTCTCTCTCTCTCTCACACACACACACACGACTTTATTAACTATCTTATTACAAACTATATCAGAGGAGAGCTAGTAACGTTAGCAGCACCGCTAACGTCTAACCAATGGAGGTTCACTTCAGTTACATTATGATGCCTTCAGGCTCTGCTCAGTGAAAATGAGTACTGGCTGAAGGTACATTATAACGTTATCATGATGTGTTCACATGTCATCTGTAAAATGTAGTTTTGGTGATAAACTAGAATAAATCCAGTAGTTTGAAGGAGATGTTTTCACATGAATATAAAATAGATACAATGAGCTCAAAGGATTGTGGGAGTTCTAGGAGCCCAGAGGACACATTAATCCTTTAATATCTACTGAACCAGGTACTCAGGTCTTAAAGAGTCCTTCAGACACACAACACCAACAGGTGTGCTTCTCCTCACCTGGGACGTCCTGCGACAGGAAGGCCGAGTGTCTCGACACGAAGAGTTTCAGCTGCTGGTCCAGAACAGAGACGTCCAGGTTTACAGGCCAGCAGCGCACACCTGAAGTACACACATAGACAGGTATAAGTACACACATCACCAGGTATCAGTACACACACACACACACACACACACACACACACACACACACACGTATCATTCATAATCTAAATGTCTCGTTGGGCCCTGAATGCATCTCGTGTGTTGTGTTCACTGACATCTGTTTGAGTAAGAATCAACACAACCTGTCACAGTATTATGGGATGTCTCCAGGCTGCATTATTCATCAAGTTCAACCAGCAGCAGACTGGTTTGAACGCGGGCCGTACATTTTATACCTTAAATCACAGCCAAATCTGTTTATTTGGGGTTCATACAGCTGTAGTAAAAAGCCGACGTGTGGATCACTAGACACAGTGAATACAGCTCGATAAAATCCACGGAGCTCCTCTGGACTATGTTATGAACCAGACATGATGGCGTTTAGTTTCCCGGGATATCTGGGACTTCCACAACACGTACTAAGCACAAATAGAGGTTATTTTTTCCACGGTTGATGGCGGACAGTTGAACGGCTTCCAGGGCGATAAGCCACGCCCCCTCTGCGGCGCGTCCAGCGCAATTCATGCGAATGAACACAAATGGTCCCCGGCGAGACCGGCGGCGCGAATGACGTGACTAACGCGTTTGGTGTGAACACGGCATTAGTCCCTCTGTGGTTCCTCCTTCCTCTGTCAGATAAACCGTTTCCTCCTTCCTCAGCAAACAGGAAGCTGAAGATATTTAGTAACACCACTTCCTCTTTGTGTGTCACACAGAACATTACACTAGCAGGAAGAAAACCAGCTGAACATCAACACAAACTACTAAAGCCTGACTTTAGTCTGACTATAGCCTGACTGATGAAGAGCTAAAAACACGTGTTCATGTAGAACACATGATTAGCACATGTAGAACACATGATTAACACATGTAGAACACATGATTAACACATGATTAGCACATGTAGAACACATGATTAGCACATGTAGAACACATAACTAGCACTTGAACGTGCTGTCTTTAATCAACTGTTTTCCTATCTCCACCAGAACAGCCTCTTGGACCCCCACCAGTCCGGGTTCAAAGTGGGTCACTCGACTGAGACAGCCCTCCTTGCGGTGACGGAGTCGCTTCACGCCGCAAGAGCCAACTCTCTCTCCTCTGTCCTGATTCTCCTGGACCTGTCTGCGGCGGTTGATACGGTGAACCACCAGATCCTCCTCTCCACCCTCGAGGGGATGGGCGTCTCAGGCTCTGCACTCTCCCTGTTTGCATCCTACCTGACAGGTCGATGCTACCAGGTGACATGGAGGGGGGCCGTGTCGGAACCATGCATGCTGACTACAGGGGTTCCACAAGGTTCAGTCCTGGGCCCCCTTCTCTTCTCGCTCTACACAACATCTCTGGGTTCTGTTATTCGCTCGCATGACTTCTCCTACCATTGTTATGCCGATTACACCCAGCTGGTCTTGTCATTTCCCCCCGTGACACCCAAGTGGAGGCACGCATCGCTGTGTGCTTGGCTGACACCTCGAAGTGGATGACGACACACCACGTGAAGCTCAACCTGGACAAAACCGAGCTATTGTTCCTCCCAGGGAAGGGTTGCCCGCACCGAGACCTGTCCATCACCATTGACGATACCGTGGTGACGCCAACTCGGACTGCGAGGAACCTGGGTGTGACCCTGGATGACCAACTGTCATTCTCAGTAAACATTGCATCGGTTACACGCTCCTGCAGATTCCTGCTCTACAACATCAGGAGGATTCGCCCCTTCCTCACTGACGAGACGGCACAGGTCCAGGCTCTTGTCATCTCCCGCCTGGACTACTGCAACTCTCTACTTGCCGGAGCCCCGGCATCGGCCATCAGACCTCTGGAGCTTGTCCAGAAAGCTGCAGCTCGCCTGGTGTTCAATCGCCCCAAGTTCTGCCACACAACTTCCCTTCTCCGTTCTCTACACTGGCTCCCTGTAAGAGCCTGCATCCAGTTTAAGACTCTGGTGCTAGCCTACAGGGCAGTGAAAGGAACAGCTCCTTCCTATCTCCAGGCCCCGCCCGACCACTTCGCTCTGCTGCCTCGTTGTACTTATTGTATTCATATTAGTTTGTTGTACTTATTGTATTCGTTTGTTTCTGCACTGTACTTTTGCTCTGGTTTATGCTCTTAGATGCTTGTTTAAAGGAGATGCACTTATGACTTCTGGTGACTAGTAGTTCTCTTGAATACCGATGTTGAATACACTTATTGTAAGTCGCTTTGGATAAAAGCGTCTGCTAAATGACTGTAATGTAATTTAGAACACATGACTAACACATGTAGAACACACGATTACCACATGTAGAACACATGATTAACACATGTAGAACACATGACTAACACATGTAGAACACATAATTAACACATGATTAGCACATGATTAACACATGTAGAACACATGATTAGCACATGTAGAACACATGATTAGCACATGTAGAATACATGACTAACAGTAAACAGGTGTTCTATTCACATCTACTGAGGTTCTACTGTTCCTGATGGACTGACATGAGTTTACATCTTTAGTTTGATCATACAGCTTTTTAAGAAGACTCTGGTCTAAACTTCTAGTTTGTTCTGTTGATCAATAGTTCATTGATTAGTGATCATCAGTTAAACTAGACCAGTGTGATTGTTCTACTGGGTTCTACTGGTCAGCTACACTAGATAAACTGCTCCATGTGAATCAGCTTTATTTAAACTGGTGACTTATCAGTCGATCAGCTTCATGAGTAAATGAATGTGAAGCGGATCAAATCAAATGTTTATTAAAGTTTCTCTGTGTTTGGACTGTTAACCTACTTTTAACAGTCAAGCTGGACAAAATACTAAACATCCGGTGAGAGGGGATTTTCAAGATAAACGCCTCCTCAGAATTGAACAATGCTGCAACTTCTGACTATATTATTACGTGATTACGATTTAAAAAAAGGAAAATACAAATTGTATTTTAAAGAAATAAAATGGACTCACACGTTTTCTGTAAATTAGGTCTCAAACACATCCGGATGTTAAATCTACTCAACCTAAAGTTATAAGAGCTTATTAAACCGAACACACTATAATACAGTATAATAATATATAATACGTGTCCTCGTGTAACATCGTGTTTAATAATAAATATTATAAATGTCCCTCTGAATGAAGACAGTCTGACTTTAAACTAGAGAACAGCAGCTAGCTAACTATGTTAGCATGCTACTTGGTTAGCATGCTAAGCAAAACTCTTTTTAATCCCAATAAATGGTTCAAGGTTTTATTTTTACCGGTTTAAATGTGACCGACAAGAGACAATAACCTGTACGGACGTTTAGTTCACGGTGTGGAGTGAAACTTGGAGAAAACCCGAACAGGGAGCCACTTTTTATAGGGTTAACAAAGTTAGACTCGAGTTATCTTATTGTGAAGGGCCCCACTGACTTCCGGCCCTGTGTTCACGTTAACATCTCCGGTACCGGGTCACTTTACCAGAACTCACCGGAGTCTATCTGCCGCTCCAGTAGACCAGCGGGCCGCAGCGAGCCGACCACCACGAGCACCGAGTAACCGGGAGAAGAACCGGGACCGCCGCTCCGCTCCTCCGCTGCTGCTGCTGCTGCCGCCATCATGGTCCACTAACGACGTCACCCAAACACAAGCCCCACCCCGCTGGTACACAAGAGGCGGGGAAATGTTTTTAAGTGGCATAGAGGTCGACCAATCAGAGAGAAGAACTGAGCAGCGTTCACGTGCTGCTGAGGAGAAATATACGTTCATACACACCACAATAATATGTAATAAAATATGTTTAAATATATGCCAGCATGTATTCTGTGATATCCACGTTGTTTTGCTTGTTTAAAGCTGATTATTTTTTACACAATTCATATATTAATTTGTTTAAATAAATTCGGAGGATCAACAGTTTCTCCGAGGTATTTCCTACAGTTGGCTCAGTACTTGAACGCAGCGTGGAGCGTCATCCAACATGGCGGACGTCAGATGTGGCTTCTTCGTGGAGAAAAAGAAACGTTTCTGTAAAATGATCGTCGCGAGAGGAAAAGTGTTCTGTGGAGAGCACGCGACCATGGTGAGTTCAGGGACCCAGACAACGTGGAAATAACAGAGACCGTGATGAGTTCAGGGACAAAGACAACGTGGTAATAACAGAACTGGTGAGTTCAGGGACAAAGACAACGTGGTAATAACAGACCATGGTGAGTTCAGGGACCCAGACAACGTGGAAATAACAGAGACCGTGGTGAGTTCAGGGACCCAGACAACGTGACAATAACAGAGACCGTGGTGAGTTCAGGGACATAGACAACACGGCAATAACAGAGACCATGATGAGTTCAGGGACACAGACAACGTGGTAATAACAGAGACCGTGGTGAGTTCAGGGACACAGACAACGTGGTAATAGAACAGCTGATCAGTGAGTCTGAAGTTTAAACTTCATTAGTTCAACAGTTTAGAGACTAAAACAGGTTTTTCAAAGTAAAACAACTTCCATTATCGTCCTCCTGGAGCTTTGATGAAGAGTTATCTTCCTCTTCCTCGTGGTGAAGCTGAACTGACCTGATGTTTAATAAAACTGTCTTTACTTTTTATTCTTCTTCTGTGCTTCTGTCCACAAAAGTGTTTTTTGGTTAAAAGTTGTGATAGAATCTGAATTTAATATTTTATTTTCCCGACATAATAAATCTTTATTCTTGTAAATACTTACATTTAAAATGAGTAAAGCTGTTAGAATATTTATCATAAATATTAATATTATATAATCTGTTTGTGGTCGTTAAAGCTTCTTTATTTATAAATATCAATAACTTCTGTTAGATAAACTTTATTAAACACGTTTAATAAAGTTTATTTATTATTTTATTTATATATTATTATCCTGTTGGTTCAACAGTATGTCTGATCAATAACCTCACATTACAAGTACTACCACTACTTCATATTCTTCCTGTACTTTATGTACTTCCTGTACCTGGTGTACTTCATGTACTTCCTGTACTTTCTGTACTTCCTGTTTCAGGAGGAAGGAGGCAGCAGGAGGATTCCGTGTCCTCTGGACCCTAAACAGTGAGTATAGTAATAGAGTATACATTATATATTACTATACTCACTGTACTATACAGTGAGTATAGTAATATAGAGTATACATTATTATATTATATTGTGAGTGACTTCCTGTTTGTGAGTGACTTCCTGTTAGTGACTTCCTGTTTGTGACTTCCTGTTTGTTTGACTCTTCAGCACCGTGAGTGAAAACAAACTAGAGAAACATCTGAAGAAATGTAACTCCAGAGAGAAAGAAAAGCCTGTGAGTTATTATTATTACTACACACACATATATATATATATATACATATATGTATCACAGAGGGTGTGTTTTGTGTCTTTATGTGTAAATGTGATCTCAATGAGTGTTCTGCAGGTTTATTATGTGGAGAACATAAACTCTGGATCAGCTGACGGAGAGACGCTCCATCAGGTAACGTCTCAGCTGAAGGAGTCACAATAATAATATTAATAATATTAATCTTAATCATTTTAATAATCTTGCTGTCGGTGGTTCAGGTGAGTCTGTCTGAGAGGAGCCGGACCGAGTTACAGTCTCTGCTGGACAAACTGAAGACAGCCGTCACAGGTGAGTTCCTCCTGAAGCAGGTGTTGTTACCTGAGAGCTCTGACATCATGTTGTTGTTGTTGTTGTAGGACTGCAGTGTGATGTGGAGGACAGTGTTCTGTCTCATCCTGTCCTCCAGGAGGAACTCAACAACCCAAAGAACGGAGACTCCGCCCACAAACACCTGAAGCAGCAGGTACACAAAAAAAGAACTCAGCTGAGTCCTGAGCCAGGATCAGGACCCAGGACTCTGAGTCTGAGGTGATACACATTCATACAGGTGCACATGGAGGAGGTGGAGCCTCTCTCACCTGTCAGGTGTGTCCAGTCCTCTCTCCTAGGTCACCTGGAGGCGCTGGGGCTGCTGGGAAGGGGGCGGTGCTTCGTGGAGTTTGGAGCCGGTCGAGGGAAACTGTCTCACTGGATCCACGAAGCCCTGAAGACCCGAGACCACCTGCAGACCTGCGACGACCTGCAGCTGCTGCTGGTGGAGCGCTGCAGCACCCGCTTCAAGGCATGAAAAACGTCATTACTCCAGCAGACCAGCAGAGGGCGCCAAAACCCGTTCTAACCCCAAATACAGCTGTTACACCTGTAGAATGGTTCATGTTTTATGAAGTAAATCAGGTCTGATCTGGTCTGTTCTGTTCTGGTCTGTTCTGGTCTGATATTGTCTTGTCTGTCCTGGTCTGGTCTGATCTTGTCTTGTCTGGTCTGGTCTGGTCTGTTCTGGTCTGATCTTGTCTTGTCTTGTCTTGTCTTGTCTGTCCTGGTCTGGTCTGGTCTGATCTTGTCGGTCTGTTCTGGTCCAGGTGGATGGGAAACATCAGGATACTGGAGTTCAGTTTGAGAGGCTGCAGGTCGACATTCAACATCTGGATTTAAGTAAGAGACTAACATCTGGAGACTCTGGTGGTTTAGCTTAGTCCTGGTTTGAGTCTTCTGACTGTGATGTTTTCAGGTAAAGTCCAGCTGCTCAGACAGAGGAGGCTTCCGTTAGTTGGAGTTGGAAAACACCTGTGTGGAGCAGCGACAGGTGAGAGCAGTCCTGTCCTCTGATTGGTTTAAGGAATGCTGACTCAGCTGGTCTTGTGTGTCTCTGGTCTCAGATCTGGCTCTGAGATGTCTGTTGGAAACACCAGGACTCAGAGAGGAGGGTGAACCACCACGAAAACGCCTCAAAACCTCAGAACCAGAATCAGCAGCACTGCCAGAATCTAGTCCTGGTCCAGACTCTGGTCCTGGTCCGGTGCTGGGCCTGGCGGTGGCGCTGTGCTGCCACCATCGCTGTGAGTGGCGTCATTACGTCGGGCAGCAGTTCTTCCTGCAGAACGGACTCGGAGCGGCAGAGTTCTCAGCTTTCTGTCGGATGTCCAGCTGGGCCACGTGTGGACTCAGACCGACCAATCGGGACGGTCCACCTCAAGGTGGGACCAATCAGAGAGGAGACGTGGAAGAGCACGACCCGGCGGAGGAGACGGACGCTGTGACCGGGTAAATATTTTACCTCTGACCCCCTTGGTGCAGAAGTTTAACCTCTTTATGTGAATCTGGTTCTTCTTCTCTGCAGGTTTCTGTTGGCAGACGAACGCGAACAGATCGGTCGTCTCTGTAAACGTCTGATTGACGGCGGAAGACTCGACTTCCTGAAGACGAAAGGATTCAACAGCAAACTGACTCATTACGTAAACAGTCAGGTGACTCTGGAGAACGTCCTGCTGACCGCCGTCCCATCAAACTGAGATTTAGAGAGACAGACTACAGACTACAGACCATTGTCCCATCAAACTGAGACATAGAGACAGACTACAGACCGACTACAGACCACTGTCCCATCAAACTGACCACAGACCGACCATAGACTGGCCACAGACTGACCACAGGCCGACTACAGACCGACCACAGACTGACTATATACTGACCACAGACTGAGTATAGACTAATTACAGACTGAGCATAGACGAACTACAGAGACTACAGACTATATATTTATTGCAGACTGACTACAGGCAGACTGCAGACAGACCACAGACTGACTATAGATGAACTACAGACATACTACAGACTGACTATAGACAAACCCCAGACTGACTATAGACAGACTACAGACTAAAGACGATACAGAAATCACACAAACTCAACCTGAGTTTCTACAAAAGTAATTTTATTTGGAGTTAAAATTAAAATATGTGTTTGAATGTTTTTTTTTTATTAAAATGTTTTCACTTGTGTTCAGTCTGTCTGCTGATTTAAACATTTATTTAATAACTTCATACAGAACGTTGTCGGTTTCAGTCTGTAGAAATAATTAAAAACCTACTGTGTGGAATCTAAAAACACAACATTTAGTGTTTTCAGCATTCAACAGATTTCAGACTCCACAAACAGAAATATAAATGTCAATCCATAAATATATGAATACGTCTTTGATGTGAATCTTTTCCTTCACTGGTTTTAAAACCTGTAGCCGAGTCTTATTCATAGTTTGATGAGTCGTCGTTCGGCTCTGAAACAGAAACACGTCAGTTATCAGTTTCAATAAAATTCAATACATTTACATTATAAATAATTATTATTGTTATTATCATTAGTATTATTTTTCATGTTATAAGTCATTATTATTGTTGCTATTTATTTTAATTTGTTAATTTGTTAATTTGTTATTATTACAAACTGGAGGTCTGGAGTTTTTACACCAGGCAGAGAGGTTCTAATGAAAGATGCCATCCAGGTGCATTGTGGGAAATGTAGGATCCATTGTTTTTAGTCTGTTTTTCGCGATAACGACTAAATGACTCAATACAGTTTAACGATTTAAGAAGGTTGAAGTTAGAAATTAATGATTGTAAATAATTGACTTTTAACACTTTTTCTACATTTCAAACAAACATGAAAGATAAACATCTGGATCATTTAGCTGCTCAATAAAGATATAATTAAAGATTCTCAGGAAACTCTTGGTTGTGTTTCCTTGTTTTGATGTTTGTTAGATTATAATATATATATATATTAGTGCTGGGCAACGTTTACAATTTTTTTGCGCGATTAATCGCATTGTTATGCGCAACGTTCAATAATTAATTAAAAAGTAGTGTATTGCGCACTTTTATTTGAAAAGTACTGCTATATGAACAAAAGTGTAATAACATAACACACAAATATGGTTCTTTTTAACAGCAGTATTCCCTTTACACAGTAGCAGTTATATCTCTTCACTATCTGTGCTCAGTGTGCTGACTGTATGTGAAACGTTCCACTGCTGTGCAACATGAATACAATGTTTCAGCACGTTTCATCTAAATGTCTGTCTTGTGTCTTCATGACAGTCAGAGCATGTGAATGCAGCTCTACTGTTCATCAATATAATGCTGTAACTCCGAGGTGATGATGGTTACCCAGCGATGTCCAGTAGTCTCCAGTGAGAGCAACAGCTGGTGCACGTTGTAACGCCGTCGCTGTTGTAGTCCTCTCCTTTAATACAACTTGTGTATTCTTCTTGTGACGGTGCGTCTTGAGGCTCATACGTGCCGTCATTCGTTGATCCTAAAGGTGCGTTCACACCAAACGCGACGCAAACGCACCTTGAGAACGTTCCTCAGACCGACATCTTCCACAACACTAACCGGCTGCAGTTTGTATCCACTTCTCTGTAGCATCTGTTAGCTTGTCTTGCTTTAGTTTATCTATACTTCTCCCACACGCTGCATCAACGTAGTCTGAAGACTTCCTCCACCGCTGCCAGTGAGCAACGGACTTTCAAAATAATAATAAAAAAAAAAAATGCGTTAATTGTCGGCATTAATTAATTAATGCGTTAACGCGATAATAACACGTTAACTTGCCCAGCACTAATTATTCTTCCACAATACTAACCGGCCTGCAGGGGATATCCACTTCACTGTAGCATTTGTTAGCTTCCCAGATAGCAGTCGACTCCGGGGCGGATCCGCCCTCAGGTCGGCAGATCCGCCGTACTGTCGCACTCAGTTCGGCCATGCGCACAGGATACGGGCGATACGGAACAGTCTTGCTTTTGTTTATCTATACTTCTCCCACACGCTGCATCCAACGTAGTCTGCCGAAGCCTCCCTCCACTGTTTGGGTGATTTTCTGGCATCAACGGTGTGTATTGCATTTAAAAAAAACTGCATTAACTCACGATAAAATAATTGTCGGCGTTAATTAATTAATGCGTTAACGCGATAATAATGCGTTAACTTGCCCAGCACTAATATATATAGATGACACAAAGAACAGTGCTCATAAACTGATACTAACGGTGGACTCGATGCATGTTGAGCACAGCCGACGCTCTCTTTCTGGACTCCTGGATGTAAATCTGCATGAACTCTCGTCCAAACATCTCTCTGTCGTCCTCGTCGTCCTCGGCATTCGTCTTCCTGCAGGACAGCCTCACGTCCAGAGACAGAGGGTTGTCCCGAAAATTCACAAACCTGCTTCAACAGAAACAGAAACATCTGCTGAGTCTGAGAGACGATTGATGGTTTTAACTGTGATGAACAGGAAACATCTCCAATACTACAAATATGAATATTATCTGGTTCTGTGTGTGAGGACGGACCTGAAGACAGACAGACCTGAAGACAGAGAGACAGACAGACTGACTGACCCGAAGACAGACTGACCAGAAGACAGACAGGTAAACAGACCTGAGGACAGACTGACCTGAAGACAGACAGACAGACTGACCTGAGGTTGGACATGTCCTCCATCAGTGGGGGGATGTCTGTGAGTCTGTTGCTGCTGAGGACCAGCGTGTCCAAACTCTTCATCCTGCTGATGTTATCTGGAAGTTTATCCAGTTGGTTCCTCTGCAGCCACAGAGTGTGCAGCGTCTCCATCCTGAGGACAAACGGACCTCAGTGTTCATTGGCTGATGGCAGAAGGGGGCGGGGCATCAGATCATTCTTTCCCCCACCTGTGTATGTCTTCAGGTAAGTGCTGCAGTCCGTTTCCTCCCATGTCGAGCCACTGGAGTGCTGGCAGTCCGACCACGCAGTCCGGCATGCAGGTGAAGTCGTTCATGGACAAGTCCAGGTGCTGCAGCTTCTTCAGGTTCCTGAACTGTGGTTCAGAGAACAGACCTCAGATCAGCTGGATCATAATGGGTTCATGTATACAGGTCTACAGGACCTGGTTCTTTGGAACCTGAATGAGGTGGTGGATGGTACCTGTTCTGGTAGCTGGTTCAGGTCCCGGTTCATGGCTAGCTCCAGTCTCTCCAGACTCTCACAGCTGCTCAATTCTCCAGGAACAAACTGGATTCTGTTGTAGCTCAGCAGGAGCTCTCTGAGCTGAGTCAGCTTCCCTGAAACCAGAACCAGATCAAAAGAGTTCACAGAGACAGAACTGTACTACAGGACAGGAAACAGGTCTACAATCCTCAAATCTGCGTTCCAGTAAGAATGGAATGTTTTTGTATCTTTAGTAGAAGTGGAGGACGTACTGACCGATCTCTTTGGGGATCTCTGTGACCCCGTTGCGGGACAGATCTAGAACTAAAAGATTCTGAAATCTGGTGATGAAGTGAGGGATCTTCTGCAGTCCGGTCCGGTGGATTTGCCACTCATGGACCTGACTGAGTTGGACCAGACAGCCCGGCAACGTCTGGAGGAAGGAGAGAAAAATGAAGATATGACCACAACGTAACATCAAGTCCATGTTGCACAGAGTCCACTTCACCTGTGGGGAACGTTACCTTCCACTCCTCCTGTTCGATCCGGAGGATGAGCCGTCCGTCTTCTGTCTGCAGCTTCTGTTTTAGCCGAGCCAGAACCGCCCGGTCCTCCCAAACCCCAACACTCAGTCTGAACCAGGACATGAACCACATGAGACATGACAGACCAGAAAGACCAACACTCAGTGTGAACCAGGACATGAACCACATGAAACATGACAGACCAGGACTGAACCAGAAAACAACATGTAAACCACATCAGAAAGCTTTCGAGCTGCTGAGAGGTTCTGCTAACTCTAAATTCAGCAGAGGGGCGTTTACTGACCTGTTTCTATATCAGAGAACTAAACGCTGGTGTTAAACACATTCAGAGAACACACTGACTTCAGACCAGGGAACAGGAAGTGAAATAATGCGGACTCATGTCTGGTTTTAGGACTCATTCCTGCAGAACTCTATAATGTACATTAATGTTTTGTGCCATTTTTGCAAAATACAGTCATTCATTATTTTTAGTGGTGGGCAACGATTACAATTTTTAATCGTGATTAATCGCATGATTTTCAATCTCATTGTTATGGCAAAGTTCAATAATGAATTCAAAAGTAGTGTATTGCGCACTTTTATTTTAAAAGTACTGCTACATGAACAAAAGTGCAATAACATTTGGTTTACAAACACTTTAAACACATCCGGTTCTTTTTAACAGCAGTATTCCCTTTACACAGTAGCAGTTACATCTCTTCACTATCTGTGCTCAGTGTGCTGACTGTATGTGAAACGTTCCACTGCTGTGCAACATGAATACAATGTTTCAGCACGTTTCATCTAAATGTCTGTCTTGTGTCTTCATGACAGTCAGAGCATGTGAATGCAGCTCTACTGTTCATCAATATAATGCTGTAACTCCGAGGTGATGATGGTTACCCAGCGATGTCCAGTAGTCTCCAGTGAGAGCAACAGCTGGTGCACGTTGTAACGCTGTCGCTGTTGTAGTCCTCTCCTTTAATACAACTCGTGTATTCTTCTTGTGATGGTGCGTCTTGAGGCTCATACGTGCCGTCATTCGTTGATCCTAAAGGTGCGTTCACACCAAACGTGACGCGAACACACCTTGAGAACGTTCCTCAGACCGACATCTTCCACAATACTAACCGGCTGCAGTTTGTATCCACTTCTCTGTAGCATTTGTTAGCTTGTCTTGCTTTAGTTTATCTCTACTTCTCCCACACGCTGCATCAACGTAGTCTGAAGACTTCCTCCACCGCTGCCAGTGAGCAACGGACTTTCAAAATAATAATAAAAAAAAAAACTGCGTTAATGCACGATAAAATAATTGTCGGCGTTAATTAATTAATGCGTTAACGCGATAATAACACGTTAACTTGCCCATCACTAATTATTTTACAACACTTCTGATCAAAACTATGACAGATTAGAAAGGTCACTCAGTCCAGTACAGACCTCCACCAGGCGAGTCTGCTTCGACCGCTGCTGTGAGACTGAATGAATAAAACCTGTAAAACACACTTCATTAAAACTCAGAGACGAGCTGCGATGTACTCAGCATTTGGTGTACTGGAAGTTCAGTTGGCAGTCAGCAGTCAGCAGTTAGCCGTTATCCGTTAGCTGTTAGCCAAACACACCGTCCAAAACAATAAAAGTGAGCTGCAGAGCAGCGGCCGAGAGGCAGCAGTGTGTGTTCAGGTAGTAACGTTAGCGTTTAGCCAAACACACTGTGGGCTCAGACTAGTGTCTGGGGGTCTGCGACCTACTCAGCTGTGTTAACACTAGTGAGTGAGGAGTCAGCAGAATTAAACAGGTGATAAAAGGTGTTTTTAGATGCAGCTTACTGCAGCAGTATGAGAGATTAGTGGACGGATACAGAGGTGCACACTCACTCACACACAGACCCACACAGACAATCTCATAATCTCCCTGTCAGGGATAATAGTACTACTACTGTTGGAAAAAATCGAATGACTGAGGAATGTTTTGCGTTTGCAAAGGCCTGTGTCCTCATGTGAAAGTTTGTGTGAACTTCTTTTGACACCAAGCGTCTCAGCTGGTTTTGCGATTAGGTATCACAGTTGTCTACTTGATGAGCATTTCAGCTGTTTGTCCTAAATAAGAGATAATAAACCTGTTGAACACGTATGAAGGCAAATCAATGTCAAAATCCGAGAGCGCAAATGAGATCCATGCGCGCGCGCATTTTACTTTGGCGAGTGCTTTTACATCACTCCGCGAGCAAAATTCACTCTCGCGCGAGCAAAAGTCGCTCGCCAAGCTGAAACCTGCTCGCTCGCGAAACTTTAACCTGCTCGCTCGCGAGTCTTTTACCTGCTCGCTCGCGAGTTGTTTTTCTTTTTGACAGTAAGTGGGCGGACCCAGTCTCCATTGTATCTCTACATCTAATTGGTTACAATCCTGGTCTTTGGATAGACCGGATATCACTCTGACACAGACGCTAGGTCTGTTAGAGGTGGTTTTCAATCCGCCACTAAACACTACTGTACTCCACTACATCTCAGAATGTTCTACATTTGTCTGACAGGTTTTGTAAACTTTTCAGACTGTAGAGGCTGATGAAATACAAATTATGTTAATAGCGTTGTTAAAAATTTTAATAAAAAATGTGTTAAAAGTCAAGTTGCTCAGATTGGTTTAAATTCACTCCATCATTCTATTACAGACAATGTGTGTTTGATAGTCAAACCTCTTGTGACAAACAGCTCAAAGAAACTCTTTGATCTTAATTTATTAAAACATGATGTGATCATATTTAATCATACTGTTGTGTTTACAGAAGAGTATAATGTAGTTGTATATAATATGAGCAACAATTTGGACCCGCTCAAAGATCTAGAGCCAAGATTAGGGACCACTGTTTGTATATTATCTGTTTGCCAAGTGAGTTTCCAAATTTAAGTCACTGACCAGTAGTTAGTGGATGAAAAAGGATTCAGATCCTTCACTGCAGTAAACGTACTAATACCATACTGATGAAACAACCCACTACGAGTAAAATACCTGCATTCAAAACCTTAGTCAAGTATGTTATTATCAGCAAAATGTACTTTAAGTGCAGAAAGTAAAAGTACCCGTGCAGTAAAATGTACATTATTTACCCCTGACCTGTAGTGCAATCTGAAAATCTCTCCCTAGCATCTGTGTCAGAGTGATATCCGGTCTATCCAAAAACGAGGATTGTAACCAATTAGATGTAGAGATACAATGGAGACTGGGTCCGCCCACTTACTGTCAAAAAGAAAACCAACTCGCGAGCGAGCAGGTAAAAGACTCGCGAGCGAGCAGGTTTCAGCTTCGCGAGCGACTTTCGTTCGCGCGAGAGTGAATTTTCAATTTTGACATTGATTTGCCTTCATAAACACTTCAATGTTTACGCAGAGCTGATTTGCAACCATGATGTGACCCTTTAACAGAACGAATTGTCAAAGAAACAACTCCAAAAGTGTGTTATCTGTAAGTGTTCAGAACATATGCAAATTACTCTGTGCAAACGCACTCGCCTGTTATCCTCAGTATAAATATCAGAGACTCAGAGACAGACTTGATGCATAACCCGTTTGTGAATCAACTGTCTCCTTCTTGCAAGAATAAATGTCCTGTTTAATGATTTTTACATCGGTCTCGAGTGAATTTTTCTAACAACTACTAATAATAATGTGCAGCCATGTTAAACTTAAAGAGCTGCTATTGGCTCAACAAGCCACCAGCTTCATCTGAACACACAGAAGTCTGACCTGCCGGTGGCCCCGCCCCTGGTCTTCTTTCTCTTCTGCTCGTCTTCCTCCTCCTGGACCCTCCTGATCCTCGTCTCCCACAGAGCTTTGATGGAGCTCACCGAGCTCACCACGCCCACCATGATGACCACTTCCTGTCAGCCGCGTGATGTCACAGCGCACAGGTGTACAGGTAGGATGACCACTTCCTCCCTCTGAGTGTCTTGTTGGTTCGTTGAAAAGAAAAGACTTTAAACACAAACATATAATTTCAAATAATTTATTCAGTTCTAAGTAAATAAATTAGTTAATATTAGTATTATATAACCTAGAAAAATTATTATATATTTATTAAAGAAAGAAAATGTATATAATATATAAATATATTTGTTGTTTAATACAACATTCACAGTTGTAGTCTCTGTGTAGTAAAGTTGTAGTCTCTGTGTAGTAAAATTGTAATACAGTTGCAGTTCAGTTGTAGTACAATTGTAGTTTCTATGTAGTACAGTTGTAGTCTCTGTGTAATAAAGTTGTAATAAAGCTGTAGTACAGTTGTAGTACATTTGTAGTACAGTTGTAGTCTCTGTGTAGTACAGTTATAGTACAGTTGTGGTTCAGTAGTCTCCATGTAGTACAGTTGTGGTAAACGGTAGTACTGTCAGTATTATTGTGTCAGACTGGACAATAGACTCAGCTTCGACCAGCACAAGAACAACATCTAAATAATTGGTTTCCCAACACTCAACTTCCCAGAGCTATACAGAGAGGCCATTGCAGCCTCAATAGAACCACCAGCTCACCCTCCTGCTCTCCAGAAGCAGGTCCAGAGGTCTGAGGTCCAGAAGGGCTAGTTTCAGGAAAAGCCTGATCCCTGTAGCCATAACTGCCTTCAACAGTTGTATCACACTGTAGTACTACAACTGTACTACACAGACGAGAGCTGTACTATAACTGTACTACAACTGAACTACAAGTACACAGAGACCACAACTGTACTACACAGTTGTAGTAAATAGTACTGTTGGAAGTATTGTGTCAGTCCTCACCTTGTGTGAGCGCAGCAGCCGTCCTCCATGCTGCGTCTCTTCAGCTGAAATCTGACCTCAGATCTGCTGGATAATTTTAGCCTCCACTTCACATGACCCCTCTGACACAATGATAAGGTCACATGACGGGGGGGGGGGGGGGGGGGGGCTTATCCAGACTTCCTCCATCCTTTTCTTGTGTTTGGTCACCAGACTCATAGCTCTGGTTAAGTTGTGTCATTATTTATGAATAAAACACAAACTCTCCCCTTGTAATGTTTTCCTGTTGAGGCCGTAACAATAAATACATGTGTATCTGTTTAATAGCGTTTTATTTAAAGTACAGGTTATATTTATGTATTTAAAAAACACTTCCTGTCATTCGGTTCATGTGGATTTTTCATCAATTAAGTTTTAAACTACAGCATCAGATTTTATTGCTTCACACATGAATCAGTTCTGATTAACATTAAAACCTCATAATTTATTGATTTGATGGAATTCATTTGTTTAAAACACTGACGGCATTTTAAAGGAGCAGTGTGAAGAAGCAAATAAAAATCTACCGAATATTCCTCCCTGCTCCCTCAGGTAACGCAAAAATTAAAGTGTGGACAGATGAAGCTACAGCGGCTCTACAGGACTGTTCTGAATGTACAGACTGGCACATGTTCAGGGATGCTGCCACTCAGGAGAATAACATAAATCTGGAGGAATATACATCAACATCATATATCAGACCGCTCACTGTCAGTATCCTCAGAGGACCGCCCACTGTCGGTAGTGGGTTAGGGTTAACCCTAACCCGACTTCAACTTTCCACCAGGTTCAAACGTTCCCAAAAATACAAAAAGCTACGTTTCTTTTTTTTTACAGTTTTATATTTAGTCAGTCACTAAAAACTAAAACAAAGCAGGAAGAGAAACATTCAACCAACACCAGAGATTATTCACAGGTTCTGTAAGGGGTCATCCAAAGTTATCAACATTTTCACAGTAGTACAAAGAGTACTACTTTTCCAGACCCCCCTGGAAATATTTTCTCTTTTTCACTCACTTTGTCCTCTGTGTCTCTCTCTCTCTCTCTGTGTGTGTCTCTCTGTCTGTCTCTCCCTGTCACGACCTGGCTCTGGCAGCCATGACCAAAGCAGGGAGACGCAGACAGTGTACCAAAAGCAAAGAGTTTATTGCACATAAACAAGTCGTCTAACGACAAATGGTGGTTAGAACGAGCCGTCCTCGTTCCTCCACGGGGTGATAGGAGAAGCTAATGTTGCCAGGAAGCGGGGCTTTATTCTGGAGCACCGGGCCCAGGTGTCTCCAGTCTGCAATCACCCGGAACCTGCCATTAAAGGGACACACACACGCACAAACAAGTAACATGGCAGGGAACCGTCACACTCCCTCTCTCTGTCTCTATCTCTCTCTGTCGCTCTCTCTTCTGATTGGAAGACAAACCACTCGACTTCTGAGCCACAGGCTACTTTCTCCTTTACTTCTGAGAGACAACAGTCATTATTACACAAACACAAGAGGTCGCTTGTCAGGACCAAAACATCCAACAATCAATACTTCTATACTGACAACGGATCAGCTGACTCTGTGTGATGGTGAAGAGTCGTGTGGTGGTGATGAACCCACAGAGAACTGTCTCCATCTCTGCAGCTCTACAGAGCTTTTTAGCCCCTTTTAGATCCTAGTTTTGGTTCTGCAGCACATTTCCTGTTTGGTTCAGTCTCAGTGTTTCCAGCAGCAGCTGTTTTCATCCAACAAGCTGTGATGAAGCCACTGTTCACTACCTGCTCAGCAGCAAACAGCAGACAGACTCAGTTAGAGACTAGCTGGTGAACACAGTGGAGCATTTAGCAGCTAAAGAGACAGATGTTTCCCTCAGGAGGTGGTGGAGACCAAACACAGAGCTAAAAGAGAGAGAATAGTGGACTTCCATTCATCAGGTGACACAAACACAAAGACTCCTGATGAATCATTATGTTGATGTGTAACTGCTGGATGTGGAAGCAGCTGGTTGATATCATGTTAGACACAACTACTTTATAAGCTGACAATATGTCAGATGTTGTGTTTAATTTAATTTTTTTTTTAAATTTATTATACTATATTTATCCCGTTACGGGGGAAATTTGTCTCTGCATTTGACCCATCCCTGTATATAGGGAGCAGTGAAACAAATAATAACCGTAGCTGTGGCGTCATAATGAGGTGTTTCAGCTGCAGGACAGCAGTGAAGGCCCAGGTATAAAATGCACGGCCCGCTACTGCTACAAAGAGACTCTAAATGGCTACAAAGAGACTAAATTGGCTACAAAGAGACTCTAAATGACTACGAAGAGACTCTACAAAGAGACTCTAAATGACCACGAAGAGACTCGAAATGACTGCAAAGAGACTCAAAATGACTGCAAAGAGACTCAAAATGACCACAAAGACACTCGAAATGATTACAAAGACACTCGAAATGAACACAAAGACTAATTGACCGCAAAGAGACTCTAAATGGCTACAAAGAGACTCAAAATATGAAGAAGAGATCGTGGGGCATTTTAGGATCCGATTGTCTCATAATCCACCCATGATTGTGTTTACTGTAATTAAGTTTGGTGCTTTTTAAAGTCCTGTGATCTTTAGCTTCTGAGGTCAACAGTGTTCTGACCTCGGCCTTGATCAAGACATCTTGCAGGTGACTACTTTGCAGTCATCCTGTGGTCCTATCGTATCACAGTTCCTCCTATATTAGTTTAAAGGTTTGTTTTTTCACTCTGATGGAGAATATGTAGTGACAAATGTCAGAATGTGTGACTCTAACGGGGCCAAGTTTGTTGAAATATTCTGAATGATTTCGTGAGGAAAGACCTCTGCTGCCCTTGAGCTGATGACTGGTTTTATAAAGCAGTGTCTGTCTCCTTAAAAACACTTTAATATCAGGTTCATTAGTGTTATGGTAATATGTTCCCTTATAGGTGGGGGGGGGGGCTTAAAATACAGGGTGTTGGGCTTCACCCAGATTCTGAAATTATCAAATAAACTGTATATTAATGTAAGACTCCAATGAAATGAAAACATACCTTTTTATCTCAAACATTTACATATAAAATATGTATTTACTGATATTTTGTTTACTTTGAAGCTTAAGAATTCTACTCAGTAAAATTGTATCTGAAACACAATTTGTGACAAATAACCAACCTAATATGTTGTGAATGTTTCTTTAATAAAGTTAATTATATTCAACACAACAAAGTAAAGTCAAAGCTATTTAAGGTTTGTGCACTTCAACTTTATTTATTCCACCAGGTTCAAACGTTCCCAAAAATACAAAAAGCTAAGTTTTTTTTTTTTTTACAGTTTTACATTTAGTCGGTCGCTAAAAACTAAAACAAAGCTGGAAGAGAAACATTCAACCAACACCATAGATTATTCACAGGTTCTGTAACAGTCTTCAGTACAGATAAACAGACGGGTCAGACCACAATGGGGATCAGGTCTACAGATAGACCTCTTTCACACCAGCCCAGGAACCAGACTTCACCAAGAATTCAGCTTATTTACAAACTTCAGTTTCATATCATGAACGTTGAGACTCAGCAGAGGACCGACGGACCCTTTACACAAAAACTAGTTCTGATCCAGTAGAGATCATGATGTGAAACTGGTTCTGATCCAGTAAAGAGATCAAGGAGAGAAACTGGTTCTGATCCAGTGAAGAGTCGTCAAACGAACTGATCAGAACCAGAATAATTTCATTAATCAATAGTTTAACTGAGTTCGTGTTTATCAAAAACCTCAGAGACGTGAATCATATTTGGTCCTGATGAAAAAAAATCATTTAGTCACATGACCCTTCACCCGACAGACAGGTGGCACCGCCCACCTCATTTGCATACAGACACCTTTAAACCAGGAGATCAGATAAATATGATTAAAAAACACAGAACTTCAGCAGCAGTTTACGGTGAAGATAATTAGCTTCATAATGAATTCACTGACTCTGAAATGTTTGAGGAACAGGAACCCGGTTCTAGTGAGAACGTCACTAAAGGAGCATTCTGCTGTTTTCAATGTTTCACTCTACTAACTGATCTCAGACCAGATCCTGGATCCACGTCCAGCTTCAGAAGAAGTCAAATGTTTAGGGGACAACACTGGGATCTGGCTCAATGAGGACCAACCAGGAACAGTGAGACACTAAAGGTTCTCCGGTTCCCAGCATGTCAACTGGTTTTAGTCATTTAGAACTGGTCATGACTTGTAATTGATTTCCTGAAACATTAGAAACAGACTAACTACCTCTAACCTCCACTGTGTGTGTTATTGGTTGTCATGGAAACAACATGATTGACAGGCTGACCCCTCCTCCTCCCGCTGCCTTGCTCAAAGGCAACAAGGAAACGACAGCGAGTGAACGGGAAGGCCTCGAACAGAAAGACGAAGCAAAGGCGGCGGGAGGCGAAGTGAAGGTCTCCCCGGGGCTGATGGGAAATATTCCTCTCTGTTTATTTGAGGTCCAGCACCATGCTGGCCGGGTTCTCCAGGTACTCCCTCCACAGGTTGGAGAACCGACACATGGTGGCTCCGTCGATGATGCGATGATCCGCCGACCAGCTGACGTTCATGATGCGAGCTCGGACCACCTGACCACCGGCGTCGAACCGAGGAAGAACCTGACGGATAAAAAGAACACGAAGGACCAAGTCTACAAATGTTTTGTTCCTTTAGAAAAGAGATTCTCTCTGATTCTAGTTTTGGTTTTCAGATTTATTGATCAATCTTTAATTTATTATTTAGATTTTAGTGGTGAACCAAAAGGCTTCCTTTCTTTGATTGAACATACTCCCAAGTTAAAATCATGTATAAATATTCATATATGATATTATAATCTGATTTATGTTGCAAAACTACAGATCACTGTTACCATCACAACAACCCTGATGAGGATTCATGTTGTTTGGAACCAACCTGGATTTTTCCCAGAGCTCCGATGGCGACTTCAGGAGGAAGAATGACCGGTTTGGCGTACGTCCCTCCGATCTGATTCAAACCAAAAACGAAATATTCAAGTCAAGAAGGTGTGAAGCCGGTTCAGTGTGTCGATGTGGTTCTGGTGCGTTGTTGAGGTTCTAGTATGTCATTGAGGTTCTGGTGTGTGGTTGTAGAACTCACTGATCCGATGTTGGACAGGGTGAAGGTTCCTCCACTCAGCTCGTTGGTTCCCAGCTGCCCTGCGGTTCCGAGCATCTGCAGACGGTTTAACTCCTGAGCGATGTCGAACACACTGAGCAGCTGAACGTTCTTCACGTTGGGAACCAGCAGACCCTGAATGGTGTCCATCGCCAGGCCGATGTTATGAGACGCCTTCAGAACAGAATCACATGGAGCCGGGTTTCAAACTTTGACCGACTGATACTGGACTCATTAAAGATGTTTCTAATATGAACTGATACGGATTCTTTCATTTAAATATTGGGAGCTGAAATGTTAATTAATTAATTACATCATCAATATTCATACACTTCCTTTTCACAGCTTTCAACCAGCTTTAGTTCATAAATGTACACATGAGAATAAGATCAGATATTTAAAACCGGTGTGTCGTTGAGCTTCTGGTGTGTGCGGTTGTGGTTCTAGTGTGTGGTCGTGGTTCTAGTGTGTGGTCGTGGTTCTAGTGTGTGGTCGTGGTTCTAGTGTGTGGCCGTGGTTCTAGCGTGTGGTTGTGGTTGTAGTCTGACTCTATAAAACATAATTAAAAGATATAGAATATAATAAACATAAGAAGCTGATATAAATATAAACACGTGTCTCCACCTTGTACGTGATGTTCTGGCAGCCTTCGTCCAATGAGGAGTTGAGGATGGGAAAGTGGAGGAGGCCGAGGGAGGCAGCCTGAACCAATGAGAGCGCAGTGTTACCATCAGCACTAAGCGTTTAACCAATCAGCAGTGACGTGGGCGTTACCTTGATGAAGAAGGGCATGTAGCTCAGTTTGACCCCCCGGCCTTCAGCGATGGGTCTGAGTTCAGCTCTCAGAGACACCAGGCGGCTCAAGTCCACTTCATCACAGTAGCCAAAGTGAGGGATCTTCAGCGCCGCCGTCATCGTCTTCACCATCGCTCTGTGGAAACCTGGAGGACACAAGCACCTTTAGACCCGAGAGACCAGTTCACCTGGTCCAGTGTCTCAGTGAACCTGGATCTACAGAAGACCATCACTGGGTCCCTGAGAGACTGAAGACCACGTAGAAACAGGATGACACCAGTGACATGTTGGTATCAACAGACTGACCTTTGAGGGGCTCGGTGACGTCCTTCCCGGTGAAGACAGGTTTGGGTGTGGTGGGTGGAGGTTTGATGGCTGCCGTAGTGCTCACAGGCCTGGCAGCAGCAGCAGCAGCAGCAGGCGGAGCCGGAGTCTGGATCTCCTGGAACAGGGTCGGAGGTATGATGGCTCCGGTCTGCTTCGCCAGGAAGTTCAGGATGTCCTCCTTCAGGATCCGTCCATCTCTCCCCGTCCCCACCACCTCACTGAGCTTAATCTGAGAGTCAGACCAGTTAAAATAGTAACAAGGAAACCCTGGGGACAAACTGGGAACACTGGACAAACTGAGGACAGATTGGAAACAGATTGGAAACACTGGACGGTCCGGAAACAGACTGGGGACACCAGAAAGAGACTGGACACAGACTAGAAACAGATTGGGGACAGACTGGACATAGACTGGACACAGACTGGACATCGACTGGACACAGACTGGACATCGACTGGACACAGACTCACGTTGTTCTCCATGGCGAGGCGCCTGACGGCGGGCGTGGCCTGAGTCTTGTGACCTTTTATCTCCTGGTGGGTGTGTTCTTCTCGAGCCATGGCGGGCGTCTCCACCACGTCCTCCTCCTGGATCACCTCTGATCAACAACAACGTTTTAGTCTGAATCAGAAAAACTGGAGACACTGAAGACCTGGTTCCAGACTAACATCAGGTGTCATGTCTCACCTGAACTGGACTCGGTCTCAATGTCCACCAGTGGTTTTCCCACTAAAGCGGTGGCGTCCACGTCGTAGTAGAGTTTTTTGATGACTCCGTCGTAGCGGCTGGTGATGGTGACGGACGCCTTGTCGCTCTGGACCTCACAGATACTGTCGAACTGAGACACCTTGTCCCCCTCCTTCACGTACCTGAGAGACACATTCATTAAGGGACAAGGTGGTCTCAGTACTCACGTGGTCTCTGTAGTCTCGCGGTCTCAGTATTCATGCGGTCTCAGTAGTCTCGTGGTCACACAGTATTCCTGTGGTCTCAGTACTCATGCGGTCTCAGTACTCATGCGGTCTCAGTATTCCCGTGGTCTCAGTAGTCTTGCGGTCTCAGTATTCATGCGGTCTCAGTAGTCTTGTGGTCACACAGTACTCATGTGGTCTGAGTATTCCCGTGGTCTCAGTAGTCTCTTGGTCTCTGTACTCACGTGGTCTCAGTAGTCTCAGTACTCATGCGGTCTCAGTACTAATGCGGTCCAAGTACTCATGCGGTCTCAGTAGTCTCGCGGTCTCAGTAGTCTCGCGGTCTCAGTAGTCTCGCGGTCTAAGGAGTCTCGGGATCTCAGGACTCGTGTGGCCTCAGTATTCGTGCGGTCTCAGGACTCACGCGGTCTCAGGACTTACCACTCCTTCACCGTCACCTCCATGATTCCCTCTCCGATGTCGGACAGTTTGAACGAGACGATCGGTCCTCGACTCACTGCAGGAGAAAACACACCAACACCATCAACGACACCATCAACGACATCATCAACGACATCATCAACGACATCATCAACGACACCATCAGAATGACTCCTCTGATCTGAGACCTGATTGTTTAAACCCTTATCTCAGTCTGGATCTGTGTAATGAAACCTGTTGATCTGGATTCTCTGAACTGAACCAGGAAGAACTCCATCGCCAAAAACCAACACCCAGCAACTTCCTGAATTCCTGAAACTGGATTGGCACTCTGAGATTTTCTAAATGAAAAATGCGTTACAAATAAAATGCATTATTATTATTATTACCAGATCTGAACTCTGAGTGGTTCACTGGTTATAAAGTTCCCGAGAACCAGACCGAGGTTTTGGGTCAGGACTTTGGGTCCTACTGGTCTCAGGACTTTGGGTCCTGCTGGTCTCAGGACTTTGGGTCCTGCTTAGGGATACTAATAATGAACCAGTCAGACCCAGAGTCCTGCAGGTCTCGGGACTTTGGGTCCTGCTAGTCTCAGGACTGTGGGTCCTGCTAGTCTCAGGACTGTGGGTCCTGCTAGTCTCAGGACTTTGGGTCCTACTGCTCTGAGACTTTGGGTCCTGCTAGTCTCAGGACTTTGGGTCCTACTGGTCTGGGACTTTGGGTCCAGCTAGTCTCAGGACTTTGGGTCCTGCTGGTCTGGACCTACCGGTGGAGGAGTGCAGGGTCCTGCTGCTGAACATCTGGAGGTTTGTTTCACATCTGAAGCTCAGAAGCTGAACGGTTCGGTGGGACCTGAAGTTCTCCAGCCGGAAACATCGACTACGGTACTGATGAGTCAGCTGACAGGAAGAGAGACAGACAGGTACAAAGATCACCTGACAGGTAGTCCTCACAGAGAGACAGACAGACAGACAGGTAGAGTCCTCACAGAGTGACAGACAGGTAGTCCTCACAAAGAGACAGACAGGTAGAGTCCTCACAGAGAGACAGACAGGTAGAGTCCTCACAGAGAGACAGACAGGTAGTCCTCACAGAGAGACAGACAGACAGACAAGTAGAGTCCTCACAGACAGACAGACAGGTAGAGTCCTCACAGACAGACAGACAGGTAGTTTGAAGGAGATGTTTTCACATTAATATAAAATAGATATTAAAGATGAATTCACGGACAACAACGTTGTAAACGTTTTAAACACAGCTCTTTCCCTGATGACTGGAAATGTGCCATTGTCACACCTATTTTTAAATCTGGAGACCGCCTTGAAGCCAGTAACTATAGACCGATAAGTATACTGCCAGTACTGTCAAAGATTACAGAGAAAGTTGTCATTGAACAACTTTTCTTAATACAAGCACTTGTGGTCTACATCGTATGCAGTTTGGCTTTAGAACAAATCATTCCACCGAAACTGCTACCTTGCACTTAATAGAGCAAATTAAATCAATGCTCGATAAAGGAGGAGTAGTTGGTGCTGTATTTTTAGATCTACGCAAAGCTTTTGATACAGTCAATCACGATGTGTTAATATCGAAACTCTTTGCATTCAACTTTTCACCTAGAGCACTGGCATGGATGTCTTCTTATTTATCAAATAGGAAGCAATGTGTTAAAATGTGTGACGCACTGTCCAGCAACCTGACATGCACAATGGGTGTTCCACAAGGGTCAGTGTTAGCTCCCCTATTATTTAGCCTATATATTAATGATCTCCCTAAACAGTGTCATGATGTAGAAATGCAAATGTATGCGGATGACACTGTTGTATACACATGCAAAAACAGCTGAGTTAGCAGCTGCCAAGCTAACAATTGCGTTGGAAAGGATCACACTAGGGCTGCAACTAACGATTATTTTAATAATTGATTAATCTGTCGATTATTTTTTCGATTAATCGATGAATCGGATAAAAAAAGGCGAGTGAATAAAAACGTGTCTTTAGTCTTGCAAACTATACCACCCCTGCTTTACTACTGTTATTAACGAGCTAACGCTAACTTGTCATCGCTGCGGACACCGGGCGGATCCGCACATCGAACGCGCCTAGTTCCTCACTTCAAAACGGAACAAAAGTAGGATTCTGTAGTGACTTACCCTGCTGTTGAACTCCCTTCCTCCTCATCAAGGGCTCCAACATGTTTACGTTTTAGGTGCTGAATCATCACCGTGGTGCTCCCGTGCCATGTCGCTTTTGCATATCTTGCAATTAACACACTTTTTCGATTTATTTAGTGTGAAATGCTCCGCACCTTGGATGACTTAGGTCGTACTGATTTCTCTGCCTCCGCCATGTGTTTCAGAACAACGTTACGGGTCTCTCCGGTGGTCTTTCCTCTACCTCCGATCCGCTCTTTTTTTTTTTTTTATACTCAAACATCTCCGCGACTTATTGAGTGGCGTAATAGTCGCGCGACACAACGAATCGATAATGAAATTCGTTGCCAACTCTTTTAATAATCGAATTTTATCGATTCGTTGTTGCAGCCCTAGATCACACACTGGCTCGATCAATCATGTCTGACTCTAAATGTAAATAAGACAAAAGGGATGTTTTTTTCTAAAACCATCAGACAACCTCCTGATGCTGACATTCTCATCAACAGAGAAAGGCTTGAAATAGTCACTGATTTTAAATATCTTGGTGTGGTACTAGATCAAAATTTGACATTTAAGAAACATGTAAAGAAAATGGTTAAAACCATAAAATACAACCTAGCTAATTTTAGACACATTAGAAACTGTCTCTCTCTAAATGCAGCAAAGATATTTATGCATGCCATGATCCTTTCTCATATGTCCTACTGCATTACATGTTGGGGGCAGGCTGGTGAAACAGCCATAAGACCTCACGAGTCATTATATAAGCAAACAATAAAAACTCTGGACAAAAGGCCGTTGCACTTTCCCCATTGTAGGGTATTGGAGAAGCACAATCTACTGAGCTTTGACAATTTCAGATTGTTCTTTAATCTGTGCCTGGTCTATAGACTTGTAAATGGTTTGGAGATTGTAAAATACCATTTCGCCGCACTAGTTTTGGACAATCAGCCTTCTCTGTAAAAGCAACACATCAGTGGAACACCCTGCCTGAAGGTGTGAGGAGCTGCAGCTCTATTAGCACTTTTAAATCCAACTTTAAAAGTATTTTAAAAACTGCACAACATTACACACACTGACCTCAATCATTGTGGTCTTTCTGACTTGATTTTATTGACAAACATTAATTTTTAATGTGCTATTTGTGTGTAGCGTTGTAGTGGGTGTTTTTGATGGTATATTTTTGTATTATGTCTTCTCATTTTACTGTTATTGTCTTGTCCTTGTTTGACCTGCCAAGGGACTGCAGATGCAAATTAGCTTAAGCTAGAATCTGGTACAGTGCATCGAATGGTGACATTTATGTTTAAACTGTACATGGTCCCTTCCAAATAAAGATTGAGAAAAAAAAAAAAAGAATGATGACTTGTTAAACTTCACGAGCTCTAAAAAGATTATATTACATCATTAAAATAATAATGACAATAACAATATTTTATTTCCTTTAGATCATTTTACTGATCAATCAATACTTTCACTTTAACTACATTTAAATACTTTTACTTCAGGTAACGTTAGGTCACAGTGTGAATTAGTACTAGCTTCCTGTTAGCCGTTAGCCTCCGGACTCCATCTCTCTGTGACCCTGCCGCTGGTTCAAGTCCCGGATGCTAATTAAAGCTAACTGAGGCTGCCTGTTAAACACACATATTAGCATGTTAGCAGTTATCTGATAACACTGAGCGGCAGCTGCTGTGTTTTTGTTTTTATTTCATTCTGTTAGCATTATTAGCATCACAATTAGCATGCCAGTAGAAGTGACAGCAGCTAACAGGCTAAGCTAACAGGCTGACATGGTGACGGAGTGATGACGTCACTCGGTCCGCATTAGCAGCAGAAACAAACAGACGAGAAAACATTTACAAAACGTTTCGTTTCTCTCACCAGCCGTCTGAACACTGTGAAGGAGCCTCTGGTCACCGCCGCCATCTTTACTCGATCACAGCGTTGGGTCACATCTGCACGCCCCTCTCAGGAGCCAATCACCGCCCAGCGTTCTTGTTCTCTTTTCACCTGCAAGCAGACCGGACGCAGCAGCGACGTGACGCTGCCACCCAGCGGTCAGGGGGAGAACTACAGATCCAGATATTTTTAAACAATAGTTTTATTTTGATAACTTCATCTGTGGTCCAAAACAATTCTAAAAGTACAATTATTTATTTTATCATATGTTATGTCAAATAACCAATGAACTTTGTCTTTGATTGCTGTTTGGATTGTTTCTATTTTAACTATAATCCACTTTGTTAAGTACGTTTACACAGAGAAGAACATTTAATGAAACATACATTTAAAATGTAAGAAAACTACAATAGAAATATGAACATTGATATATCTGAATTAAAAAGTGGTGGTTTGTTCAAAGGTTATTAAATATGTAATATATGATGAGACAACACAAATCATGTTAAACAGGAGAAATACCGGAAATGCTTTTCCTTCAAAGAAACCCAACAAAGTGTTGTTTGTGTAACATACTTAACTACTGTAATTAAGTATATTAAGTAATTAAGCATTGTTGGAAGGAGTCTTCTTCTTCTTCTCTGTAATTGTTGCGCATATGACGTTAATTAAACAACAACGACTCAATAAACGTATTTTAGTTTGAAAGCCAGCGGAAGTGGTTTGTAGTAGTTCCGTCTAACTCTACGGTCTAACTTGACAGAGAGAAGTTCCAGAAGAAGAAGAAAGAAGAAGAAGAAGAAGAAGAAGAAGAAACAGGTTATTGTCTGTTCATCGGAACCAAAAGGTTCGTGTTTAACAAAGTGAGAGTTTGTTGGTTCGGATGAAGATGGACTCCGGTTCTGTAGAGATCGACGGCAGCGTGATGGAGGGAGTGAGTACCGTTAATTAACGCGCTGCTAACATGCTATCATGCTAACACATGCTAACATGCTATCGGCCGGTCATCTGATCTGTTCCCCCGGTGTCGGTTCTCCTCAGGGCGGACAGATCCTGAGAGTCTCCGCCGCGCTCAGCTGCATCACCGGCTCCTCCATCAACATCACCAAGGTCCGGGCGGGAAGGAGCACTCCGGGGCTCAGGTGAGTTAACAGCTAACAACGGGCTAGCAGGCTAACGTTAGCAGCTAGCTAGGCTAACGTTAGCCTATTCATTGAAGTGGAGTCGGCTAACTTAAGTTAGACAGAGTCCTCAAAGAGAGAGAGAGACAGGTAGAGTGCTCACAGAGAGAGAGAGAGACAGGTAGAGTGCTCACAGAGAGAGAGAGAGACAGGTAGAGTGCTCACAGAGAGAGAGAGAGACAGGTAGAGTGCTCACAGAGAGAGAGAGACAGGTAGAGTCCTCACAGAGAGAGAGAGACAGGTAGAGTCCTCACAGAGAGAGACAGGTAGAGTCCTCACAGAGAGAGAGAGACAGGTAGAGTCCTCACAGAGAGAGAGAGACAGGTAGAGTCCTCACACAGAGAGAGAGAGAGACTGGTAGAGTCCTCACAGAGAGAGAGACAGGTAGAGTCCCCATAGAGAGAGAGAGAGACAGGTAGAGTCCTCACAGAGAGAGAGAGACAGGTAGAGTCCCCATAGAGAGAGAGAGAGACGGGTAGAGTCCCCACAGAGAGAGAGACGGGTAGAGTCCCCACAGAGAGAGAGAGACGGGTAGAGTCCCCACAGAGACGGGGAGAGACGGGTAGAGTCCTCACAGAGAGAGACGGGTAGAGTCCTCACAGAGCGAGAGAGAGAGACGGGTAGAGTCCTCACAGAGCGAGAGAGAGAGACGGGTAGAGTCCTCACAGAGAGAGAGAGACGGGTAGAGTCCTCACAGAGAGAGAGAGAGAGAGATGGGTAGAGTCCTCACAGAGAGAGAGAGAGAGACGGGTAGAGTCCTCACAGAGAGAGAGAGAGAGACGGGTAGAGTCCTCACAGAGAGAGAGAGAGACGGGTAGAGTCCTCACAGAGAGAGAGAGAGAGACTGGTAGAGTCCTCACAGAGAGAGAGAGACTGGTAGAGTCCTCACAGAGAGAGAGAGAGAGAGACTGGTAGAGTCCTCACAGAGAGAGAGAGACTGGTAGAGTCCTCACAGAGAGAGAGAGACTGGTAGAGTCCTCACAGAGAGAGAGAGAGACTGGTAGAGTCCTCACAGAGAAAGAGAGAGACTGGTAGAGTCCTCACAGAGAGAGAGAGAGAGAGAGAGAGAGACTGGTAGAGTCCTCACAGAGAGAGAGAGAGACTGGTAGAGTCCTCACAGAGAGAGAGAGAGAGACTGGTAGAGTCCTCACAGAGAGAGAGAGACTGGTAGAGTCCTCACAGAGAGAGAGAGACTGGTAGAGTCCTCGCAGAGAGAGAGAGACTGGTAGAGTCCTCACAGAGAGAGAGAGAGACTGGTAGAGTCCTCACAGAGAGAGAGAGAGACTGGTAGTCCTCACAGAGAGAGAGAGACTGGTAGAGTCCTCACAGAGAGAGAGAGAGACTGGTAGAGTCCTCACAGAGAGAGAGAGACTGGTAGAGTCCTCACAGAGAGAGAGAGACTGGTAGAGTCCTCACAGAGAGAGAGAGACTGGTAGAGTCCTCACAGAGAGAGAGAGACTGGTAGAGTCCTCACAGAGAGAGAGAGACTGGTAGTCCTCACAGAGAGAGTGAGACTGGTAGTCCTCACAGAGAGAGTGAGACCGGTAGAGTCCTCGCAGAGAGAGAGAGACGGGTAGAGTCCTCGCAGAGAGAGAGAGACGGGTAGAGTCTTCGCAGAGAGAGAGAGACACACAGACAGTTTGCCATAATTTGTGTAATTTCTGAATGTTGTCAAGTTTTTCTTTTTAAGGCTGACCAGTGAAAGTGTGTGTGTGTCTGTATGTGTGTGTGTCTTCAGACCACAGCACCTGAGTGGTCTGCAGCTGGTCTCAGATCTGTGTTCTGGTAGTCTTCAGGGAGCCTCCATCGGCTCCACAGACATCAGTCTGACTCCAGGAAAGATCCAGTCTGGGAACCATACGGCCGACACACAGACAGCAGGGTGAGTCTGTCTCTACATACAGTCAGGTCCATCAGTATCTGGACTGTGACTCAGTGTTTCTAATGTTGTCTCTTTAGACTCCAGTGATTTAAACTAATCAGTCAACATGAGGTTGAAGACATTCAGCTTTAATTCAATGAATAAAACTAAAATATCACAATAACGTTTAAGAATTAGACATTTCTACAGTCATCACATGTTCAGAGGATCACAGTAACATACTAGTGAATATAATCAATGACTGAAGTCTGTCTCCAGAGACATCACTACACACTGAGTTTTCTCCTTCAGCTGCTGCTTGTCTTAAAGCTTCACTTTTATCTTCAGGAAGTGAACAGCTGCTCACTGTGAGATCAGGTGACTGACTCGGCCATTGAAGAATATTCCTTTATCTTGAGAAGCTCTTGTGTTGTGTTCACAGTATGTTTTAGATCATAATCCATCTGCACTGTGAATCAGTTCTGTATCATTAGTCTGAATCTGAGCAGATAGTTTAAACTCCTCAGAACTCATCCTGCTGCTTCTATCAGCTGTGACATCACAGTGAACACCAGTGACCCAGTTCATGTCCATCTAAAGCAGGGGTGTCAAACATATGGCCCGCCACGTCATTTTATGTGGCCCGCGAATCCGCCAGCAAAAAAAAATTAAATGTATTTATTTTTTTACAAAAATTAAAAGTTAGTCTTGAAAATAAAAATAACATGATATCTCATAATTTCGACCATGAGGATGTCTGTGTGCCGACATTAAAACTATCATAACAGGTGGACAGGAGAGGCAACAGCCCATAAAGAGGTTTTCCAACAAGTGATTGGGCCTTTCTCAACATGCGTACTTGTGGACTTGTGAAACGTCATCAGTCTCAGCCCAAGTACTGTTCCAATTCAAAGTTCACATCAAGCCAAGCACGGTCCAAATGCCCGGATGTGTCTCTCTGCCCATTTTACCGGGGATGCATCGGAGGTGACTTGTCTGTACTTGAGACAGCCAAATATCCCAGAATGCGTTTTGCACCAGCAACAGGAAACAATGGCGGAGGAGAAATCACACAACTGGAAGTTGAAACTTTCGAAATACTACTGTTAAGTCACAGAAAGTAATGTTAGGATGTTTTTAGGCGAGAAGTTAGTTGTTGAAGCATCAAATCTGTGGTCGGTTTGTCAAGATTCAGCGGATTTAAAAATCTGCTCCGACAATTTTGGAGATGTGAGGTGTTGCTAGCGGGACCAACAGTAAACCAGCACCGGGGGCTCAGCGCTCATGTTGCCCTCCTAGAACAGCCTGATCTCGGCGAGTCTTTTTGAAACTTGCCGCTGGTATTGACGTCTCTGTAGCGTTTTCCTCGTCGGCAAAGCATACAGCAATCCGGATCTGATCCACATACATATATTTATACGTCTGTGTATGTATGTATATATATATATATATATATATATATATATATATATATATATATATATAATTGTATGTATATATGTATATAATAATATATCATTTTTTATTTTAAATGAAAACGAAAAAAGCAGGGTTGTCATATTTAGTTTGATTGTAAAAATACTGAGTTTAAAACGGATTAAACTCATGAGACCAGCTGAGGTGGTGATGTCATCAAGTAAGCTGCTGTTCCAGTTGTCTGTACTGCGTTCTCTGGACTTGGAGTCAATTTACAATTTACGTCAGCATTTTGACACCAAACACGGAGCTAAATTTAGCCTCCAAGAAAAACATTAAATTGTCCAAGAATTAAAAGGCAGACTGCAATTGCAGCAAAATACATTTACCAAAGCTACAGCCCAGTGCATGCTTAAAGGTATGTGAGCAGGTGTGCTCCGACCAGGTACAGACTTTTAAAAATGTCAGTTTGTGAAGAAACACCATCGCAGACCGAGTTCAGGAACTAGCAGGCAATCTGACAACACAGCTAGCTGAAGAGACGAGCAGGTACTCGTCTTCTTCATTAGCTGTTGATGAAAGCACAGACAACACGGACACAGCGCATCTATCCGTGTTCATCAGAGGCTGAAGGCAGACTTGACCGTCAGTGAGGAGCTCTTGGATGTAGCTGCCATGCACGGGACGACGGGGAGGGACATTAGTGATGCAGAGGTGACAAAAATAGCTTTGAACAAAGTTAATGTAATAACTTGTTCTTGATGACATTAGTCTTTGTTTTCTTTAAAAGTTTGATCTTTGATAGAGTAATGTGGGTTTATTAACCCTAAATTGAAATGATTTATGTTATAATAACAGAAATGTGCTTAAACATTATTTTTACATTAATATAACTGCATGTACAATCTTTTTACACTTGAATAAACAACAATCAAATTTTTTAAGTTATTTAACAATATGTTAGGAGTAGTTACATTTATACAGTCTTACATTTACAACCGGCCCTTTGAGGGCAACCATGATGCTGATGTGGCCCAGAGTGAAAATGAGTTTGACACCCCTGATCTAAAGCCTCCACATGTTAGACATGATGTAGTGTTCATGTCCATCTAAAGCCTCCACATGTTAGACATGATGTAGTGTTCATGTCCATCTAAAGCCTCCACATGTTAGACATGATGTAGTGTTCATGTCCATCTAAAGCCTCCACATGTTAGACATGATGTAGTGTTCATGTCCATCTAAAGCCTCCACATGTTAGACATGATGTAGTGTTCATGTCCATCTAAAGCCTCCACATGTTAGACATGATGTAGTGTTCATGTCCATCTAAAGCCTCCTCATGTTAGACATGATGCAGTGTTCATGTCCATCTAAAGCCTCCACATGTTAGACATGATGTAGTGTTCATGTCCATCTAAAGCCTCCTCATGTTAGACATGATGCAGTGTTCATGTCCATCTAAAGCCTCCTCATGTTAGACATGATGTAGTGTTCATGTCCATCTAAAGCCTCCTCATGTTAGACATGATGCAGTGTTCATGTCCATCTAAAGCCTCCTCATGTTAGACATGATGTAGTGTTCATGTCCATCTAAAGCCTCCTCATGTTAGACATGATGTAGTGTTCATGTCCATCTAAAGCCTCCTCATGTTAGACATGATGCAGTGTTCATGTCCATCTAAAGCCTCCTCATGTTAGACATGATGCAGTGTTCATGTCCATCTAAAGCCTCCTCATGTTAGACATGATGTAGTGTTCATGTCCATCTAAAGCCTCCTCATGTTAGACATGATGTAGTGTTCATGTCCATCTAAAGCCTCCTCATGTTAGACATGATGTAGTGTTCATGTCCATCTAAAGCCTCCTCATGTTAGACATGATGTAGTGTTCATGTCCATCTAAAGCCTCCACATGTTAGACATGATGTAGTGTTCATGTCCATCTAAAGCCTCCACATGTTAGACATGATGTAGTGTTCATGTCCATCTAAAGCCTCCACATGTTAGACATGATGTAGTGTTCATGTCCATCTAAAGCCTCCACATGTTAGACATGATGTAGTGTTCATGTCCATCTAAAGCCTCCACATGTTAGACATGATGTAGTGTTCATGTCCATCTAAAGCCTCCTCATGTTAGACATGATGCAGTGTTCATGTCCATCTAAAGCCTCCTCATGTTAGACATGATGCAGTGTTCATGTCCATCTAAAGCCTCCTCATGTTAGACATGATGTAGTGTTCATGTCCATCTAAAGCCTCCTCATGTTAGACATGATGCAGTGTTCATGTCCATCTAAAGCCTCCTCATGTTAGACATGATGCAGTGTTCATGTCCATCTAAAGCCTCCTCATGTTAGACATGATGTAGTGTTCATGTCCATCTAAAGCCTCCTCATGTTAGACATGATGTAGTGTGTTTAGATCATGAGTTCTTTCCTTCTCCACACTTCTCTCTCTCTCCATTGTGGAACAAGGTCATCTTGGTTTCATCTGTTTAAATAATCTGTTTCAGATGTTTAGTGTTAAAGTCTAATGTGTCTTCCTGTTCCTCGGTGGTACCAGAGGTCTGCACCTTGTTCTAAACTGTGTTTAGATTCATGAAGGTCTCTTGATCGTAGACTTTAACAATGACGCTCTACCTCCTCCAGAGTGTTCTGGACTTCAGTAGAATCCTGATGTTTCTGCTCTCTGACTGATGGTCTGTTAAGTTTAACATAACAATGTTCTCCTTCACTTGCATCGACACCTCTTTGGTTTCATGCTGAGTTCATGGACCAGCTACTAAACACTAATAGAACATTTAGAATCCTATTATCTGCATCATTTGTCATGAAATAGAGACAGAACAGAACACACCTGGTCATGAAACCGTTCGTCAGACAATTGTCTAATTACTGTGATCCTCTGAACATGTGATGACTGTAGAAGTCTAATTCTTAAACGTTATTGTGATATTTTAGTTTTATTCATTGAATTAAAGCTGAACGTCTTCAACCTCATGTTGACTGATTAGTTTAAATCACTGGAGTCTAAAGAGACAACATTAGAAACACTGAGTCACAGTCCAGATACTGATGGACCTGACTGTCTCTCTCTCTGCCTGTCTCTCATTCTTTGTTTCTATCCACATCACAAAATCTCATTTCCTGTTTTATTGACTCGTCACAAGTTCAATAATATAAATTGTTTTTATTGATTTCTTCTTTTAAAGGTAATAATTATGTAATGTGTGTCTGTCTGTCTGTCTCTCAGGAGTGTGTGTCTCCTGCTGCAGGTCTCTCTCCCTTGTGCTCTGTTCTCTGATTCGTCCTCTCAGCTTTGTCTGAAGGGAGGAACCAACGCAGAGATGGCTCCTCAGATCGACTACACTGTGAAGGTACATGTACTGTACTCATGTACTAACTGTACACATGTACTGTACACGTGTACACATGTACTAACTGTACACATGTACTGTACACATGTACTGTACTCATGTACTGTACACATGTACTCATGTACACATGTACTGTACTCATGTACTGTACACATGTAATAACTGTACACATGTACTGTACTCATGTACTGTACACATGTACTGTACTCATGTACTGTACACATGTACTAACTGTACTCGTGTACTGTACTCATGTACTAACTGTACTCATGTACTGTACACATGTACTGTACTCATGTACTAACTGTACACATGTACTGTACTCATGTACACTCATGTACACATGTACTGTACACATGTACTGTACTCATGTACACATGTACTAACTACACATGTACTGTACTCATGTACTAACTGTACACATGTACTGTACTCATGTACTAACTGTACACATGTACTGTACACACTGTACACATGTACTGTATTCATGTACACATGTACTAACTGTACACATGTACTGTACTCATGTACTAACTGTACACATGTACTGTACACACTGTACTCATGTACTAACTGTACACATGTACTGTACTCATGTACTAACTGTACACATGTACTGTACTCATGTACTAACTGTACACATGTACTGTACACATGTACTGTACTTGTGTACTGTACTCATGTACTCTACACATGTACTGTACTAACTGTACTCATGTACTAACTGTACACATGTACTGTACTCATGTACACATGTGCTGTACTCATGTACTGTACACATGTACTGTACTTGTGTACTGTACTCATGTACTCTACACATGTACTGTACTAACTGTACTCATGTACTAACTGTACACATGTACTGTACTCATGTACACATGTGCTGTACTCATGTACTGTACACATGTACTGTACACATTTACGTACTGTACACATGTACTGTACACATGTACTAACTGTACACATGTACTAACTGTACACATGTACTGTACTCATGTACTAACTGTACACATGTACTAACTGTACACATGTACTGTACTCATGTACTAACTGTACACATGTACTGTACACATGTACTCGCTGTGTACGATCGAGGCTCATAAAACTGTTTGTTTTCTTCTTCAGGTGTTTAAACCAATCGTGGAGAAGTTTGGAGTCCATTTTGACTGTGACATCAGAATGAGGTCAGTTTCCTGTCTGATCAACACAAACAGTAGTGTGTGCGTGTGACACTTGCGTGTGTGTGTGTGACACTGTGTGTGTGTTTCAGAGGGTACTACCCTAAAGGTGGGGGGGAGGTGATGGTGACGGTGAACCCGGTCAAAGAGCTTCAGCCGGTCATCATGACAGAGAGAGGAAACATCACCAAGATCTACGGTCGGGCGTTTGTCGCTGGAGTCCTGCCCTACAAAGTAAAGCCCTGCCCTTCAAAATAAAGTTACCACTGTTACACAGACAGGAAGTGATGTCGTACTGATTGTATCGGTCGTATTGATGGTATTGATCCTTTTGATGGTACTGATGGTGGTTCTTGTGTCTTCAGTTGGCTAAAGACATGTCATCGGCTGCTGTTCGGACCATCAGGAAGGAGATCAAAGAGCTGTACATCAACATCCCGGCGCTGCAGGAGAAGGAGAAGGCCTGTGGGAACGGCAACGGCATCATGTAAGTCCCGCCCACCTGGTGACATCACCGCTGGTTATAAGTGAAAACAGTGACGAATGTTACGATATCGTAACCCTGGTTCTATGAGCACAGGCGGAGCCCTCTGCTGGGCTCTGTGGGTCGTTTTCTCCTCCAATCACGAACGAGCATTCGCCAACTGAACATTTGCAAAAGCATAGTCGGCCAATCAGGACATGAACCCCGTTCATCAGCCTGTGAACCCAGTAACAGGTAATGGTCCACAGACAGTCCAGTCCTCTTGTCTCTAGAACCAAGAAACCTCCTGCATTCTCTCTAGTGACCACCAGGGGGCGACTCCTCTGGTTGTATAGAAGTCTATGAGAAAATGACTACTTCTCTCTTGATTTATTACCTCAGTAAACATTGTAAACATGAGTTTATGGTCTCAATCTCTAGTTTCAAGTCTTCTTCAATACAGCATGATGTTCATTTAGTAAATGATGGTCCATTTAGAGTCAAACAGACCATAAAGCAGGGTATGCTTTAGGGCGGGGCAACACAGAGACGTACACGGCGTCTCTACGTCACTCCTCCTCAGTCCAGATATGGTCACTTCCTGTTCAATTCAATTTATTTTTGTATAGCCCAAAATCACAAATTACAAATTTGCCTCAGCGGGCTTTACAGTCTGTACACATACGACATCCTCTGTCCCAGGACCCTCACATCAGAACAGGAACAACTCCCCAAAAAAAAACTTTAATGGGGAGACAAGAGGGAGAGACCTTAGAGAGCAACAGAGGAGGGATCATCATCATCCTCTATCAGGATGGACAGTGTGATAGATGTCGTGTGTACAGAATGAACAACATAACAGAGTTACAACACATTCAATGGTTCACTGGTTGATTAAAAAAAACAAGATGGCGACGGCAAAATCGCCGACCTGGAGGCTTCAAAACATCACAAACAAAAGAGTGACGTCATGACGACTACGTCCATGATTGGTCGTCTACACTTCTTGTGATTGGAGGAGAGCGTTGCCCGTAGAGGGCGGAGCCTGTATGAGTTAGAACTGGATGTTTAAACTTAGTTTTTCCCACGTGCAGTGAACACATCCTCACAGCTCTCTGATTGGTTCTTCTCCCGTCTGTGTTTCAGAATAATCGCCGAGTCGTCGACAGGTTGTGTGTTTGCAGGTTCGGCTCTGGGGAAGAAAGGTGAGGACGTCGCCTGAAACTCTTTAAACGTCTTCATTTGTACATGAAGTCTGGTCTGTAGACTCCTGTATACTGACGTGTGTGTGTGTGTGTGTGTCAGGTGTGTATGTAGATAAAATTGGCATTGAAGCTGCTGAGATGTTGCTGAGAAACATCAGACACAACGGCTGTGTGGACGAGTTCCTGCAGGACCAGGTGAGAGACACCTGCTGACCTCCTTTGACCCTTTGATGTACGGTTTCATACAAAGTCCTCTGACCCTCCTCTTCCTCCTCAGCTCATCATCTTCATGGCTTTGGCGAAGGGAACGTCTCGGATTCGAACCGGCCCCGTGACGCTGCACACACAGACCGCCATTCACATCGCAGAGCAGCTGACTCAGGTATGAGACACTCAAGAGGGTCATAGATACACTAATGTGTTTGTGTGTGTGTGTGTGTGTGTGTGTATATGTATATGTATGTATGTATGTATGTATGTATGTATGTATATATATATATATATATATATATATATATATATATATATATATATATATATATATACATACATATACACACACACACACACACACACACATGAATATGTACAATTTTATTTTGTAGATATTAATGTTTGTTTCTATTTGCAGGCAAAGTTCACAATAACAAAGTCTGAGGACGAACTGAGCAGCAATGAGACGTTCATCATTGAATGTGTAGGATCAGGAGCAGCTAACAAACACCTGTAGACACACACACTGAACACACACACCTGTAGACACACACACACACCTGTAGACACACACACTCTCCAGCTGCTCGCCCCCCGACCTTCAGCTTCTGTCTCTCAGGGTGTTTCATTAAAACTGTAATAAATAAATAAATGTCTGTTTCTGTTTTTGAATCAGTTCAGTTCAGTTCAGTTGTGTGTGTGTGTGTGTGTGTGTGTGTGTGTGTGTGTGTGTGTGTGTGTGTGTGTGTGTGTGTGTGTGTGTGTGTGTGTGAAAGAGAGATATATATATATATATATAGAGACAGGAGGATGAGAGCTTAGCCATCATCCTCCTGTCTCCCACCACTTCCAGTGGACACCTCAGCACACTGCTGCCTTCTTGATGAGTTTGTTTAGTCTCTTCCTGTCGGCTGTCGAGATGCTGCCGCCCCAGCAGACCATAAAAGATGGCTGATGCCACCACAGAGTGAAAGAAGGTCCTCAGGAGAGCTCCCTGCACTCCAAAAGTCCTCAGCAGAGTCTGCTCTGACCCTTTTATAAAGTGCATGTGTGTGATCAGTCCAATTTATTGTTCAAGTGAACACACAGGTACTTTTAAGATCTCACAATCTCAATGTCCGTTCCTTGGATGTTCACTGGTACCGGAGGAGAGTGAAGTCCACCACCAGCTCTTTGGTTTTACCAGAGTTCATCTGGAGGCGGTTCCGCTGGCACCATCCTATAAAGTCCTAGTTCAGTTCCCTGTATTCCCCGTAATCACCGGTGGAAATGAGGCAGACGATTGTAGAATCATCAGAGCATAAGGAGTGAACAAGAGGGTTTAACGTGAAGAGTGAACAGGAGGGTTTAACGTGAAGAGTGAACGGGAGGGTTTAACGTGAAGAGTGAACCAGCCCTAACTATAAACCTGAGTCAGCCCTAATTATAAACATGAGCCAGTCCTAACTATAAACCTGAGTCAGTCCTAACTATAAAACTGATGCTTGTTTAGAAAAGGTGATGTACTTATGACTTCTGGTGACTAGTAGTTCTCGTGAATACCTATGTTGAATACACTTACTGTAAGTCGCTTTGGATAAAAGCGTCTGCTAAATGACTAATGTAATGTAATAAACCTGAGGCAGCCCTAACTATAAACCTGAACCAGCCCCAACTAAGAACCTGAGCCAGCCCTAACTATAAACCTGAGCCAGCCTTAACTGTAAGCCTGAGCCGGTCCTAACTATAAACCTGAACCAGCCCTCACTATAAACCTGAACCAGCCCTAACTATAAGCGTTATCAAAGAGAAAAGTCTTCAGTCTACTCTTAAATGTGGTGAGTGTCTGCCCCCCGGACTGAAACTTGAAGCTGGTTCTACACAAGAGGAGCTTGATAACTGAACGATCTGGTTCCTGCTCTACTTTTTAAGACTTTAGGAACCACAAGTAATCCTGAGTTTAGGGAGCGCGGCTCTCTAGTAGGGTATTATGGTTCTATAAACTCTTTAAGATATGATGGTGCTCTCTAGTAGGATAATATGGTTCTATAAGCTCCATAATTCTTTCCTCGAGTGCGCCATATATGACGCACATGTAGTACAAATTGCGTTTGCTAAACGAATTAAATGATATTTTATGACATATATACCTACATAACGATGAGATTCTGGCCGAAAAAAACATAGAATCATTTTACTCACTCAAAAAACAGTTATACATGAAGTAATTAAATATACCAGAAGTACTACTACAGTTTTACGTATTTTTTCGACAGGAAACGGCGAGCTACGCACTTCGTTTTCAGATACCAAGACAAAACTAACTGCGATCATGGCCGACCTGTAGATCAGAAAGCACGAGGACTCGACAGCGAATCCACTCGTATCTTTCATATTCCTCTCCTTGAAACCATTAAAAACTTATAGCAAGAAAACCGACGAACAACGGCTCAACAACAGCTCCGCAAAATGTAAACGCTTCGTACCTTGAGATGATTTTCTTGAAGAAAAACGCTGGAAACTGCCGGTAATCCATTTCAGACGTGTTCAGACATGTTCTCTCGTCTCTGTGTGTGTGTGAATGTGTTTCAGTGTGTTTGTGACGAAATGGCGGACTTTTACAATGCATGTATGACGAGATGGTCCGCCTTTTACTGTTGAGCCAATGATTTTACTCTCGGGGGAGGCTCGGCGCGCATTTGGATTTTTAGTGGCTAGAAAGTCAGTGAGTCATCTCAAGGAAGTTCCTGGTGCATTCGTTTCATTCTCCCGGTTCACATGACGAAAATCCGCCAATCACAGGCCTTAGGAAGACCCACATACACACACACAGAGACGAGAAAATTCCATGAAGGATAATTATGAGAGCGTCAGAGAGCTCAAAATGTCTCAAAATGATGCCAAACTGCTGTATGATGATGTCATTGAACAATATTAGTGATAAACAAGTGAAATATATAGTTATATAGTATATCAAATTAAAATAGAACAGCTGCAACAGCTGGTTCCAAAATGAGAATTTTGGCTTGACCTTGCTTGATCTCGCATGATTTCTCCGTACTGAAGCCTTATAACGTGGGCCTGCTTCACTCAATCGAAGTAAAATCTGTTTTGTGGAGACTTCAAACATGTTGTGCTATGATTGTTGAGTATTTTAGGCTTCAATCTGCATTATTTCAAATAAATAAATCAATATCAATCAGGCAAACCTGAAATTTGTTTTCCATTTGAGCTGTGTTCCATCTTCATTTGGTATTAACCAGTAACATATACACAATATTTACACCTCTCATCAAAGCTCACCCACTTGAGTGTTATTAATAAATTGAAATTATTCAAATAGACCTTGTAGTTAGAGAGTAAGGCCCCTTTGAGTATGGGTATAGTATTTTTGAGCAGAAGCCAAAAAAAGGCCTAGGGTTAAGAAGGTTCTTAACCTATGATGGTTTCTGACCAATCAGGGCTTTGTAGGTGAGAAGGATTTAAAATTATATTCTCGAGGAGGGTTTAGTGTTTTAATCAGAATACTTTCTCACGTTGTTTTCTGTGAGTATATTTATCTTTATATTTTGCCTCCAACAGTGTTAAAGAGTGTTGCATTCTGGGTATTGTCTGTTGTTTCTGTTTTGTCCAGGTGTGTCTCGCTCTCCAGCATGAAGACAGGTGATCAGGTCTGGACCGTCCCTGGTGGACCTGGACTTCCTGTGGTCCCCCCCGTCTGGTTTCCATGATGTCATCAGCGCGGTGTCGTGTTGGCCCCTCCCACCTCTCTAACTCACCTGCAGCAAGTGACCTGATGTACAGTTGAGTACAGCAGGAAGTCCAGCTGGGACCTGAATGTGTGTTGAAACCTGAGCTGGCTGTAAACTCACACCTCTGTCCCCTCTGGAACCAGGAGCAACCTGATCCGGGTCACCTGACACCTCATTCTCTGCCGTGTCCTCGTCAGTCTGCTCGCCGCCCTGCAGCATGGCGGACGCCGGGGCCTGGAGGACACCACGGGACGGCTCCCGGATCCTCCAACCAGGACCTGGACCAGGACCTGGACCTGGACCAGGACCTGGACCTGGACCAGGACCAGTACCTGGACCCGGACCTGGACCAAACCGTGTGTGGATCTCTCTGATCGCAGGTGAGATTCTGACATAAAGGACTAGTCCAGAGCTCTAAACATATGGTCTGAAGTCTTAAAACCAGCCAATCAGGTGAGGTTATCTCACCCGTCACGTGTCATCTGACCAAAGGGTTGTTTCAGTATTTCTGAAGATAAACTGACCTGAGAACAGATCTCAGGATCACCTTCATCGTTAGTGAATATATATATATTATATTTATATATTATATATTATTTTCCATATATATAATATAATAATATAATAGTAAGAGGGACTGATTAAAAGTGGGAAAATGTATTTTTCATTTCATTTCATTTCATTCATTAACAAATTTCCCCCTGGGGATGAATAAAGTATATATCTATCTATCTATTCCACTTTGACTTTAAAGTTAATAACTATAAGATAGATGTCCTCAGTGTTTATTACCTTATTATTATCATAATTATCATTATAATAAAACTGATTAATATAATTAATAGATTAACTGTAAAATAATCATCAACAAATAAGTAGAAATAAAGTAAAGATGATTTCTTCATTTGATCGATTTAACATTTTAGTACAAAGTATAGAAAACTTTAGTTTATTCTTAAGTTTTACTAAATCATTTGTCAAATTAAAGTTTAATATTATTAATATTATACAGTAATATACTAGAATATATATTTAACATAATTCACGTATATATGACGATTAAAACAAAAGTAACATTTAAATTAATGTGTTTTTTAGACACTTTCATGCCAATAAAGTGAGATAAAACGATACCTACTACAATAATCTAATCATTAAGGTCCAGTATTGATTATCTTGATTCTTATTGTCGGGATTATCTTTATATTTAATACATTTACGTGTTTTGTTCCTGTCGGTCACGAACGCCTCACTTATTTTGTGTCCCAGCGGACCATGAAGGCAGCACAGTCTGTTCTGATCGATGAATGGCTGCTGTTGTTGTGGGCGCGGCTGCCGTTGCTATGGGAACGTGTCTTAAGGAGGGATTTGTTAAATCACAGTTTGAGACTCTCGGAGCGTCGCGAATCATGCTAACATGCTAACATGCTAACCCGGGAATATTTACCGGGGAAAGAACGGAAAACCAAACAACGGAAACGGTAGAAACGATCCCCCGCAAGGGCTGATGGGGAACTGAGGATAAAGTTGTTGTTTTTTTAACTTTTGAACAGTCTCTGTTCACCTAATCTGCTGCTAGCCTGCTAACGGCTAACAGAGCTGCTAGCAGTTAAAAAGTTTGTGAGCTGGTGGAGGTGAGACAGGCCAGGAATTAGACGGACCCATGACGAAGGAGGGAGTTAGACACACCCCGATCCTGTCTGTCCTGTTCGGGATGACGGACGAGTCCGAGCTGGTGGGAGGAGCTCAGTTTATTAAAGGTACAGGTACACCGTTTATTAAAGGTACAGATACACAGTTAATTAAAAGTACAGGTACACAGTTTACTAAAGGTACAGGCACACAGTTTATTAAAGGTACAGGTACACAGTTAATTAAAGGTACAGGTACACAGTTTATTAAAGGTACAGGCACACAGTTTACTAAAGGTACTGGTACACAGAAGGTACAGGTACGCAGTTTATTAAAGGTACAGGAACACAGTTTATTAAAGGTACAGGTACACAGTTTACTAAAGGTACAGGTACACAGTTTACTAAAGGTACAGGTACACAGTTTATTAAAGGTACAGGTACACAGTTTATTAAAGGTACAGGTACACAGTTTATTAAAGATACTGGTACACAGTTTATTAAAGGTACAGGTACACAGTTTATTAAAGGTACAGATACATCAGTTTATTAAAGGTACAGGCACACAGTTTATTAAAGGTACAGGCACACAGTTTACTAAAGGTACAGGTACACAGTTTATGAAATGTACAGGTACACAGTTTATTAAAGGTACAGATACATCAGTTTATTAAAAGTACAGGTACACAGTTTATTAAAGATACAGGTACATCAATAGAGTCCGTTAAAGGTACAAATACACAGTGTATTTAAGATAAGTAAGAGTTTATTAAAGGTACAAATACTTCAATAGAGTTCATTAAAGGTACAAATACTTCAATATAGTTTATTAAAGGTTCATTAAAGGTATAAATACACAGTTTATTAAAGTTAGAGTTTATTTAACACGTAATGGCCATCAGATTTTTCTGTCATAACAAGTTTAATGTAGTTTATTATATTATTAATAACACTAAAATACTTAATATAAAACTTGTAACAAAGAATGTAGAATTATTTATTAAAGGTACAGATTCTAAAAACAGGATCAACATAGTTACTGTGTTTATGTTTCAGTTAGTTATGACATTATTGATCAGGTTATTGATATGGATATGAACTGATGTATGAACGGTACTTCATGTTTCTACAGGTTTTATATTATTATTATTATTATTATATATATATTATATAAATGTTCAGCAGTGATACTAACTGAAAGAATATTTTCACAATAATAGTAAAGAAATAGTTTAATGTTCAGGTATCCAGATTGATGTAAGTATTTATTACTTTGACTTAGATGTTAATATGTTTTGTTCTACAGTTTGTTATAAAGTCAAAGACTTCAACCTGTCATTATCAACCTTTAAAATCATCTGATTTATAGATCACCTGATTTATAGATGTTGTAATCATTGTTTTCTGCTTCATAATTGTTCTGAGATCAGTTTCTAACCTGTTTGTGTCTCTAACAGAGCGGCTGTACTTCGCCACGTTACGCAGTAAACCTAAGAGTACGGCCAACACTCACTACTTCTGTACCGACGACGAGTTCAGCTACGAAAAGTAAGTTCAGAGTCTATATATATACACCAGTGTTTATATATATATATAATCAGTGGCGGGCCGTCAGGGCCTGCAAAGCCTTCTCTGCTGGCCTAAACAGAAAAAATGTATTATGTATTATAATTTATAAAAATATTGGTCCCATTATCTTATTTTCTCATTGCACAGCTACTGTCTTCCTCAGTTGCTCTGCTTCCAGTGCAGCTTGTTTTAAGTAGAGCTTTTATCCAATCAGATTTCACCTCTGTGTCTCTCGGTAGAAGAGAGGCCCGAGGCCTGCAGACTCACAAGTGAATCCCTTTGCAGTTTAAGTGAATGGGGACGATATTGTTGATTGTTATAGTGTTCAACCAATCAGATCTTTAGTTTGACATGTTGGGCGTATTCTTTGACGTGTCAGAGCCCGCTATCCCCATACTAGCCGGCCCACAACTACGTCACTATTAGTGGAGCGATTGGTCAGTGGGCGAGCACGTGACTATCGTGAAATGAAACTTAACAGCAGAGGCTTAGTCGGCGTTGTGAATCACATCACGTGATGCAGCTCAGCCAATCAAATATGGGCATTCGGACAAGTTTCCTGACTCGAGTACCACACACCGTGACACAGGGGGCTGAGACGAGGAAAGAGATTGCAGAGCAGTACGTTTAATGTTTGGGTTGTGAACAGTGGCGGCTGGTCCATAGAGGGCGCTAGGGCGCCGCCCCCCCTTGAGCTACAAATAATACAAAATAAAATAAATAATAATAATAATAAACTATACAAATTGACAATATTTGTGTTTTTGAAACATGGAATCACCCAGTAATATGTGTAAAATATGATATCTGCGGTAAATATATGCTTTTCCTGCACGTCCTCTCTGCCTGTCTGCAGGTCCTCTCTGTGTGTGCACGTCTCAGCTGGCTGGGGCGCTGGAGAAACTGCCCCAAAGAGGCGGGTCTATAAAGCAGTTTAGCCAATGATGCTTTAATGCTGACTAAAGATATAAATGAGTGACATACAATTTAGCCAATCAGCGTCCTCAAATAGATTCAGCTTGGGGCAGATTTCGTTCTGCCCCAAGCTGCACGTTCTCGTCAGGACTAGTCTCTACAGGCGAGCGCCAGCGCGAGCACTGCTCCTCCAAGACCCGTTTGAGAGGAGAAACTACAGCTGAAAGAGCTGATCCCAGATCAGCCTGACCTCACAATCAGACAGCAGACTAGCAGGAAAGAGAAGCAGTACATGAAGCTTCTCTAGTAGCTGTACACCAGACAGGTTTGGCTAGCTGGATGCAGTCATGCTAATAACTTATTTAGCTTTTTATAACAACGGGGACAGAACCAGCATGGACAGTTAGGGAGTGAGGGACATGAAGCACCTGTCTGAGAAATGGATATATAGTTATATATATATATATATATATATATATATATATGTGTGTGTGTGTTTTATATTATAGTGAATATTATTATATGATATATATATTATTATATTATACAGAATATTATATGATATATATATTATTATATTATACAGAATATTATTATATGATATATATTATATTATACTGAATTCCCTGTGAGGGTGACTAAAATAAGATGTCCTGACGTGTTTGTCAAAGTGTTATTTACTGCTTTTTTTCGTGTTGGAATGAATGTTAAATATTTAACTGCAAAGTATTAATGCGTGTTTGATACCTTAATTTGTTTGCATTAAATCATTCTGGGATGTTTGCTGAAATTGATTGGATGTGGCACAGCCCTACCAAGAACATTTTCCACCAGCCGCCACTGGTTGTGAAAGTAAAATCATAAGACGGTCTCCCAAAGAGATGAATGGGCTGCGGCTTGTCATTAAGGGATGATGGTGGGTCCCACAGCCAGACCAGCTGAGAACCACTGTCCTACATGAGCACAGAAAACATTATATTTTCCTGAATTTAAGCTTCTGCATTTTCCAAATGCTCTAGCATTATTCAAACGTATTGTAAGCCTCGTACCGAACGGTTTAATACGAGTACGTACATAGTTACAGCCTTAGAAATGAATAATAGCTGTGGCGCCATCATGTGGTTATAAGGTGGTATTTCAGCTGCATGACAGCAGTGAAGGCCTGGGTAGAAAATGCACGGCCCGCCATTGAGATATATATATATATATATATATATATATATTAGTGCTGGGCAAGTTAACGTTATTATCGCGTTAACGCATTAATTAATTAACGCCGACAATTATTTTATCGCGCGTTAACGCGTTTTTTTTATTATTAAGCGGACATTTTTAACACCAGAACCGGCTGACCGGCCGGCAGTGAGCGGTGAACAGCTGTTTGTGTGGCGTCTCTTCCATCTCTTCCTGTTTCCTTCACCTACATTCCCCTGGGTCCTAAGTCCCTCCATGTACAGCTTCTTATCACCCTCTATGTACCAACGTACATTTATAACAAATACTAGTGGTGTAACGTTCGGATCATCACCCCTCACGGTTCGGATCATCACCCCTCACGGTTCGGATCATCACCCCTCACGGTTCGGATCATCACCCCTCACGGTTCGGATCACCCCTCACGGTTCGGATCACCCCTCACGGTTCGGATCACTCGTGAACCGCGGATCAATTGAGTATTCTTTCTTTTTTTTTTACAGTGTAATCATCATAGTGTGTAATAACGTTTTACTGCTGCTGTTCCTTTACAAGTAACAAGTCCCCGAATATCAATGCAAAGTGTCAGTGAACAGATATAAAGCAGTAGTGTGTTCACGTCAACGGAGCAGGTTAAAAGCATTTACCGGCGAAAGTCATGGCGAGCGGAGGAAATTGAGAAGCTCCCGGCGTCATTTAAGTCGCAAGTTTGGGAGTATTTTGTCTTCCCTGTAACTTATAATGACGGATAAGGGTGGTGGACAAAACCGTTACGGTATGTAGGCATTATTTAAAGAGAAAGACATACGACAAGGAAAAGACTGTGACCGCTTTCACCACGGAGGAGTGGAGATTCATAGTCCGGTGCTGTAGACACGCCCCCTCTGTGAGAGTCACACAGACACACACCTGGTGCAGGTGCTGACAGAAGTATCAGAGTGGAAGCTAGACAGGCCCAATAGTAACAGTCACCACAGAAAGGTCTACCCTCTCCCCAGACAATGGAGATATTCTCATCTTTTTGAAAATAATGTCACAGTAATGGTGAACATTATTGTGTATTTGCATTACATAACCTGACAGGAAGTAAACACAGACACAAGTTGTTGCCTAGCAGTTCAGTTCAGTTGAAACAGTGTAAGCTAGCTCACTGGCTGTTTCTTTCTTTCAATATTGATCAAAGGACGAGGGTCTCAACTTGGACAACTTCAAATTGGACATCTTCAATATTTTTGTTTTCATGTAAGACTATAGCCCAAAGTTCTTTGCTTTAAGTGTTCTTGAAGTTCTTTAATTAATAAATGGAAAGCAAAGTTATATTTGTCTCCTCCCCTTTTCTTTGTTGATCCGAAAAATGATCCGAACCGTGACTCAAGAACCGTGATCCGAACCGAACCGTGAGGTTTGTGATCCGTTGCACCCCTAACAAATACCACACATATTATGGTAATCAGCGTTGCATATGTGTCTGACCAAAATACCAAAAAAAGAAAGTGTTTTTGTTTGTAATATGTATAATAAGCATATCATTTAGTTATCGCGACTGAGAATTTAACAAACATAAAAAAAGATAGGTTTGCAGTTTTCAAGGTGTATATTTAAATTGCATCTCTTACACACATGAAGATAAAGTTGTGAACACCAGCTGAATATCTATTATCAGAATCATTATAACTGTATTATAACTGCTACTGTGTAAAGGGAATACTGCTGTTAAAAAGAACCTGATGTGTTTAAAGTGTTTGCAAACCAAATGTTATTGCACTTTTGTTCATATAGCAGTACTTTTAAAATAAAAGTGCGCAATACACTACTTTTGAATTAATTATTGAACTTTGCGCATAACAATGAGATTAATCGCGATAAAAAATTGTAATCGTTGCCCAGCACTAAAATATATATATATATATATGTGTATATATAAACGCTGGTATGTATATATATATATATATATATATATACCAGTGTTTCCCCTAGGTTTACAGCTTTGGGGGGGGGGGGGGCGTGGACACCGACACTTAAAGGAATCATGGTTTTCATGTGTTTCTTTTAATGACAGCAGTCAATATAACAACTGAACTATTATTTGAACTGTACATTGAACTAAACATCCGAACATTTATTTTTATGACGATTATCCACAATTTTGTCACTGCAGTGTATCTTTCTGGGCTTCTGGAAGAACATTTCCAGAGCCTCTTGATATTTATTTATTAATGCGTGTATGTATGTGTACCAGTGGTGGGCCGTCAGGGCCAGCTAAGCCTTCTCTGCTGGCCTAAACAGAATCACAAAGTTATAGCTATTTTATAATTTAATAATTTTTCACAAATACACTACATGTATTATAATTTTTTTTCCCATTATCTTATTTTCTCATTGCAAGCTCCTGTCTTCCGCTGTTGCTCTGCTTCCAGCACAGCTTGTTTTAAGGAGAGCTTTTATCCAATCAGATTCAGCCCCTATGTCTCTATGTAAGGAGAGAGGCCCGAGGTCCTCTAGGTAGACTTTGCAGATTAAAGTATATGGGGACGATATTGTTGATTGTCATAATCTTCAACCAATCAGATCTTTAGTTTGACATGTTGGGCGTATTCTTTGACATGCCAGTGGCACCGAGGTAGCCTCCTAAGTACGTCTGCATTAAGGTGCGCTGTGATTGGTCAGTGGGCCAGCGTGACTTTTGTCAAACAGAAAGCTAGCTAGCAGATCTTAGTATTTAGTAAGAGTTCAGGTTGAAACATATGTAAGAGAAGTTATGAAATTTTTTGCGTTTTGCTTGGTGTAGATTCTTTTTTTGTTTTACCTAGCTAACACTCAATGGCTGAAGGAGGAGAAATGGATTTGTGAGTTACTGACTTTGTTAACAAAGAAAGGAGGATGGACTTTGTCTTTAAGTGAAGGCAGCTGTGGTAAGTCAACTGCTTTTGTTTTTTTACATCTGCAGTAGCGTTTCTACTGTGTTCATTTGTCTATCGTGTGGTTTTTATGAATAATATGAATGGCTCCTGCCCTAGCGCTGCAGTGTTGCTGGGTTGATTTGTCATGCTTGACATTTTATGTTGTCATATAAATATATGTGACTGGTTCTTGTGAGTTTGTTCTTGTCATTGAGTTAATTACATTGATTCTGACTTGTCCGTTAATGACGAAGCATCTCGTCATCGCGGGGTTATTTTGGACATTTGGTTCTCTGTTTGAATCAGTAGGGAACAGCTAACTGCTGTTGATTCCCCGCTAAGCTAGTTTAGCTTAGCCTCCATGAACACACGCGGGGCCTCAGCTGTTTTTTGTTATTGTTCCGGGTTCAGAGGTCACACAGCCCGTTGTCTGTTACGTGAGCGCAGTCTACCGAAAACATTATATTTCCCACAATTTAAGCTTCTGCATTTTCTAAATGCACTAGTATTATTCAAACGTATTGTTCGGTTCGTAAGCCTCGTACCGAACGGTTTAATACGAATAAGTGTATTATTACACCACTAGAATCAAATACCGGTAACTGTAGCTCAGTAGGACAGCTCAGAAGGCCCAGGTATAAAATGCACGGCCCGCCACTGGTATGTATGTATGTAATGTATTTACTTACTTACTTACCAAGATCATTCTTGTACAGTCAGGGGGAGTATTTCCCCTCTGACAGCCAAGCTGGGTCAAAACCTGTCATCCGGTGGTGACTGGCCTTTAGCTGCTTGTGGGGGGGGGGCGTGCAACACTTGTCTGTACTTGGACCCGGAGCAGGAGAGCTACTCCGGCTGCTACTCGCAGGAGAGCGAGTGTTGCCATCTTCACCACATGGGAGCATTTAAAAAACGCAGATATTGTTGTCTGCCTGACGTGCGCTCTCTGTCCACTGGTGCTCACCTGTGTGTGTGTGTGTGTGTGTGTGTGTGTGTGTGCGTGTGCGCGTGCGCGTGTGCGTGTGCGCGCGCATCGGGGCGGAACTCCGCCGTGCGCGATACAGAGATCAGAGGAGAATTGTAAACGCGACCATGTAGAGACAGAAATGACATGCCGTCTGTAAATAAGATAAATAACATAAGACTGTTTAGTTTGTTTAATAAAAGAAGAAGGTGTAGACCTGTTCTATAAGAAAGGGAACCTTAAATTACTTCTGTTGTGATCTGGCGCTATATAGAAAATTAAATTAAACAAAATTAACTTGACCTTCAAGGGGGGGCGGGGCGCCCCCCTAATATAATGGTAGGGGAAACACTGTAGTCTATGATCTATAACTGAGCTCTGTGTTTCAGTTTCTATGCAGACTTTGGTCCTCTGAATCTGGCCATGTTGTACCGATACTGCTGCAAACTCAACAAGAAGCTCAAGGTGAGTTCACTGATTCACTCTGTCACGATGTGATTCACTCTGTCACAATATGATTCAGTCTGTCACGATGTGATTCACTCTGTCACAATATGATTCACTCTGTCATGGTATGATTCACTCTGTCATGATATGATTCACTCTGTCACGATGTGATTCACTCTGTCATTATATGATTCACTCTGTCACAATATGATTCACTCTGTCACAATATGATTCACTCTGTCATTATATGATTCACTCTGTCACAATGTGATTCACTCTGTCACGATATGATTCACTCTGTCAAGATATGATTCACTCTGTCATTATATGATTCATTCTCTCACGATGTGATTCACTCTGTCATTATATGATTAACTCTGTCACAATATGATTCACTCTGTCACAATATGATTCACTCTGTCACAATATGATTCACTCTGTCACAATATGATTCACTCTGTCATTATATGATTCACTCTGTCACAATGTGATTCACTCTGTCATGATAAGATTCACTCTGTCACGATATGATTCACTGGAGGGAGACTTCCTCATCAAGTCACTGATCAATATTATTGATCCGTTGTTGGACTGGTTGACTGATACTTGTGGTCATGTGACATCTTTTCTTCTTCTCTACAGTCGTTCACTCTGACCAGGAAGAGGATCGTTCACTACACCAGCTTCGACCAGAGGAAGAGATCCAACGCCGCCGTGCTGATTGGAGGATATGCGGTGAGTCATCAGTACGCTGAGCTATACAGTATATATATATACATATATATTAGTGCTGGGCAACGATTACAATTTTTTATCGCGATTAATCTCATTGTTATGCGCAAAGTTCAATAATTAATTCAAAAGTAGTGTATTGCTCACTTTTATTTTAAAAGTACTGCTATATGAACAAAAGGGCAACAACATTTGTTTTGCAAACACTTTAAACACATCCGGTTCTTTTTAACAGCAGTATTCTCTTTACACAGTAGCAGTTATATCTCTTCATTATCTGTGCTCAGTGTGCTGACTATATGTGAAACGTTCCACTGCTGTGCAACATGAATAAAATGTTTCAGCACGTTTCATCTAAATGTCTGTCTTGTGTCTTCATGACATTCAGAGCATGTGAATGCAGCTCTACTGTTCATCAATATAATGCTGTAACTCCGAGGTGATGATGGTTACCCAGCGATCAAAGAATAAAGACACTTTAAGCACAATTTAGGTGTATTTTCCCTTTAACTCACGAGATGCAGCTAGCATGTTTTATACTTAATGTGAATATAATTCATACTTTGTTGGCATCTTATTCTGAAAACCGGATGTTCGTCTGAAGAAACCGGATGTTCCCAGGGGAATGTAAGTGAAGCATGGAACCTGTAGTCTGTACCGTGGCAGTAACCTGCATGAGGAAGTTATGCTAATAAAGAGTTGAGTTAAGAGCAGTTTGTTCTCACGTGCTTATATGTTCATTTAAAAACATATAACTTCACTCCGTCGGTCGGTCGGTCGGTCGGTCTCACTCACACACACACACACACACACACACATTCACACACACACACCACACACTCGTGTGTTCAGGCTCTGCTCAGTGAACATGAGTAGTGGCTGAAGGTACATTATAACGTTATCATGATGTGTTCACATGTAATGTAAAACGTAGTTTTGGTGATGAACTAGAATAAATCCAGTAGTTTGAAGGAGATGTTTTCACATGAATATAAAATAGATATTAGAGATGAATTATGAGCTGTTTAACTTCCTAACACGAGCTCTAAGCTCATTATTATACTTTATTAAAGATAATATTTAAATAATAATACAATCTGTTATTTCCTTATTATTTGAATTGTGTGTTTTTATTAGTGCTGGGCAAGTTAACGTGTTATTATCGCGTTAACTCATTAATTAATTAACACCGACAATTATTTTATCGTGCGTTAACGCAGTTTTATTTTTAATTATTATTTTGAAAGTCCGTTGCTCACTGGCAGTGGTGGAGGAAGTCTTCAGACTACGTTGATGCAGCGTGTGGGAGAAGTAGAGATAAACTAAAGCAAGACAAGCTAACAGATGCTACAGAGAAGTGGATACAAACTGCAGCCGGTTAGTATTGTGGAAGATGACGGTCTGAGGAACGTTCTCAAGGTGCGTTCGCGTCGCGTTTGGTGTGAACGCACCTTTAGGATCAACGAATGACGGCACGTATGAGCCTCAAGACGCACCGTCACAAGAAGAACACACGAGTGTGTAGGAGAGGACTACAACAGCGACGGCGTTACAACGAGCACCAGCTGTTGCTCTCACTGAAGACTACTGGAAATCGCTGGGTAACCATCATCACCTCGGAGTTACAGCATTATATTGATGAACAGTAGAGCTGCATTCACATGCTCTGACTGTCATGAAGACACAAGACACACATTTAGATGAAACGTGCTGAAACATTGTATTCATGTTGCACAGCAGTGGAACGTTTCACATACAGTCAGCACACTGAGCACAGATAGTGAAGAGATATAACTGCTACTGTGTAAAGGGAATACTGCTGTTAAAAAGAACCTGATGTTATTGCACGTTTGTTCATATAGCAGTACTTTTAAAATACACTACTTTAATTTGTATGTAAATCACCACTATGGATGATGACTATTTTAGTTTATTGGCTTTAGGGCGATTAGAAATGAACTGAAGTGAGATTTAAACTTTATCTTATTAAATAAAACAGATGTTGACAAACTGCATAATTTGCAGATGAAAATAGGTAATAAATCACAATGTTTGATATCGTGTCATGTTTAGCACCTTTTTACGTGTGCTGCGTTCAGGACCAGCTGTAAGGAACAGACAGCCCGCCGTCACACAGTTGTTGAGAGTTGAGTTCAAAACGTCTGGGTTCGTGTTCCTGTGTCATGCGTCATGTTTAGCCTAGCTTAGCATAAAGACTGAATCCAGCTGAGTCAGTTTACCTGTGTGTCTCTATCAGGTGATCTACCTGAAGAAAACTCCAGAAGAAGCTTACAGAGCTCTGACGTCTGGTTCCAACGCCTCCTACCTGCCCTTCAGGTGAGTCCTCCACTGCAGCAGTACTACTTTAGTACTACAGTGCTAGTACTACAGCAGTACTACAGTGTACTCCTGCTGGTCTGCTGAGACACTGTGCGCGGTGAGAACAGGAAGTCACACTGGTAGCATAAAGAGAAGAAGACGTTTGTGTCTGTGATCAGATAAATGTACGTATAAAGTTGTTTTGAAGCTTCAGTGTGGAGGATAAAGAGCTCGTTTATGGTTATGTAACAGAAGACTGTTGTTGAATGGATTAAACATAAGGAGGCCACGCCCACTGAGTGACACGCCAGACTGACTGATGCCTCTCTCCAGATCATACATATATATATTAGGGCTGGGCATTAATTAATTAACGCCGACAATTATTTTATCACGCATTAACGCAGTTTTTTTTATTTATTATTAAGCGGACATTTTTAACACAAGAACCGGGCAGCGAGCGGTGAACAGCTGTTCAGTCCCTCCTGTCTCACTCACTCACTCACTCACTCACTCACTCACTCACTCACTCACTCACTCGCAGGCACGCACGACGTAAAAACATGACGTAGATAGGTTTGCAGTTTTCAAGAAGTATATTTAAAATTGCATCTCTTACACACATGAAGATAAAGTTATGAACACCGGCTGAATATCTATTATCAGAATCATTATAACTGTATTATAACTGCTACTGTGTAAAGGGAATACTGCTGTTAAAAATAACCTGATTTGTTTAAAGTGTTCTGGAAGAACATTTCCAGAGCCTCTTGATATTTATTTATTTATGCGTGTATGTATGTGTACCAGTGGTGGGCCGTCAGGGCCAGCTAAGCCTTCTCTGCTGGCCTAAACAGAATCACAAAGTTATAGCTATTTTATAATTTAATAATTTTTCACAAATACACTACATGTATTATAATTTTTTTTTCCATTATCTTATTTTCTCATTGCAAGCTCCTGTCTTCCTCTGTTGCTGTGCTGGAAGCATATATACACAAGCATATATGTGTATATATGTGTGTGTGTGTGTGTGTGTGTGTGTATATATATATATACACATTTATGTGTTTAACACGGGTATAAAGCCGTCAGCATCTCCAGATGTTTCCAGGTGTTAGCTGACAGGCTACATTAGCGCAACACACCACACAGCTGTCAGGAGGACAGTTGCATTGTGGGTAGGAGCCCGGTCTTTAACGAGGAAGAAGAGCAATAGAGTCTTTGTTCTTTGAACAAACAGAGTAAATCCTCACAGGAAGTGAACCTCCACCTCTTTAGATACAAAGTGAACACATGATGAACATGTGGAAATTACCCGGTTACTAATTTAAATATTTCCAGTAAACATGGTGAGCTTTTCCTTTTCTGTCATGTGACTCTCTGAAGATATATTTGAACATCACAGAGACATGAGGCACTGAAGTGAGACGCTGCTGTGATCGTGAAGATTATTCACTACCTAAATTAATTGAAGTGAACACAGACGTTCAGCTGTTAAATGGCCCAATAAATACATGAAGTTTGGTCTAAAGTTGATCCTGGACCAGCTGTGTGATGATCAATAATCAATAATAATGATCAATAATAATGATCAATAATCATGAAGTGTGGCAGGTTTAGCTAGAGATCAATACATTAATATCATGTGATATCAGCTGTGTGTTGATCTGCTGGTCTCTGTGTGTCTCTTCAGGGACGCTTCCTTTGGGAATTGCACCTTCAACCTCACGGTGCTCGACTGTCTGCAGGGCATCAGGAAGGTGAGCTGTGATTGGCTGGATGTCAACTGACATCATCAACTGACATCATCAGCACTCACCTGAGCGTCACACACCTTGTGTTTGTGTTTCAGGCTCTACAGCACGGCTTCTTTGACTTTGAGACGTTTGACGTGGACGAGTACGAACACTACGAGGTAAAACATCACAGTACTGAGGTGGTGGTACTGACACCAGTACCTGTACTACAGGTACTAGAGGTACTACCTGTACTACCTGTACCTCTCCTACTACCAGTACTCAGTATTTATAACCCCAGAACAGAGACTCCATTAGTCTGACCTGATGGAAGCTGTAATGTTTCCAATGTCGACGATGAGCTGCAGACTTTCTCTACTCTGTTGGTGGACTTGAACCTGTGTGTTTGTGTTGGTGGGACTTGAACCTGCGCCTTTGTGTTGGTGGGACTTGAACCTGCGCCTTTGTGTTGGTGGGACTTGAACCTGCGCCTTTGTGTTGGTGGGACTTGAACCTGTGTGTTTGTGTTTCAGCGGGTTGAGAACGGAGATCTGAACTGGATCGTCCCGGGGAAGTTTGTGGCCTTCAGCGGACCTCATCCTAAAACTAAGATAGAGAACGGTGAGTTAACAGAGAGACTCCTTTAAGGAGGAGGAGGATATTATTATTATTATCATTATCACACATCGGGGGGCGTGTTCAAGCTGACATGTCTTGTTGTTGTGTAACACCTGTTGATGCTCCGCCCCCTACAGGTTACCCTCTCCACGCCCCTGAGGCGTATTTCCCGTACTTCAGGAAACATGAAGTGACCACCGTCGTCCGTCTGAACAAGAAGATCTACGACTCCAAACGCTTCACCGACGCCGGCTTCGACCACTACGACCTCTTCTTCTTAGACGGCAGCACGCCCAGTGACATCATCACACGCCGCTTCCTGCACATCTGTGAGAGCACGGACGGCGCTGTGGCTGTCCACTGCAAGGGTGAGGACTTCCTGTCCTGAACTACCACTTCTTGTCCTGCAGGATAACTTCCTGTCCTGAACTACCACTTCCTGTCCTGCAGGATAACTTCCTGTCCTGAAGTATAACTTCCTGTCCTGAAGTATAACTTCCTGTCCTGTAGGATAACTTCCTGTCCTTTAGGATAACTTCCTGTCCTGTCCTTTAGGATAACTTCCTGTCCTGTAGGATAACTTCTTGTCCTGTAGGATAACTTCCTGTCCTGTAGGATAACTTCCTGTCCTGAAGTATAACTTCCTGTCCTGTAGGATAACTTTCTGTCCTTTAGGATAACTTCCTCTCCTGTCCTTGAGGATAACATCCTCTCCTGTCCTTTAGGATAACTTCCTGTCCTGTAGTATGTCTTCCTGTCCTGTAGTATGTCTTCCTGTCCTGTAGGATAACTTCCTGTCCTGTAGTATGTCTTCCTGTCCTGTAGTATGTCTTCCTGTCCTGTAGGATAACTTCCTGTCCTGTAGGATGTCTTCCTGTCCTGTAGGATGTCTTCCTGTCCTGTAGGATAACTTCCTGTCCTGAAGTATAACTTCCTGTCCTGTAGGATAACTTCATGTCCTGAAGTATAACTTTCTGTCCTATAGGATAACTTCCTGTCCTGTAGGATAACTTCCTGTCCTGTCCTTTAGGATAACTTCCTGTCCTGTCCTTTAGGATAAATTCCTGTCCTGTAGTATAACTTCCTGTCCTGAAGTATAACTTCCTGTCCTGTAGGATAACTTCCTGTCCTTTAGGATAACTTCCTGTCCTGTCCTTGAGGATAACCTCCTCTCCTGTCCTTTAGGATAATTTCCTGTCCTGTAGTATGTCTTCCTGTCCTGTAGTATAACTTCCTGTCCTGTAGGATGTCTTCCTGTCCTGTAGGATAACTTACTGTCCTGTAGTATAACTTCCTGTCCTGTAGGATAACTTCCTGTCCTGAAGTATAACTTTCTGTCCTGAAGTATAACTTTCTGTCCTATAGGATAACTTCCTGTCCTGTAGGATAACTTCCTGTCCTGTCCTTTAGGATAAATTCCTGTCCTGTAGGATAACTTCCTGTCCTTCAGGATAACTTCCTCTCCTGTCCTTCAGGATAACGTCCTGTCCTGTAGTATGTCTTCCTGTCCTGTAGTATAACTTCCTGTCCTGTAGTATAACTTCCTGTCCTGTAGGATGTCTTCCTGTCCTGTAGGATGTCTTCCTGTCCTGTAGGATAACTTCCTGTCCTGTAGGATAACTTCCTGTCCTGTCCTTTAGGATAACTTCCTGTCCTGTAGTATAACTTCCTGTCCTGAATGATAACTTCCTGTCCTGTAGGATGTCTTCCTGTCCTGTAGGATGTCTTCCTGTCCTGTAGGATAACTTTGTCTCTGTCTCTGTGTGTGTCAGCTGGTCTGGGCAGGACAGGCTCTCTGATTGGCTGTTACCTGATGAAACACTACCGCTTCACAGCAGGTGAGGCCATCGCCTGGATCCGAGTGTGCAGACCGGGCTCTGTGATTGGACCACAGCAGAACTTCCTGGAGGAGTGAGTCCCTGATTATTGAGCTCAGATACAGTAATACACAGTCTGTGTGTATTACTGTGTACTACAGTAATACTTTAGTACACAGTATTACTGTAGTACACAGTAATACTTTAGTACACAGTATTACTGTAGTACACAGTAATACTTTAGTACACAGTATTACTTTAAGTAATACTTTAGTACACAGTATTACTTTAAGTAATACTTTAGTACACAGTATTACTGTAGTACACAGTAATACTTTAGTACACAGTATTACTTTAAGTAATACTTTAGTACACAGTATTACTTTAGTACACAGTAATACTTTAGTACACAGTAATACTTTAGTACACAGTATTACTTTAGTACACAGTAATACTTTAGTGCACAGTATTACTTTAGTACACAGTAATACTTTAGTGCACAGTAATACTTTAGTACACAGTAATACACACGCAGTGTTTGTGTTTACAGGAAGCAGGCAGCGCTCTGGGTGCTAGGTGACAGCCAGCGTTCCCAGAAGGCCAAGCTGGAGGAGAGAGTGATGTCATCTCACCTCATCACCTCTATGGATGACCTCACTTTAAACTCCGCCCACAACAGTCTGCACGAGGTCAGAAACACACACACACACACATATAAATATATATATGTTAGTGTTGGGCAACGATTACAATTTTTAATCACGATTAATCTCATTGTTATGCTCAAAATTCAATAATGAATTAAAAAGTAGTGTATCGCGCACTTTTATTTTAAAAGTACTGCTATATGAACAAAAGTGCAATAACATTTGGTTTGCAAACACTTTAAACAAATAAGTAACTGACCAGATATGAAGCCCGTAGTGCGTTTTTTGTAGACCCAACACATGAATGAGACTGCAGTTGGTTTTGGCTGTTTTGTAACAAATGTAAGGGGCTTTTGACTTGCACTGGCATGCTTGGTGTTCAGGTGGCGAAGTAAATAAGAGGGCTTCAGACAGCTGTTAGCCAGAACCTCACTGCACACCACGCACTGTGGCTTTGGGCAATCTGCATTGTCAATCCAAGTGAAGCCCAGACCCAGATAATGTTCATCATATTTCCTCTTTTTGTTCCCAGTCTGATGCTCACTCTCGTTTCCTCTTTTTTCACCTTGACTCCGCGATGGGCCTATGTGCTCCCGATTTGTCTGTGCTATCCCTTCCTCCTTTTCGGTCTCCTCCGTCTCATCTTTCTCTGACTCCCGCACGATTTCTTCTCCCGGTCTCTCCCCAACGCACCTCTCCGTTTCTCTCTCCTCCGATTCCTCCCTCTCTCTCTGTCCCTCTCCTCTTTTATGACTGATAGCTTCAGATGTACCATCTGACAGTTTCACCGATTTCAGCCAGTTTAGCATATTTGCATGAATGTTGCTGAATGAATGAAGTTAGCTGTTAGCTGACGTTAGCTGCACAAGCTAGGCTAGCTAGTGTGTACGTAAAAGACAGTCTGGCGGCATAAGCTGAAGTGAATTTATTTATTAAATTGTAAGTTTTAAAATTTAATTTAAAATTTAAATCTTACAAAAGGAATTTTTATAATTCATGTTTTTATTTTGTGAAAAATCCCACTTAAATTTTTTTAAATTATATTTAATATTAATTATTACACCATTAGACCACCATTCCATTTTTCCTTTCGCGCACCCCCTAGACGCAGCTCGCGCACCACACTTTGGGAATCCCTGGTATAGATTATTATTTTTTTACCTAGCTTTGTTTTTTTAACACTCAATGGCTGAAGGAGGAGGAGAAACGGATTTGTGAGTTGGGATTTAACTGGGATTAAACTCTTTGTCAACAAAGAAAGGAGGATGGAGTTTGTCTTTAAGTGAACAGCATTCGGTAAGTCAACTGGTTTGTTTTTTTACATCTAATATCTGAATGGCTCTTGAGTGTGTAGCAGAATGCGTGTTCCTGCTGTTGTTTTCCCGTTAAGCTAGTTAGCGTAGCCACCCTGAACACTTGCGGAGCCCCAGCTGTTTTTTTTTTTTTTTGTTCCGGTTCCGGTTCAGAGGTCACACAGACCTCTCCTACGTGAGCGCAGAAAACATTATATTTTCCACAATTTAAGCTTCTGCATTTTCCAAATGCACTAGTATTATTCAAACGTTTTGTTCGGTTTGTAAGCCTCGTACCGAACGGTTTAATACGAATACGTATATTGTTGCACCCCTAGAAACGAATAATAACCGTAGCTGTGGCGCCATCATGAGGTTATGTGGTGTTTCAGCTGCAGGACAGCAGTGAAGGCCCAGGTATAAAATGCACGGCCCGCCACTGACTTCTCCCACACACTGCATCCAACGTAGTCTGCTGAAGACTTCCTCCACCGCTGCCAGTGAGCAACGGACTTTCAAAATAATATATTTTTTTTAAATGTGTTAATACGCAATAAAATAATTGTCGGCGTTAATTAATTAATGCGTTAACGCGATAATAACGCGTTAACTTGCCCAGCACTAATATATATATAATATATATATTTATATGTGTGTATATACTGTATATACATATCTATAGACACGTATATGAAACGCATCAGTGGTCTCATGGTGTGTTTGTTTCATCCACCAGAGTGAGACGGTGGACAGCGGTCCGGTCCTGACTCAGGGAGACAAACTGAGAGCCTTAAAGAGCCGGCGACCCCCCCGACCCGCCACCACGGGAGCTCTCAGGTACCAGGTCCAACACCAGGACCAGAACCTCATGTATATCTTGTGTATTAGTAAACAGAGGGATCTGCCTCGTTTAAATAACCTTCTTTAACTGAAGCCACGCCCACTTTCTTTCAGAGTGGAGGAGATGAAGATTCACAGCAGGTCGGCCTCTCAGCCGCTCAGGTAACTCTGAACACCTACGTACATGAATCATGACTTTAATGAGCTACGTTAGCTACATACTAACGTAGCTCATGACAAACAGTAATGCTCACTAACGAGCAGTTTGTAAATACACGTTCAACTGTTTTTATATTAATGTAACAACATCCAAATGTGTTCTTGATGAATATTTCAAATACTTTTAAATACATTTATTTGTGGAGTTTTATTAAATTGATTCCAAACAATAACTATTTGTGTGTGCATCAGAAATATATTTGTGAATCTTATTTTTTATACATTTATATATAAAATAACTTTCATTAATATCATTAATATTGACATTTGTCATAACTCCAGGAAACATCATCCAGGATGTTCTTTGTTGTACAAGTCAGATTAAATGAAACTAAAGAGTTGTTTCTTTACTGATATTAAACAGTAATCATGTGTTGATCATAATATGTGTCACTGTGTTTAGATGGTCAATGGGTGGTCAGGGCCCCCCCTCCCCCCTCAAGGCCTCCAAATTCCCAGCATCCTCTGCTTCTGCCGCCGCCAAGAGGATCGGAAGAAGTCCATCATCAACGGCCTCCAACATCAGGAGGTCAGTGTCACCGCTCACTTCCTGACTCACCTCACTTCCTGTCTGACTCAACCTGCTCTTCATCACCAGCTCCTGTAGTACCTGCAGTGGCGGCTGGTGGAAAATGTTCTTGGTAGGGCTGTGCCACATCCAATCAATTTCAGCAAACATCCCAGAATGATTTAATGCAAACAAATTAAGGTATCAAACGCGCATTACTACTTTGCAGTTAAATATTTAACATTCATTCCAACACGAAAAAAAGCAGTAAATAACACTTTCACAAACACGTCAGGACATCTTATTTTAGTCACCCTCACAGGGAATTCAGTATAATATAATATATATATCATATAATAATATTCTGTATAATATAATAATATATATATATCATATAATATTCTGCATAATATAATAATATATATATCATATAATAATATTCACTATAATATAAAACACACACACACACACACACATATATATATATATATATATATATATATATATATATATATATAATAATATATATAACTATATATCCATTTCTCAGACAGGTGCTTCATGTCCCTCACTCCCTAACTGTCCATGCTGGTTCTGTCCCCGTTGTTTTAAAAAGATAAATAAGTTATTATCATGACGTCATCCAGCTAGTCAAACCTGTCTGGTGTACAGCTAGTAGAGAAGCTTCATGTACTGCTTCTCTTTCCTGCTAGTCTGCTGTCTGATTGTGAGGTCAGGCTGATCTGGGATCAGCTCTTTCAGTAGTTTCTCCTCTCAGTTCTCCTCTCAAACGGGTCTTGGAGGAGTAGTGCTCACACTGGCGCTCTCCTGTAGAGACTTCTCCTGACGAGAACGCGCAGTTTGGGGCAGGAAAAAATCTGCCCCAAGCTGAATCTATTTGAGGACGCTGATTGGCTGAATTGTATGTCACTCATTTATATCTTTACTCAGCATTGGCTAAACTGCTTCATAGACCCGCCTCTTTGGGGCAGTTTTTCCAGCGCCCCAGCAGCTGAGACGTGCACACACAGAGAGGAAGAGCAGACAGGCAGAGAGGACAAGCAGGAAAAGCATATATTTACCGCAGATATCATATTTTACACATATTACTGGGTGATTCCATGTTTCAAAAACACAAATATTGACAATTTGTATAGTTTATTTTTATTTTAAATTTTATTTTTATTTATATTTTTATTTTTATTTTTATTTTTATTTTTTGTAGCTCTAGGGGGGGCGGCGCCCTAGCGCCCTCTATGGACCAGCCGCCACTGAGTACCTGTTAGTTCTTCTACACAGACTGTACTACCTGTTAGTACTTCTACAAAGTCCTCATTGGTGCCATTGATGAGCTTGTAGTACCTGTTAGTAGTAATACACATACTGTAGAACCTGTTACTAACATTAAACAGCTACTGTCACACTTCTTAGGACTAATATGCATCTAGTACTATCTGTTTGTACCATTCAACAGCTTGCAGTACTTGACAGTACTAATACACCTCTAGGAGCAGATCTAAGTGCTCAAACACACTTAACAGGAGCTGTTTGTCCTGATCTGGTAGGTAGTACAGTTAGATAGATAGATATAAACTTTATTCATCCCCAGGGGGAAATTTGTTTGTAGCAGCAGCAAGTTACAGAGTAGAATAAAATATGTACAATGAAATAACAGAGCAGATATTGAATTGAAGAAATAGAATAAAAAACAGTAGTGCAAGGATCACCAACAACAAGCAAGCAAGTGTTGTAGTCATTTGAAGGATGATGATCTGGCCAGAGGTGATTTGTTATAAAGTGTCATAGCAGTGGGCAGGAATGTTCTCCTTAAGTTACTGCCATTAAACAGCTTGTAGTTAATTTTAGTTCAAGTACACAGTCAGTAGTACCTCTTAGTATTAATACTCAGCTGGTAGTATCAGTACAGCTTGCAGTAACTGTTACTACTGTAATATTTGTCAGATAATCTTAAAATGTTGCTTTAATACTGAAGAAGCTGTTGGTGCCTAAACGGAACATGTCTGTTTTAAACTAGTGTTTTAAACTAGTGTGAACTGGTTTAAACTGGTGTTTTAAACTAGTGTTTTAAACTGATGTGAACCGGTTTAAACTGGTGTTTTCATCTGGTGTGAACTGGTTCAAACTACTGTTTTAAACTGGTGTGAACTGGTTTAAACTAGTGTTTTAAACTAGTGTTTTAAACTAGTGTTTAATCTGGTGTGAATCAGTTTAAACTGGTGTTTAATCTGGTGTGAACTGGTTTAAACTAGTGTTATAAACTGGTGTGAACCGGTTTAGACTTGTTTAATCCGGTGTGAACCGGTTTAAACTAGTGTTTTAAACTGGTGTGAACCGATTTTAAACTAGTGTTTTAAACTGGTGTGAACCGATTTTAAACTAGTGTTTTAAACTGGTGTGAACTGGTTTAAACTAGTGTTTTAAACTGGTGTGAACTGGTTTAAACTGGTGTTTTAAACTGGTGTGAACCGATTTTAAACTAGTGTTTTAAACTGGTGTGAACCGGTTTAAACTGGTGTTTTAAACTGATGTGAACTGGTTTAGACTGGTTTAATCTGGTGTGAACCGGTTTAAACTAGTGTTATGAACTGGTGTGAACCGGTTTAAACTAGTGTTATGAACTGGTGTGAACCGGTACTAGTGTTTTAAACTGGTGTGAACCCGGTTTAAACTAGTGTTTTAAACTGGTGTGAACCGGTTTAAACTGGTGTTTTAAGCTGGTGTTTTAAACTGATGTGAACTGGTTTAGACTGGTTTAATCTGGTGTGAACCGGTTTAAACTAGTGTTATGAACTGGTGTGAACCGGTACTGGTGTTTTAAACTGGTGTTAACCGGTTTAAACTGGTGTTAGTGTGTTTACATCTCCCGCCCTCTCAGTTGTGTGTATATTGTGTGTTGTAGGTTGTGTATATATGTTAATGTGTGCCCCCCCACCCCCAGCTCTCGGTTGGCCTCCTCTCTCTCTGATCTTTATGCTGTGGACGCTGAGGACTCCTCCTCCCATGTGTCTCTCAGCTCCACCCCCTCTCCTCTGGCCCCGCCCTCTCTGTGTCGCTATGGTAATGGAACCCGCGGTGCACAGCACGAGGTCAACAACAACAGCAGCAGGCCGGGCCCTCAGGACTTCAGGGGCCCCGGGCCCTACAGCGCCCTGAAGGGCCCGTCAGGACGCTACCTGAGCCGCTCCATACCTGTAAGTCCTTAGCCCCGCCCCTCTCTACTCATTGGTTGTCTCTCTCTTCTGACATCATTAACACACTGGATGTAGCTGATCCTTTAGTTTAATAAATGATAATTAAAAGAAAAACTGCATCAAAGGAAAAGATGTTGTGCTTCTATCCAAGTTTATCTAGAATATAAAATAACACGTCAGATTTTATGAAAACATCCGGTTTGTTTCTGATCTCAGTTTTTCACTTTCTCTGTTCCTTTAACTTCTCTGACAGGCACATGACCAGGTGTGAGTCACGTGTTCTATGTAGACAGAGTCACATGACCAGGTGTGAGTCACGTGTTCTATGTAGACAGAGTCACATGACCAGGTGTGAGTCACGTGTTCTATTTAGACAGAGTCACATGACCAGGTGTGAGTCACGTGTTCTATTTAGACAGAGTCACATGACCAGGTGTGAGTCACGTGTTCTATGTAGACAAAGTCACATGACCAGGTGTGAGTCACGTGTTCTATTTAGACAGAGTCACATGACCAGGTGTGAGTCACGTGTTCTATTTAGACAGAGTCACATGACCAGGTGTGAGTCACGTGTTCTATTTAGACAGTCACATGACCAGGTGTGAGTCACGTGTTCTATGTAGACAGAGTCACATGACCAGGTGTGAGTCACGTGTTCTATGTAGACAGAGTCACATGACCAGGTGTGAGTCACGTGTTCTATTTAGACAGAGTCACATGACCAGGTGTGAGTCACGTGTTCTATTTAGACAGAGTCACATGACCAGGTGTGAGTCACGTGTTCTATGTAGACAAAGTCACATGACCAGGTGTGAGTCACGTGTTCTATTTAGACAGAGTCACATGACCAGGTGTGAGTCACGTGTTCTATTTAGACAGAGTCACATGACCAGGTGTGCGTCACGTGTTCTATTTAGACAGTCACATGACCAGGTGTGAGTCACGTGTTCTATTTAGACAGAGTCACATGACCAGGTGTGAGTCACGTGTTCTATGTAGACAAAGTCACATGACCAGGTGTGAGTCACGTGTTCTATGTAGACAAAGTCACATGACCAGGTGTGAGTCACGTGTTCTATGTAGACAAAGTCACATGACCAGGTGTGAGTCACGTGTATATATGTGAATATATATATATATATATATATATATATATATCAGTGCATTTTATACCTGGGCCTTCACTGCTGTCCTGCAGCTGAAATACCACCTTATAACCTCATGGCGCCACAGCTACGGTTATTATTTGTTTCTAGGGCTGTAACTATACACGTATTCGTATTAAACCGTTCAGTACGAGGCTTACAAACCGAACAATACGTTTGAATAATACTAGTGCGTTTGGAAAATGCAGAAGCTTAAATTGTGGAAAATATAATGTTTTCTGCGCTCACTAGGAGACAAAGGTCTGTGTGACCTCTGAACCGGAACAAAAAGAACCACAACAAAAAACAGCTGATGCTCCGCAAGTGTTCTGGGTGGCTATGCTAACTAGCTTAACGGGAAAACAACAGCAGCAACACGCATTCTGCTACACACTCAAGGGTCATTCAGATATTAGATGTAAAAAAACAAACCAGTTACTTACCAAATGCTGATCACATCTTCCTTTCTTTGTTGACAAAGAGTTTAATCCCACGGTTAAATCCCAACTCACAAATCCGTTTCTCCTCCTTCAGCCATTGAGTGATAAAAAAACGAAGCTAGGTAAAAAAAAAAATGATCTACACCAAGCAAAATGCAAAAAATTTCATAATTTCTTCCATATCTTTCAATTTGAACTCTCACTACTCAGACTAAGCCTCTGCTGTAAGTTTCGTTTCACAATAGTCACGTGCTCGCCCACTGACCAATCGCAGCACACGCTGCACCTCACTGCAGAGCTGCACCTGAAAACTGAGCTGCACGTCATGCTGACGTAGTTGTAGGCCAGCTAGCAGGCTCTGACACGTCAAAGAATACGCCCAACATGTCAAACTAAAGATCTGATTGGTTGAACACTATGACAATCAACAATATCGTCCCCATTCACTTAAACTGCAAAGGGATTCACTTGTGAGTCTGCAGGCCCCGGGCCTCTCTTCTTACCTAGAGACACAGAGGTGAAATCTGATTGGATAAAAGCTCTACTTAAAACAAGCTGCACTGGAAGCAGAGCAACTGAAGAAGACAGTAGCTGTGCAATGAGAAAATAAGATAATGGGAAAAATATTTTTATAAATGATCATACATGTAGTGTATTTATGAAACATTATTAAATTATAAAATGGCTATAACTTTGTGATTCTGTTTAGGCCAGCAGAGAAGGCTTTGCTGGCCCTGACGGCCCACCACTGATATATATATACTGTGTATATACTGTATATATATAAACACAGAGATGATATCTGACGGCTGTCTTTATGTTTTTTCTTTCAGTCTCTTCCGTCTGAGTACATCCAGTACTAGAAGTACAGAAGTCACCTGAGGACACATTACCCACAATGCCCTCTGTCTAGGATGCTCAAAGGGAAACTAATAAAGCAGCTCAATAAGCCTGTTAACATCTGCTCACACTGTATGTTAATGAGCTGTATGTTAATAAGCTGTATGTTAATAAGCTGTATGTTAATAAGCTGTATTTAATGTGGTATATGTTAACGAGGTGTATGTAAATGAGATGTATGCTAATGAGCGGGATGTTGGTGATATTTGAATATGTCTGAATATGATTGATAATGATCATCTACAGAAGAAGAAGATATATTTAGATAAAGATAGATTTTATATTTCTTATTTGTGACAGAAGAAGATATTTTTCTTTTGATTTTTTAATGAACTGAAGGGTCAGACGACGACATCATGCTTACAGTATTTACTTCCTGTCTCTGACCAGTGATCAGTCTGTGTTTATGCTTTTATAATCAACAGCAATAATAGTAACAGTAGAAGAAGAAGGGACCCAAAAACTCAGGAAAACTGCGGCAGCAACATTTAAAGTTTAAACAGTTTGTCTTCTTCTTGTCCTCATGAATCTCTTCTTCTTCTCTTGACAGGCTCAGTGGATGATGTGTTTACTGACCAGAGAAAATGTAGGAAAGTCCTTAATGAGCAGCTAGTAAAGAAACCAATGAACAGATGGACATTTGTGTCACATGACGTGTCACATAACGTGTTGTGACTCACGTGACGTGTCACATAACGTGTTGTGACTCACGTGACGTGTCACATAACGTGTTGTGACTCACGTGACGTGTCACATAATGTGTCGTGACTCACACAACGTGTCACACGACGTGACTCACGTCACGAGTCACATGTCACATGGCGCGTCACATGGCGCGTCACATGGCGCGTCACATGGCGTGTCGTGACTCACATGACGTGTCGTGACTCACATGACACGTCACGTGACGTGTCATGTGAGTGACGCGTCACATGACGTGTCGTGACTCACATGACACGTCACGTGACGTGTCATGTGAGTGACGCGTCGTGATGCGTCGTGACGCGTCGTGACGCGTCGTGACGCGTCGTGACGCGTCGTGACGTGTCGTGACTCACGTGACGCGTCACGTGACATCTCACATGACGTGTGACTCAAGAGCCTTTCTCGGCGGTTGATTAGATGTTTCCTGCGTGACTTCCTGTCCTCTGACCATCGTCTTTCCTAATCCTAACTCTACATTCTTACATTAACCCTTTAAGACCTGGGGAGGAAACAACACAGACTTTTTCAAAATAAAAGCTCCTGGGACCAACAGGAAAATGAATTGCTTGAAACAAACCACAAGTTAATTGGTTTAAGGAAAGTTTGTGAGCGTACGACTTCCTGTGATTCAGTTATTTATCAGAAAAGGTTTCTCAGACTTCAAAGTGCCTTAAAGATGTCAGGAGCTTTATTTTCATTCACCACAGCAGAGGCTTTTATTTTGGAATGAACCACATCCTGAGTGATGATATTTAAATGAAGAACATTAGTTGTTGCTGATACTGTATTTTAATGTTGAAGTATTTTATTAAAGGGAAAAGTTATAAAATAACTTTCAGATTTACGTTTTTATGAGACAGAAAATAAACTAATTACTTTTCTGACTTCTGTTTCCTGTTTTTATATTTGTGTGTTAAAGACCGTGATGACATGTAATGTACTCAAGTACAAACTCAAGGTACTTGTACTTCACATCCCTCTATTTCACTTCATCTCAGAGATATACTGTAGTACAAATATTTTACTTATCTGACGGAGATGAGGTCGGACATGTTGGACACTATGAACTCTGGGTAACGGACTTGTCACCTGAACTCTTCACCTTCACTCAGGTGACACAACACAAACCAGAGAAAGTGACTTTGGTCACATCCACGCCGTCCTCACAGAGCTCATCACTCTGATCTACAACAGTCACTCAGTCTGTTATCACACACTGATGATCCATCAATCAATCAATCATCATCATGGCTGCACTGTAGAACTACAGTTTGATCAACAAAGATGGAGACAATAAATAAATAGTGAAATTATTAATAAAATCTTTATTTTCTTTAAATCATTTTAATTGATCCTGAAACGATGAAACAGAAAATGTGTTTTCAGTCATAAAAACAGTTTCATATTCTTATCCTGCAGAGGGCGCTGTGGTCTGTAGACTGATGACCTCACACTCAGAGAGGAGGGGGGGAGAGAGAGAGAAAGAGAGAGAGAGAGAGAGAGAGAGAGAAGGAGGCAGAGAGACAGACAGAGAGAGAGAAGGAGGCAGAGAGACAGACGGACATAAAGGCTTCAGAGGAGGCGTCTTGTGTTCAGATCTTTGGAGGATTTACAGACTGTTTGACGTGATTTAGCTACTTTGTTCCTCGTTCATTAATTTCTTCATCGATTCTTCAGACTGAGATGTCTCCTCTGTCTCTTCTCGCAGGTAAAATGATTCATATTATTTCTTATATTTTCATACTTGTATTTTTTACTGTCAAGTGTGTATTTTCTCACCTTTTTGTTCTGTTGAATGAGATTTTTAGACGTTTTATTCTGAAATCTTCAGTCTGACGTTTTATTCTGAAATCTTCAGTCTGATGTTAAACTATTGGTTCATGTTGTGTTTGTTTAAAACTGCATAATAATAATTTAAAGACGAAAACGTAATGTTAACAGTCACGTAACAGTTCGTAAACAGCTGGTGACTCCGTGAAGGGTCACGACCCAGAGGTTGAGAAACTCTGTCATGGATGTATTTTATTTGATAATTTTTAGTTTTAGCCTTTTACAGTTTTAAACATCACGTCTTTGTGTTTCATGTTGAGCTGCAGATAAAAGAAAAGCTCTCAGTGATCAAGACTCCATAGGGTAGTAGGGCCAGCAGACATGTAACAGGTATCACACAGGTAACATACATGTAACAGACATGTAACATACAGGTAACATACATGTAACAGACATGTAACAGGCATGTAACAAACAGGTAACAGGCAGGTAACAGACATGTAACAGACATGTAATAGACATGTAACAGACAGGTAACATACATGTAACAGACATGTAACAAACAGGTAACAGACAGGTAACATACATGTAACAGACATGTAACAAACAGGTAACAGACAGTTTACATACATGTAACAGACATGTAACAGACATGTAACAACATGTAACAAACATGTAACAGACAGGTTACATACATGTAACAGACATGTAACAGGCATGTAACAAACAGGTAACAGGCAGGTAACAGACATGTAACAGACATGTAATAGACATGTAACAGACAGGTAACATACATGTAACAGACATGTAACAAACAGGTAACAGACAGGTTACATACATGTAACAAACAGGTAACAGACAGGTAACAGACATGTAACAGACATGTAACAAACAGGTAACAGATATGTAACAGACATGTAACATACATGTAACAAACAGGTAACAGACAGGTTACATACATGTAACAGACGGGTAACAAACAGGTAACATACAGGTTACATACATGTAACAGACATGTAACAGACATGTAACAGACAGGCAACAGACAGGTAACAGACAGGTAACAGGTATCACACATGTATCATACAGGTAACAGAGAGGTAACAGGTATCACACAGGTAACAGACAGGTAACAGACATGTATCAGACAGGCATCAGACAGGCAACAGACATGCTACAGACAGGTAACAGACAGGTAACGGGTATCATACAGGCAACATACATGCAACAGACATGTAACAGACAGGTAACATGCAACAGACAGGAGACTGTTACCTGTCGGTTACATGTCGGTTAGCTGTTACCTGTCTGTTACAGGTCTGTTGCATGTCTGTTACTTGTCTGTTCCCTGTCTGTTACCTGTTTGTTGCCTGTCTGATACATGTAACACAGTGGCGGGCCGTACATTTTATACCTGGGCCTTCTGTGCTGTCCTACTGAGCTACGGTTATTTGTTTCTAGTGGTGTAATAATACACGTATTCCTATTAAACCGTTCGGTACGAGGCTTACGAACCGAACAATACGTTTGAATAATACTAGTGCATTTAGAAAATGCAGAAGCTTAAATTGTGGGAAATATAATGTTTTCGGTGGACTGCGCTCACGTAACAGACAACGGGCTGTGTGACCTCTGAACCCGGAACAATAACAAAAAAACAACTGAGGCCCCGCGAGTGTTCAGGGAGGCTAAGCTAAACTAGCTTAGCGGGGAATCAACAGCAGTTAGCTGTTCCCTACTGATTCAAACAGAGAATCAAATGTCCGAAATAACCCCGCGATGACGGGATGCTTCGTCATTAACGGACAAGTCAGAATCAATGTAATTAACACAATGACAAGAACAAACTCACAAGAACCAGTCACATATATTTATATGACAACATAAAATGTCAATCATGACAAATCAACCCAGCAACACTGCAGCGCTAGAGCAGGAGCCATTCATATTATTCATAAAAACCACACGATAGATAAATGAACACCGTAGTAACGCTACTGCAGATGTAAAAAAACAAAAGCAGTTGACTTACCACAGCTGCCTTCACTTAAAGACAAAGTCCATCCTCCTTTCTTTGTTAACAAAGTCAGTAACTCACAAATCCATTTCTCCTCCTCCTTCAGCCATTGAGTGTTAGCTAGGTAAAACAAAAAAAGAATCTACACCAAGCAAAACGCTAAAAATGTCATAACTTCTCTAACATATGTTTCAACCTGAACTCTTACTAAATACTAAGATCTGCTAGCTAGCTTTCTGTTTGACAAAAGTCACGCTGGCCCACTGACCAATCACGGCGCATGTTAATGCAGACGTACTTAGGAGGCTACCTCGGTGCCACTGGCATGTCAAAGAATACGCCCAACATGTCAAACTAAAGATCTGATTGGTTGAAGATTATGACTATCAACAATATCGTCCCCATTCACTTTAATCTGCAAAGTCTACCTAGAGGACCTCGGGCCTCTCTCCTTACATAGAGACATAGGGGCTGAATCTGATTGGATAAAATCTCTCCTTAAAACAAGCTGTGCTGGAAGCAGAGCAACAGAGGAAGACAGGAGCTGTGCAATGAGAAAATAAGATAATGGGAAAAAAAATGATAATACATGTAGAGTATTTGTGAAAAATTATTAAATTATAAAATAGCTATAACTTTGTGATTCTGTTTAGGCCAGCAGAGAAGGCATAGCTGGCCCTGACGGCCCACCACTGCTGTAACATGTCGGTTACCTGTGTATTACCTGTGTGTTACCTGTCTGTTACGTATGTTAGCTGTTACCAGTCTGTTACCTGTCTGTTACCAGTCTGTTACCTGTCTGTTACCAGGCTGTTACCTGTCTGTTACCTGTCTGTTACATGTCTGTTAGCTGTTACAAATAGCAGAAATTGGATTAAAAAGGTTTCCAAATCGCGCTTGTACGTGAAGTTTTCATTAATAGTACATTTAATTGTTTTGGTTCGTTTTGGAACAGACCGTAATGTAAAGTAATTTCAACGTGAAGTTTGTTTAATAAAATCAAACTGCAACAAGACTAATTCATATGATAGATTATTCTACATTGGCTTAGCTTTTGGCTTAAACTTAATTCTTTACAAAAAGATGTTTTTTTTCCCACATGGAACTATACATTCTCCTATTTCTCCTCGACGCTTCCAGCTTTGAGTCACTCAGCAGTGATTGTCAGAGCTACCTGCACAAACAAACAACCTGCATTTACTCTGTCTGTTATGTTACTATTACTGAAGCATGTGTGCATTGACACACATTCAGTTTTTTGTAGATTTTTACAGGCTTACAGTTATGATTCTATTCAGAAGTAAACTCAAAACATTCAAGGCTTAAGACCTGGCAAAATGACCTGGCTACGCCATTGATCGACACAGGAAATACCGTTTAACTCGTGCACGCAGTGTATGATGGTCACAGAAATGCATGGCCTCATCAACCAGAGTCCTGCCAGTATCCTCGACGTGCGTGAAGTTGCGAGGGCCCGATTAATTCTGCTTGCAGCTTTAATTCATCTGTTGAATTTCTTTGAATGACACAACCTGCATGCTTTCTTCCTGCCTTTAATTTATTTCATTTGTAAAAGGAAGGTTTTCTGTTTTTATTTATTTTTAAATGCTTTGAGCTCCAGAGTCTGTCTGAAATGTTTTTATTAATATAATTTATTACATGTTTCTAGATGAACAGGTTAAAGTGTCGTTCTCTCTGTTTGCAGCCGGTTGATGAATAGAAGTCACACCTGTGTTGTTGTTGTTTATCTTCCCAGCTGTGCTGCTGATGTCATCGTGCTGCGTTCAGGGTCTGCATGTGGAGGTCTTTCCCAGAAGTCCTCTGTTCAGGCTGGGGGAGCGTCAGCAGCTGGTGTGTCGGGTCCAGGACTGTCCCACAATGCCAAGCGTTTCCTGGTCCGTGCTGGGGGACCGACCTCAGACGGCCTCCGTCAGCACCAACGGGACCTGGTCTGTGATCAGCTTTAACCCCGTGATGATGGAGCATGAAGGAGTTCTGCTCTGTAGAGTCGGCTGTGGAGGAGAGAACAAGCAGATCAAGACGTCTGTGCAGGTTTACTGTGAGTTCACACAAATGTACTCAAGTACTGTACTTAAGTACACATCTTGTACTTTACTTGAGTACTTTCTACTTTTATCATCATCATATCCTTCACTACTGTACTACATCTCAGAGGTAAATATTGTACTTTTTACTGTACTACATCTCAGAGGTACATATTGTACTTTTTACTGTACTACATCTCAGAGGTACATATTGTACTTTTTACTGTACTACATCTCAGAGGTACATATTGTACTTTTGCAGCCTTCCCATCAGCCCCTCTGATCCTGGGCCAGGACCACCTGAGTCTGGGGGCGGAGTCTGTCCTCACCTGTCAGGTGTCTGATCTTTACCCCGCTGAGCTGCTGACCCTCAACTGGCTCAGAGGTGATGTCGTCCTGCAGAGCATTATGGGAGATCCTGGATCCGGATCAGTCCGGTCTGAGTACAGATTCACCCCTCTGGAACTGGACTCTGGAGGAAACATCAGCTGCAGGGCCACGATGGACCTGCAGTACCTGCCAGCTGAGGACAAGACCAGAGTGACCACAGTCCTCCTAAACCTGCTCTGTGAGTCCTCCAGTGTCTGTCTTTAGCTCAGACCGTTGTTTTACATAGTTATTCATTATCCTACAAGACGGTTCATTGTCCTACAGGACTGTTCATTGTCCTACAGGACTGTTCATTGTCCCTCAGGACTGTTCATTAGACTGTTCATTGTCCCACAGGACGGTTCATTAGACTGTTCATTGTCCCACAAGACTGTTCATTGTCCTACAGGACGGTTCATTGTCCTACAGGACTGTTCATTGTCCCTCAGGACGGTTCATTAGACTGTTCATTGTCCCACAGGACGGTTCATTAGACTGTTCATTGTCCCACAAGACTGTTCATTGTCCTACAGGACTGTTCATTGTCCCTCAGGACGGTTCATTAGACTGTTCATTGTCCTACAGGACGGTTCATTGTCCCACAGGACGGTTCATTAGACTGTTCATTGTCCCACAGGAGTGTTCATTGTCCCTCGGGTCTGTTCATTGTCCCATAGGACTGTTCATTGTCTCAAAACCCTGAGAAGATGTTAAATATATTTAACTAAACTGAACGTGTGCTTCTAATTATCTACAACCTATAAACATCAGTCGAACAGATCCTCCTCTTCCTCTTCAGATGCTCCTGTTGTCAAGACGACATCAGACTCTGTGTTGGTGATGGCCGGCTCTCCGCTCACTCTCACCTGCATTGTGGAGGGAAACCCCGATCCCACCGTCACCTGGAGCTTCAGGTGGGCAGACGGTCGGTCTGAGGTACGCGGTCTAGGCCGACAGCTGTTCCTTACAGCGGTGACTCCGTCTGAGGCCGGACGCTATGACTGTGAGGCCCGGAACTCAGAGGGGAACTGGACGGCTGAAGTGGAGGTCACCGTTCATGGTGAGAGTGAAGCTCCTGTTTCATTCACTATCTCTGTACAACTGGAGACTGACACACCTGTACTCCTCCTCCACCAGCTCCGCCCACCAACACCTTCCTCTCAGTGAGTCCAGGTGAGGAGGTGCTGGAGGGTCAGCAGGTGACGTTGACCTGCCGCTCAGACGGAGCTCCGCCCACCACGTTGGTGCTGAGGAGGGAGGGGGTGGAACTTCAGAGGACTGACCCCGCCTCCTCCTCCTCGCTCTCCTTCAGCCTCTCCTCTGCCCAGCTGGAAGACTCCGCCCACTATCAGTGTGAAGCCTCCAACCAGTACGGTTCCCAACTGGTCTCCAGCTCCGTCACTGTCTCAGGTATTGGTTTACTTCTGCAGCTTCATCCTTATTTCATGCTTATTTTATTATGAATTTTAGATTCCGGTTCAGTTTTATTTTGAGGCTCAAAACTTTTATTTATAATAGTTTCAAAAAGTTCATGTTAAAAGCTAATGCTTTAAACATAGAAATAGAATAAGAGCAGACACAGCCAGCTAGCCAGCTTGCTAATTCCACCATACTAATGCTACACTGGTTACAGAAAATAAGGAAGTTAGCTCGCTACAACAGCCACATTGGTAACAGCACACATTAAAATGGCAGACGCTCTGACATCCAGATATATTGATTTGAATGGGACGTCCCATCTACACCTTTTTAAGTTACTCTAGTTTAAGGCTAATGTTACAATGCTAATATTTAAAGATATTATTTAAAGTTAATGTTTAAAGCTAGTGTTTAGAGTCTAATGTTACAAAATGTAAACGTTTAATGCTAATGTTTCTATGCTATGTTTCTATGCTAATGTTACAATACTAAAATTGAATGTTAATGTTTAAAGCTAATGTTTAAAGCTAATGTTTGAAGCTAATGTTTGAAGTTAATGTTTGAAGCTAATGTTTGAAGCTAATGTTTAAAGCTACAAACAATTTAATAACAGTCTGCAGAATAATCCAGACTAATATTTCAGTGTTGATCTTGTCAGCTCACCCTCTGCAGGTGGAGGTGAGTCCAGTGGTCTCACCAGCAGAGAAGGGTTCAGGTCTGGTTCTGACCTGCAGAGCCTCCGGATGTCTCCACCTTCCCGTCTTCACCTGGAGGACAGACGAGGACCAGATCGTCCTCAGAGGGACGGAGCAGGACGGACTGTCCTTGCTTCACCTGCAGGACCTGGACCTGAAAGATGAGGGAGGATACAGATGTGAGGCCGAATGTGACTCCGTCATCAGGACCTCGACCATCCAGGTCCAGGTCTACTGTGAGTCTGAGAGCCTGAGGCTGCTTTCACACCTGTAGCAGTTCACCTGGTCTGGACCGAGGAAACAAATTATACTGATTTTATTTTATTTCCACAGAAATGGAAAACGTATGGAAGCCCATTCCCGCTAGCAAAAAAAAAAAAAAGTAACTTAAAAAAAAAAAAAAAAAAATCAACCCCAAAAAATAATAATATATTTTTTACTTTTTTTCCGCCAGCAAAAAAAATAAACACTTTTGGTGCTTCCATCTGTAACCATAACACTGACCAGATGTTTTCAGTTGCTATAGAAAGTCGAAATTATGAGATAGAAAGTCAAAATGATGAGATAGAAAGTCGAAATTATGAGATAGAAAGTCAAAATTATGAGATAGAAAGTCGAAATTATGAGATAGAAAGTCGAAATTATGAGATAGAAAGTCGAAATTGAGATACTTTAACACAACAGTCACAGAAGCAGCTCTTCATAGGTTACTCTACATTTGACATATAAATGGATTGTGAGTACATTGAAGACTTCTTTAAACGTGGCTTTACAACAGATGAAATACAGATGATGTTTCACATGGATTGTACTGAGCAAACGCACCCTTGAATAGAATGTTAAGCAAGAAGCAGCTCTGGAGTATAAAGAATGAAACCAATGTGGCTGAGGTGGCGACCAATAAACAGCAACTGGAAACATCTTTTATTTTTTTATTTTTTTGCTGGCAGAGAAAAAGTAAAAATATATATATATATATTTATTTTTTTGGGGTGGATTTATTTTTTTTAAATTTATTTATTTTTTGTTACCTTTTTTTAAATTTGCTGGCGGGAATGGGCTTCCATAAAAACTTGTGTTTGTCCAACACAAAGGTTTTCCACTGAAACATCAGAAGTTTAACTTTTTGTTTTTATTGGCCAAATGTCTGAGAGCCAATCAGAAGGAGTTTGTCTTTGTACCATGTGAGCCAGAGAGATTTCCTCACCCTCATCTGTTTTCAGTCTGAAGAGGACAAACTGACCGACAGGAAGTGACACAGCAGGGGAGAAAGAGGCCAAATAACCCCCCCCCCTCAAACACACACACACACACACACACACATACACACATACATACACACACACACACACACACACACACACACACACACATATACACACACACACACACACACACATACACACATACACACACACACACACACACACACACACACACACACACACACACACACACACACACACACACACACACACACACACACACACACAGTGAGTTCTTCCCCCACATAGACAACATACCGGCTCTCCACTGACTCTGAATCAGGAACATTAACTCAAACTTTATGGACCCCAAATGTCCACGATGCCAGAATAAACTGTGAGGGACTTCCTGTCAGCTCTTTATCTCTTTTAAATGTCGACGAATCACTTTAACACGTTGATGGTTCAGAGGGATCTGGGTCCATTAGAGGCCTCGTCTTTAACCAGAGGGACCAACAAGTTGTGTGTCAGATATCAGAGTGTCCTTGAACGCACCGTCACAGACACAAAGTTTCACACAGACAGCAGGATGTGTTGGAGATGATCTCTGGTGTTTTTCTTCTCCCAGCATTCCCGTCTGATCCGGTTCTGGAGGATCCTGGTCCCGTCCTGCTGGGTCAGGAGGCGGTCCTCCACTGTAACGTCAGCAGCGTCTTCTCGGCCAATCAGATGAGGATCCTGTGGCTGTCGGGGAACACGACGCTGATGTCAGAGTCGGTCGTGTTCTCCGGTTCCCTACAGAACGTCTCGTCGGTCCTTCGGATGCAGGTACAGAAGGACCAGAAGGTTCTGACCTGCAGGGCCGAGCTGCTGATGGAGGACGGAGACGTGTGGAGGTCCAGGAGGACCAGCGTCCACCTGCAGGTCCATTGTGAGTGTCTGAGGACAGACTGTAGGCTTTTATTGAGGAGCAGGTTCAGGTTCTGATGATGTTTGTGTTCCAGATCCTCCCAGGAGAACCTCCCTCTCAGTGAGTCCAGGTGAGGAGGTGCTGGAGGGTCAGCAGGTGACGTTGACCTGCCGCTCAGACGGAGCTCCGCCGACCATGCTGGTGCTGAGGAGGGCGGGGGCGGAGCTCCAGAGGACTGACCCTGCCTCCTCCTCCTCACTCTCCTTCAGCCTCTCCTCCGCCCAGCTGGAAGACTCCGCCCACTATCAGTGTGAAGCCTCCAACCAGTACGGATCCCAACTGGTCTCCAGCTCCGTCACCGTCTCAGGTATTGTGGTTTTACAGGAAGGTGGTTCTGACATGGTGGTGGTGGGGGGGGGTGAGGCTGAGGAATCCAGCTCTTCTTCTTCTGCTTCTTGTCTCTGAGTAGTTGTGACAGATGTTATCTGAAGAGTGGACCTCTCACTCCTCACATGATGCTGAGGACAGAAATAACCTCTGACTCCTCTGTTGAGCAATGTGTCAGACACTTAGAGCCTCCGGCTGCTGATGGAGACCAGACTGAAGTGGACTGAAGTGGACTGAAGTCTACCGGTTCTCAGTCTGTTGTGGATTCAGTTTCACTCAACACCGTTCATTCAGTTTACTGTTGTTTTCCTTTTCAAACACAAAAAGATAAATAGATGTCAGAGGAAGTTACCGTCAGTGTCTCTGAGTAAAATAAGAGATGTTCTCGTTACGTTATGATGATAAAACACAAACTTTCACTTTTACTTTACTTCAGGAAACAGAAAACTGGAGCTTGTATTGTTTAACAACACGTCTCGACATCTTCAGCGATGAATCAATTTGTTTATTGGCTAAAAAATGAATAAGCAAGTATTTTGAGAATCAGTTAGTTTCAGTTATTATAAGTAAGTTAGTCTTGCTCCTTGAGGGGTCAGGTACTACAGGATCCTGCTGCTCCTCTAATGTTTCTTCAGTCTGTCAGACCTTTGTGAGTCATGTGACCAGTTTCTGCCTCAGCTGGATTCTGTAACTCTGATCTGGTTTCTTGTGGTCCAGCTCCTCCGAGAAACACCACTGTCCTGGTCCTGCCGTCTACGGTGGTCCAGGAGGGACAAAATGTCACCATCTGCTGCCAGACCATCAGCTTCCCACTGTCAGCCGTGGTCCTGAGGAAACTGACCAATGGGATGGAGCTGTATTCCTCCAATGGAACCTTCCTATTGGTCAACGTGACGGACAGAGACTCTGGTCTGTACCAGGTCAACGTGACCAATGACCTCGGGTTCCAGGTCAAAGTCTTCAGCATCAGCGTAAGAGGTCAGTGAGACCAGTCCTTCCAGTTTAGTCTCCAGTCTGGTTCTGTCTGTCTGGTGGTTCAAAGACAGTTTAGTTTCAGTAGGAATAAAAGGTTTTATTGTATTCTGAAGTTTCTGTCTCCTTCGGTTCCCACAGAGAGAAGCACCAGTGTTCCTCCCAGTCTCAGCGCTGTCCTCGTCCCAGTCGTCTGCGTTGCTGCTGGACTAGCAGCTGCTGCTCTGCTCCTCGACTACCTGAGGAGATCCAGGAAGAAAGGTTTCTATCAGCTTCCCCAGTCTGCCCCTCCTTCAGCCTGAGGCTAACACGTGGCTACCACGTCCTAGCATGCAGCTACAGAGTCCCAACATGTGGTTACCAAGTCCCAATATGCGGCTACCAAGTCCCAACATGTGGCTACCACATCCCCAACACATGGCTACCACGTATTAGCATGTGGCTACCACGTTCCAACATGGGCCTTCCAAGTCCCAACATGCAGCTACCGAGTCCCAACATGCAGCTACCGAGTCCCAACATGTGGTTACAAAGTTCCAATATGTGGCTACCAAGTCCCAACATGTGGCTACCAAGTCCCAACATGTGGCTACCAAGTCCCAATATGCAGCTACCAAGTCCCAACATGTGGTTACCAAGTCCCAACATGTGGCTACCATCTCCCAGTGTATGGCTACTTATTTGCAACATGTGATATCAATATCCTTACCTGCGGCTTGTATTACCGACTGACTACCACTTCTAATATCCCATTGTGTGAAACCAAGTCCCAACATGTGGCTACCAAGTCCCAACAGGTGACTTTGATATCCCAACAGGTGGCCACAACACCTCTACATGTTGCTACCTATTCCCAACAGGTGACTACCAGCTGTTTTAGCATGTGATTTGAATATCTCAACATGTGCTTACTATGACCGTGTGGCTACCATATCCAAAATATGGCTACCAATTTCCAACACATGGTTGCATCATTCCAGGACACTCCAACATGTGACTACTTCCTTGGCACAATATTACAATGCGCCATCTTATTATTGTAACTATCCAATGCTTGACTACCGCTCCTCAACATGTGGCTACACGGCGCACTGCTACATAATCAGAGATGCACTGATCGAAACCAGCTGGTTTTCAGCTGATCAGTCTCATATTTCAGTCGTTGGTTTGAAAGTGAAGAAGACATAATAAGCGACGGAGAAGCAATCTTAAAAACATTTGGAACAACAAAGTTAATCAAGACTTTAGTTTCATATTGTAATTCATTCCCATCATGCAGCTGATAACTGAGCTAACCGCTAACGTAACGGAGGTTCCATTGACTTTAATTATGATGTGTTCAGGCTCTATTCAGTGAAAATGAGTACTGGCTGAAGGTAAATTATAACGTTATCATGATGTGTTCACATGTAATCTGTAAAATGTAGTTTTGGTGATAAATCCAGTAGTTTGAAGGAGATGTTTTCACATGAATATAAAATAGATATTAGAGATGAATTATGAACACTGACTTCAGGCTGAAATGATTGATTCTAGTTGTGAGGTGAGACTTTTGATCTGTGCTTCTCTTTACATGATGGGGACATGAACAACAGTGTACTGTCCCTTTAAGTCTTCACAAACGTTCCTGTGACTCCTCTGTGTTCCTCTGGTTCGGTACTCTACTTTGTTTTTCACTCTTTTATTAAAGATATTTATTTCTTATCTCGTTTTGTTGGAATGTGATTTGACTTCCTGAGGACTTTCCAGTGATTCATCAGCTGAAGTTTCTCTTTCACTTTTGTCTCATTCGGTGTTTTTGGGAAAACGGCTGGGTGAATCTCTGAGAAAAGTCATAGCACACCAATTCCGATCAGGCCACACGTTTTTATGTATTTTTTGCGCAGGTGTTGGCAACGCTGTGTGAGGAGAAGCGCATCAAACTTTTGTACGGAAGATGGAGAATAAGAATAGTCCCGCAGGATTATATTCAGTGTGCCTTTGTGCTACAAAGCCACACTGAATATAATCAGCTATAAAGACACTAAAGATTCTTCTGGCAGTGGGATCCGTCTAATTCCTGGCTCTCTCTCTGTCTCTCTCTCTCTCTCTGTCTCTCTCTCTTCTCTCTGTCTCTCTCTGAGCTGTTAAACGAATAAATTAAATGTTCTTTTGTTTTTTTGTCTTCGACACAAAGCTCATTGGCTCATCAGCTCATCTCCATGGAAACATCAGGGCTTCAGATGTGAGGTGTGAATGAGGCGTCAGAGCTTTCAACCACATTTCATGGTCTTCATCAGTAAAAACACAAGAAGTTACACAAGTCTGTCCTCGTTCTATTTGTTTTGGTTAATTTTGAACAAAAAAAAAAGCTTTAATTAAACCTTAAGAGAGAAAATGGTGTTTGATACTTTAGGATCAACTTTAAACATTTAAACTCCTAAAACTCATCGAGACTTATGAACCTCTTTTTCTTTCTTGTGGTGTTTAGTGTGTGTGTGTGGGGGGGGTCTTCAGGTCTTTATTTATTGTTATTATTTTAACTTCAAAGTGAAACTGCAGCAGGTCAAATGTCAAACGACATCATAATCACTGACACAGTCTTTCTGTTTCTGCTGACTCAGCTGAAGTGTTGATGAATGTGTTTGTGATGCATTCAGGGTCCTCTGACCTCTGAGCGTTCTGCTGCGTCTCCTCATTTTAATCTGATGGTATTTCCTGTCGCTTTGTTTTCTTCCCTCAGAGGCTCATGTGGGACTTTCAGAGACCAGTTCAGAGACCAGTTCATCCTCTTCTTCTTCTTCTGAGTCACTGTTCAAACTCTCAGAACTTTATTTAAAGTCTAAGACATTTTGAATATTTCCAGCAGAAGAAACAAAGAAAATACCTGGTTCTGGTTCTGATCGAGAACTTTGTCCAGGAACAGAATCAGGCTGTATTCTACTGGTCTTTGACCTGGTCCTGGTCTTGGTAATGATCTTTATGCTGGTTCTGGTCCTCCTGATCTTTGTCCCGGTCTTGGGCCTGGTTAGAGTGGAGTGACAGGACAGTATTCCACTGGTCTTGGACCTGGTCCTAGTCTTTGTTTTAATCATGTTTTCGTTTTGGCCTCTGTTCTGTTCCCAGTTCTGGTCCCAGTCCCGGTCTTGGTCTTAGTTAAAATGAGACCAACACAGCGGGACAGGACAGCATTATACTGCTCCTGGTCCTTGTTTTGGTCCACACACACACACACACACACACACACACACACACACACACACACACACACACACACACACACACACACACACACACACACAGGAGGTGGGGAATTTTGTAACCATGGTGAACTTACAGGATATTATGGTCTGTAATAGACTCTGAAGAAAGTCATGTGACCTGATGCAGCTGATCCCAGATGATGTGATGACATCACAGGGTTCTCCTGATCACAGTCACGTGATGTTTTCTGTATGAAATGTGTGGTTTGATATCGGTTATTGATTGTTGTTGTGTTTGTGGAGCAGGACGCTGATTGGATGAACGTGAAGAGGAAACACAGAGCGGTGACGCCCCCTGCTGGTCACAACTCACCTGTCTGTCACTATATAATAATTATATAATAATTATAATAATAATAATAATAATTATATATAATAATTATAATTATATAATAATTATATTATAATTATTATATAATAATTATAATAATTTAAATGATATAATAATTATATAATAATTATATAATAATTATATAATAATTATATAATAATTATATAATAATAATTATAATTATTATAATTATAATAATAAAGGTAGTTACAGTTACAAATCTGAGTTCTTCTGGTAAAATCCATCACAATTGATAACAACTAATAACTTTATTAATTATTATTATTATTATAACACTACTCATAATATTTTTGATTGAAGTAAAACATAAATAATACATTACAATTGAGTTCATTATAAAGTAAAGATTATTATAAAAGTGTGAAACATATTCATTAAGGGGTTGTGTAGTTTTATATATACTGGTGGTACAGTAGTATTTGTAGTAGAAGTAGTAGTATTGGTGGTAGTAGTGGTAGTAATAGTAGAAGTACTAATAGTAGTAGTAGTTGTAGTAGTAGTAGTTGTATTAGTAGTAAAGTTAGTAGTAGTAGTAGTAGTAGTTTGTAGTAGTTTGCTGAAGTATATCTTTGCTGCTGTAACAAATTTCCCCCTGGGGATGAATAAAGTATATATCTATCTATCTATCTAGTAGTAGTTTTATTAGTAGTAAAGGTAGTAGTAGTAGTTGTGGTAGTAGTAGTAGTAGTTGTAGTAGTAGTAGTAGTAGTAGTTTTATTTGTAGTAGTAGTTTTATTATTATTATTATTAGTAGTAGTAGTAGTTTTATTAGTAGTAGTAGTAGTTTTATTATTATTATTATTAGTTGTATTATTATTAGTAGTAGTAGTAGTTTTATTATTATTATTAGTAGTAGTAGTAGTTTTATTATTATTAGTAGTAGTAGTAGTAGTTGTATTATTATTAGTAGTAGTAGTAGTAGTTTTAGTAGTAGTAGTAGTAGTTTTGTTATTATTTACATTACATTACATTACAGTCATTTAGCAGACGCTTTTATCCAAAGCAACTTACAGTAAGTGTATTCAACATAGGTATTCAAGAGAACTACTAATCATCAGAAGTCATAAGTACATCACCTTTTCCAAATAAGCATCTAAGAGCATAAACCAGAGCAAATGTCCAGTGCAGAAACAAACAAATGTAATAAGTGCAACAAACTAATATGAATACAATAAGTGAAACAAGCTAATACTAATACAATAAGTGCTAAGTGGAAGTCTCAGGTTAGTACTTCTTGAAGAGGTAAGTTTTCAGCCTGCGCCGAAAGATGGGCAGCGACTCCGCTGTCCTGACGTCAGTGGGGAGTTCATTCCACCACTGTGGGGCCAGGACAGAAAACAGCCGTGACCGGGTCGAACGGCGACAGGGACCTCTGAGCGACGCCGGGGCTCCGGCAAGTAGAGAGTTGCAGTAGTCCAGGCGGGAGATGACAAGAGGATGAGCACCTGCGCCGTCTCCTCAGTGAGGAAGGGGCGAATCCTCCTGATGTTGTAGAGCAGGAATCTGCAGGAGCGTGTAACCGATGCAATGTTTGCTGAGAATGACAGTTGGTCATCCAGGGTCACACCCAGGTTCCTCGCAGTCCGAGTTGGCGTCACCACGGTATCGTCAATGATGATGGAAAGGTATCGGTGCCGGCAACCCTTCCCCGGGAGGAACAGTAGCTCGTTTTTGCCCAGGTTCAGCTTCAGGTGGTGTGTCGTCATCCACTTCGAGATGTCAGCCAAGCACGCAGCGATGTCTCCACTTGAGTGTCACCGGGGGGAAATGACAAGACCAGCTGGGTGTCATCGGCATAACAATGGTAGGAGAAGTCATGTGAGCGAATAACAGAACCCAGAGATGTTGTGTAGAGCGAGAAGAGTAGGGGGCCCAGGACTGAACCTTGTGGAACCCCCGTAGTCAGCATGTGTGATTCCGACACGGCCCCCCTCCATGTCATCTGGTAGGATCGACCTGTCAGGTAGGATGCAAACAGGGAGAGTGCAGAGCCTGAGACACCCATCCCCTCAAGGGTGGAGAGGAGGATCTGGTGGTTCACTGTGTCGAATGCCGCAGACAGGTCCAGGAGAATCAGGATTATTAGTAGTAGTAGTAGTTTTAGTAGTTACTACTAAAACTACTACTACTACTTAGTAGTTTTATTATTAGTAGTAGTAGTAGTAGTTTTATTATTATGAGTAGTAGTAGTAGTTTTATTATTATTATTATTAGTAGTAGTTTTATTAGTAGTACTAGTAGTAGTTTTAGTAGTAGTAGTAGTTTTATTATTATTAGTAGTAGTAGTAGTTTTAGTAGTAGTAGTTTTATTAGTAGTAGTAGTAGTTTTATTATTAGTAGTAGTAGTAGTTTTATTATTATTATTAGTTTTATTAGTAGTAGTATTGTTGTAGTTCATTACTCAGTGTCGTGTAACTGGAGCGCTTTGAAACGCTTTTATTGTGAAACCCGAGCAGAGCGGAAGTTGTCAGTTAGCATCCCGCGGCAAAGTGTCCCGTGAGTGTGTGTCTGTGTGAGTGTTACAGGTGAGAAGATGCTACCTTTATCTGTTAAAGACGACGAGTACAAACCCGCCAAGTTCAACCTGCTGCTGAAGCTCTCAGGATGGTTCAGGTAAACACACCTGTCGATGGTGCTAACAGCTGAGCTAACAGAGCTAACTGAGCTAACAGCTGACTCTGAGCTGCTATAGCTTGATGCTAACCGGCTAGCCTGAGTCTTTATGAATATATATAATATATGTCTGTCAGTTGTTACTGTGTGTGTTTGTGACCGTCAGCAGCGGGTAACCCGGGTTAGTCTCTGGTCTGTCCCGGGTCTGTCCCGGGTTAGTCTCGGGTCTCTGTGTGATGGAGATCGTCTCGTGTCTCCAGGTCGATCCTCGCAGACAAAACGTCCCGGAATCTGTTCTTCTTCCTCTGTCTCAACCTGTCCTTCGCCTTCGTGGAGCTCTCGTACGGAATCTGGAGCAACAGGTGAGCTAACACGGTTAGCATGTTAGCATCGGTGTGTTTGTTCAGCTCAGGATGTGCCACGTATGTCTTAGTGTGTGTGTGTGTGTGTGTGTGTGTGGGTGAGTGAGTGTCTCTGTGTATCTCTGTCTGTGTGTGTGTGTGTGTGTGTGTGTGTGTGTGTGTGTGTGTGTGTGTGTGTGTGTGTGTGTGTGTGTGTGTGTGTGTGTGTGTGTGTGAGAGAGTGTGAGTGAGAGAGAGTGTGTGTGTGTGTGAGTGTGAGTGTGAGTGTGTGAGAGTGAGAGAGAGAGAGAGAGAAACTTGTTTCATTCTCTTCAGTGGTCGCCATCTTTGATGTGTACAGTTACCATGGTGACAGGCTGAGCTGAGACACTTAAAGTTTAAATGTAAAACATATGTGTGTGTGTCTTGGATCAGAAGTCCTTTCTTCTTTTCTCAGTGTTTACAATGAGGTGATGTTTAAGTGTCTTAATCTGCCTTCATAAAGACCATGATCACACTATTTAGTGATGATGACGAGTGATTGGAGCAGCCTTCGTATTTGATGTGCGTTTCCTCTTCAGTTTAGGTTTGATCTCAGACTCCTTCCACATGTTCTTTGACTGCACCGCTCTGCTGGCAGGTCTGGCAGCCTCCGTCATCTCCAGGTGGAGATCCAATGACAGCTTCTCCTACGGGTGAGATCATGACTCTGTGCTCTGTTAGTCAGGTCTGACAGTGATGATCGTTCTGTGCTCTGTTAGTCAGGTCTGACAGTGATGATCGTTCTGTGCTCTGTTAGTCAGGTCTGACAGTGATGATCGTTCTGTGCTCTGTTAGTCAGGTCTGACAGTGATGATCGTTCTGTGCTCTGTTAGTCAGGTCTGACAGTGATGATCGTTCTGTGCTCTGTTAGTCAGGTCTGACTGTGATGATCGTTCTTTGCTCTGTTAGTCAGGTCTGACTAGTCCTTGTGTGTTTCAGTTATGTCAGAGCAGAAGTTCTGGCCGGCTTCGTAAACGGACTCTTCCTCATCTTTACAGCCTTCTTCATCTTCTCTGAAGGAGTCGAGGTACACACACACACACACACACACACACACACACACACACACCAACACAACACAACACAACACAACACAACACAACACACACAGCTGCTGTCTGAACCTGTCTGTCGGTCAGAGAGCTCTGGAGCCTCCTGACGTTCATCACGACCGGCTGCTTCCTGTCTCGGTCGCCGGTCTGCTCGTCAACCTGGTCGGGATCTTTGTTTTCCATCATGGAGGCCACGGACATTCACATGGAGAGGAAGGTAATACCTGGAGAACCTCTAGAACATCACTGAGTAGAACCGAGCTCTGTGAAACCGCACTGCAGTCATGTATAACCTCTCTGCTCTTCACCAGAACCTCTCTGCTCTTCACTAGAACCTCTCTGCTCTTCACTAGAACCTCTCTGCTCTTCACTAGAACCTCTCTGCTCTTCACTAGAACCTCTCTGCTCTTCACTAGAACCTCTCTGCTATTCACTAGAACCTCACTGCTATTCACTAGAACCTCTCTGCTCTTCACTAGAACCTCTCTGCTCTTCACTAGAACCTCTCTGCGCTTCTCTAGAACCTCATGTCTCTAACCGGTCTGTCTCTAACCGGTCTGTCTCTCAGGTCACGGTCACAGCCACTCTCTGTTTAACGGCAGTGTGAATCACGACCACCAGAACAAACATGGAGGACACGGACACAGTCATGATGAACATGAAGGACATGGAGGACATGGACACAGTCATGGAGGACATGGACACAGTCATGGAGGACACGGCCATGATGAGCCACACTGTCACGGTGAGAGTCTGAAACGTGTTCTCTGGTAGAAAAGACAGAACAGACTCGTGTCACAATGTTCTTTTGTCTTCGTCTCATCATCAATATTTTCCTTTAAATGAATCCTGTTTAATTCAAAGTGTTTCTTCTCTGCTGTGTTTGTTGTTGCAGACGAGCTTCACACGCCGGGTAAAGGATCCAGTAAACAGATCCTTCAGGGTGAGAGCTGATCACATTAACAATCAATAACTAATTTAAGGATCCATGACTTTATGTTCTAGCAGGACGAGATAAAGAGAACGTCAGTCAGACGATTCGGTCACTTTGTAACATGACAAATATATAAAACACATATTCATGTGTACTCATGTTCACAACAATAAGACTTGAGTTTGTGACGTGATGAACACTAAATATATAATGTTTCCTCATCATCACGAACACAAATATGATGTTCCAATAATCTATAATCACAGTTGAGGAGCTGAAACATTAGCAGCTGTTGTGACCTGTTGTGAGTAGCATTGGCCACTGGGGGGCGCCACCACACAACCAGCAGCAGAGGGACACATGAGAACCATGGATCTACATATTTGGCTTTTTTAGAATAAAGCACTCACTGAAGTATATGAAAAATGACTGTCATGAAGTTTAAAACAATGAAAAGTTGATAGTTTGTCTTAAGGTCACATCAAAAAACATCAAAATAATTTTCAATCAATTCAACTTTATTTGTATAACACAAATCACAGATTTGTCTCAAAAGGCTTTACAATCTGTACATCATCCTCTGATCTCTGACCCTCACATCAGAACAGGAAGAAACCTCAGAGAGTAACAGACATAATACAATGACAACAAAGTCAATATATATGATATGAATCATACATATGAGCTTAGTAATTGCACTAGTAGCACTAATAAAAACCCTAACTATAAACCTGAGCCAGCCCTAACTATGAACCTGAACCAGTCCTAACTATGAACCTGAACCAGTCCTAACTATGAACCTGAACCAGCCCTAACTATAAACCTGAACCAGCCCTAACTATAAACCTGAACCAGCCCTAACTATAAACCTGAACCAGCCCTAACTATAAACCTGAACCAGCCCTAACTATGAACCTGAACCAGCCCTAACTATAAACCTGAACCGGCCCTAACTATAAACCCGAGCCGGCCCTGACTGTAATCCTGTGTGTATATAATCTAAATATGTGTGTGTTGCAGGCGTCATGTTGCACATCATCGCTGACACTCTTGGAAGTGTTGGTGTGATCATCTCGGCTCTTCTGATGCAGAAATACGACCTGATGATCGCCGACCCGATCTGCTCCATGCTGATCGCCCTCCTCATCGGAGTCAGGTGACGTCACACCTGAGTCTTAGTTCATGACACAATGATTACGTTCACTATGCTGCATGAGTCCTGAAACCAGACATGACTCAGCATTTTTACACTTCCTGTTGACGTCAGTGTGTTTAACAGCAGCGTTTATTCCTCTGATATATATACAGGTCAGTGAACGCCCCTCTGGTGAATCTTAAAGAGTGTAAAGGAGACGACTAAGCGTCCTCACTAGTCCTCCTTTAGCTTAGTGGAGAAGTCACTCTATATGTGTGAAAGAAAAACCTGCAAGAATCTAACACATAAAGTAATAAAGAAGTTAAAATATATTCTATATTTACACTGTGAGAGATGAAAATATGTAAACACCTTCAGACATTCATCTCCTGTTATTATAATTACTACGTGAAACTGTTCAGTGACTCTTAGTTTAAAGAGGACTACTTGTTGATTCACATTTAGTGACCACTAGAACCCCTCAAAATATGTCTAGAACCTCCTCAATGACCAATAGAACCTCTCAAAATATATCTAGAACCTCCTCAATGACCAATAGAACCTCTCAAAATATATCTAGAACCTCCTCAATGACCAATAGAACCTCTCAAAATAAATCTAGAACCCCCTCAATGACCAATAGAACCTCTCAAAATAAATCTAGAACCCCCTCAATGACCATTAGAACCTCTCAAAATAAATCTAGAACCTCCTCAATGACCAATAGAACTTCATAAAAGACATTAAAATACTATAAGAACATCTTAAAGAATCTCCTCCTCAGTTGAGACTATAACCTCTTAAAGAACCCGTTTGGAATTATTGTAACCTCCTGAGGAACGTTTAGAACTTCCTCGTTAGAAACTATGAGAATTATGTGACTTTGGTCATTTCTTACGTTAAAACCCGCTTAAGGCGACCCAGCTTCCTTGAACGCACCACCGAGGGAACGTTTGTAAATGTTCTCTGTTCTCAGCTGATTATCTCTCAGAACAGAAACTCTGTCTCTAGAAGGAAGGAGATCCATCTGGAACCTGACGGGTTCTCTGGGTCCTGGTTTTCCACTAATGTAAAGAATGTGTGATTAGTAGTTAATGAGCTCTGACGGTCCAAACCACCGGAATGGAGTCCAGCGTCCTGATGTGTGCCGGTGTTTGATAGGCTGGAAGTGATTTAAACAGTCATCAGAGCTGATCTGTGGTCAGCTGAGAGGCCTTCACTGACCGCAGGAATCACGGCACCGCAGAGAACAAGAAAGAAAATCTGCACATTCTACAAGTTCAAGTCTCACAAGTAACTGTTGGTCACTCTGTACTGTAGTACTAGTAATACTACTAGTACTGAGTAATACTACTACTAGTACAGTAGTATTATTACTCTGCACTAGTAGTATTACTACTTCTAGTTCTACAGTAAAAGTAGAAGTTGGTCACTCTGTACTGTAGTACTATTACTACTAGTAGTAGTAAATTCAATAATGAATTCAAAAGTAGTGTATTGTGCACTTTTATTTTAAAAGTACTGCTATATGAACAAAAGTGCAATAACATTTGGTTTGCAAACACTTTAAACACATCCGGTTCTTTTTAACAGCAGTATTCCCTTTACACAGTAGCAGTTATATCTCTTCACTATCTGTGCTCAGTGTGCTGACTGTATGTGAAACGTTCCACTGCTGTGCAACATGAATACAATGTTTCAGCACGTTTCATCTAAATGTCTGTCTTGTGTCTTCATGACAGTCAGAGCATGTGAATGCAGCTCTATTGTTCATCAATATAATGCTGTAACTCCGAGGTGATGATGGTTACCCAGCGATGTCCAGTAGTCTCCAGTGAGAGCAACAGCTGGTGCACGTTGTAACGCCGTCGCTGTTGCAGTCCTCTCCTTTAATACAACTCGTGTATTCTTCTTGTGACTGTGCGTCTTGAGGCTCATACGTGACGTCATTCGTTGATCCTAAAGGTGCGTTCACACCAAACGTGACACGAACGCACATTGAGAACGTTCCTCAGACCGTCTAATATACCGTCTAATATACGTCTAAATACTAACCGGCTGCAGTTTGTATCCACTTCTCTGTAGCATCTGTTAGCTTGTCTTGCTTTAGTTTATCTCTACTTCTCCCACACGCTGCATCAACGTAGTCTGAATACTTCCTCCACCACTGCCAGTGAGCAACGGACTTTCAAAATAATGTAACGGACTGTCTCACCCAGCCGAGGAAACGGAGCAGGCAGGTCCACATGGATATCCCTGCTGGCCGACCGTCTGCCGAACGGCCCTGAGCTGTGCTTCAACGGGTCTTCATCTCCAACCCACATCCTGTACTTGAACCAGCGGCGCTTTTCTCTTTGAAGTGCCGCGGAGTTAGCCTGCTAGCTAAACTAAGAAAGTGCACACACTCAGTCGCCGAAGCATAAAATAGTCGTATCGGTCCGTAGTCGGTGCATAGGAAACACCGCTGCCATCAGTGTCACCGAGCGTCCTGGGTTCGTGTATGAGGTTCACTTATAAGACGGTAATAAGCGGAGTCGGGAGACCAGACATCTCGTTCAGCCCACGGTTTCTCTCTTTATTTCTGTTCTTCCCCCCTCGACCAGAAGCGGGAGTTGCTTTAACTCTACGGCAACCTTGAAGGGACATATCATCTCCAATACAAAACGATAAACATTAGACAGTCTGTTACAATAATAATTAAAAAAATAAATGTGTTAACGCGCGATAAAATAATTGTCGGCGTTAATGAATTAATGCGTTAACGCGATAATAGCGTGTTAACTTGCCCAGCACTAATATATATATGTATCTACAGTGGCGGGCCGTGCATTTTTAGCAACTAAGGAAGACAGTAGCTGTGCAATGAGAAAAGATAATGGGAACAATATTTTTATAAATTATAATTAAAAAAATAAATATATATATATTTTTTTGTGATTCTGTTTAGGCCAGCAGAGAAGGCCTTGCAGGCCCTGATGGCCCGCCACTGTGTATCTATAGATGTGTGTATATATGTATATAGTCTTCACACATGCTCAGTCCGTCTCTCTGTACCCTCAGCGTGGTGCCGTTACTCAGAGAGTCCATCGGGATCCTGATGCAGCGAACGCCTCCTTCACTGGACCACGCGCTGCCCGAGTGTTACCAGAGGGTGAGTACAGGCCCCGCCCACACCATAAGACCCGCCCTCCTCTGCCTCTGATTGGCTGGTCCTGATCTAGACTTATAATAATCATAATTGAACTTGATGTTAACATTTAAAAATATCACTTATGTTTTATTGATCCGTGTGTCGGCAAATCGATCAAATCTCATCAGAGCACCGATCAATAGATGGTGATGTCATCGTCAGGGATCAGTCTAATTCCTGGTGTATTGTGTTGTGTTCAGGTGCAGCAGCTGCAGGGAGTCTACAACCTGCAGGATCCTCACTTCTGGACTCTGTGTTCGGACGTTTACATCGGAACGTTAAAGCTGCTGGTGGCCCCCGACGCCGACCGCCGCTGGATCCTCAGCCAGACCCACCACGTCTTCACACAGGTACCTGAACGCACCACAGCGCGTCTTCACACGGGTACCTGAACGCACCATACCGTGTCTTCACACGGGTACCTGAACGCACCATATTGTAGTACTTGTATTGTACTAGCTGTCTGTGTTGTAGTCACAGTAGTACTTGTACTACGTGGACTATGTAGTACTTGTACTAACTGTCTGTCTCTCTTCAGGCTGGAGTTCGACAGCTCTACGTTCAGATCGACACAGCTGACATGTAGAAGCTCCTCCCCCTCTGAACAGCTGCGACCAATCAGGTTCAGTCTGTTGCAGGTGACCTCTGAACCCCCCAGGGTCACAGGACACACAGACCAGCGGGGGGGCAGCGAGGACTGGACCCCCCCCCCCCCCCCCCCATTTTTTGAAAACTTATCGTCTGTGTTGACGGGCAGAGTGACGACCCCCACCCGCACTTTGTAGACTGGAGCAAAGCATTCTGGGTAAGTGCCTTCATCATGAATCAGACCCCCCCCCCCATCTCTGCTGGGACCAGACTCTGATGTCACTCTGTGTTTTTTAACGTGCCAAACCATGTGACCGGTTTCACTCTTTTTTTCAACTGTAATAAATACTTCCGTTTCTCTGAACATCTCCATATTTATTGATGACATCACACACACACACACACTCATTGATCATCAGTTATGAGCAGTAGGTGGAGGCGTCCACCTCCTGAAGGTGTTGCAGTGCGTTTGGTTCTGCGTTCACTCGCAGCATGTCCACCTCCAGCGGGTGGAGCCGCCCGGTGACGACCAGCGAATGGAGCGGAGCCCCGAGGTCACATGACATCAGCTGACTCAGCGTCGCCGTGCGGATCGACTGGTCGTCAGCGCCGAGCCGGGCGACGCCCACACACACGGTGTCCTCCGTCATACCTAGAGGGGACACGGTAATCCTGTTAGCATGCTAACAGTTAGCATCAGTGAGTTAAATAACATCAGTTGTGTGATCTGTTGGGCCAATCAGAAGAGGGCTCACCCAGCTCCTCCCCCTCCTCCCTCCTCCTCTGGATGATCTGGATCAGCTGGTCTGCAGCCTGATTGACCGTCATGAAGCGAGGAGGCTCGTAGATCTTCTTCCCTCTGAAATCAATCAATCAACCTCATGACAAACAAAACCTTTTTTACAGGGTTCAGGTTCACAGTCAGGGCCGGCTCAGGTTTATAGTTAGGGCCGGTTCAGGTTTATAGTTAGGGCCGGCTCAGGTTTGCCATGGACCAGCCCCTAGATACGCTGCTATAGATCCAGACTGGTGGGGGTCTTCCTAGGATACACCAATGGTGGGCCGTCAGGACCAGCTAAGCCTTCTCTGCTGGCCTAAACAGAATCACAAAGTAAATAAATAATTTTTCATAAATACACTACATGTATTATTTTTTTCCCATTATCTTATTTTCTCATTGCACAGCTCGTGTCTTCCTCTGTTGCTCTGCTTCCAGCACAGCTTGTTTTAAGGAGAGCTTTTATCCAATCAGATTCAGCCCCTATGTCTCTATGTAAGGAGAGAGGCCCGAGGTCCTCTAGGTAGACTTTGCAGATTAAAGTGAATGGGGACGATATTGTTGATTGTCATAATTTTCAACCAATCAGATCTTTAGTTTGACATGTTGGGCGTATTCTTTGACATGCCAGTGGCACCGAGGTAGCTTCCTAAGTACGTCTGCATTAACGTGCGCAGTGATTGGTCAGTGGGCCAGCGTGACTAATGTGAAATTTAAGGAAGCTGGCTGAAGTTAGTTGGAGTAGTAAGAGTTCAAATTGAAAGATATGGAAGAAATAACATAACAGCAGCCTGACTCACCAGGAAAAGGATTTGTATGAACGGTGTTCCTGGCTGACAGCGTCGCACATTTTATGGCTGAATGTGTTTCATTTCATTGTAAATTAACTACTTGTATCTGTGTCATCATTCACACACTTCACTGCTCAAGGACACATCAACACGGACCAGTGCAGCCGGGAATCAAACTGCCGATGCGCTGATTGAAAGAGGACCCTGCTCTACCACTGAGCCGCAGTCGATTACATTACAATAATGAGTTTAGGAGAGAACACTTGTGTCCTGAGGTTCAGATCTGAGTCTGTTGGTTATGAAAATAAAAATGAATTCAATCCTACTGAGTTTGTCTTTTATGACTCTAGTTGTGACATACTATACTATGAAGCATCTTCTGGAGATAAAAGGCCACCGCTGAACCACGCATCATGTATTTTAGACCCCCCCCCCCCCCTTTATAAACTCCTTAATGGATGAATTCATAGATTTGAGGTTTATCTGCATGGCTTGATGTGTTTATAAAATGTTTAAAACATCAAAGTCCTTCAATGATTATTTCAGGTTTTGTTTCTGTGTTGAATTCATGGTTCATGTGATAAACTGATTTTTATATATATATATATATATATATATATATATATATATATATATATATATATATATATATATATATATATATATATATATACTAGGGGTGTAACGGTTCACAAAAGTCACGGTTCGGTTTGGTACGGTACAGTGGAGCCACGGTTCGGTACGTTTCGGTACGTTTTCAATACAGTAGAAAACTATAAATGCCAGAGAAACGTACTTGATTTTAAAATATATTTATTCATTAAAACTAACATCATAAAGCTATTCTTTGACTTTGAACAATGATGGAACTATACCTGAGTGACCCATCTTCTGGGGTGTCTTCTTAGCAACACATAAGCATAAAAAACAAAAACTGCTCCTTAAAAAATGTAACGTTAATGTAGTATTGTTACTTACATCTTCTCCATCATAATTGTAGTATGAACAATGATGGAACTACACCTAGTGAACGTGGCTCTTCATCTCATTCAGTGGTGAGGTAATGTGTGTTACAGTCAGGTAGCGTTGTGTCTGAAGAACATGGCTCTTCATCTCATTCAGTGGTGAGGTAATGTGTGTTACAGTCAGGTAGCGTTGTGTAGCCCTCGACGTCCAGGCATCCGTTGTCAGAGCAGCAGCGGGTGCCTCGGACATGTGATTCTCTACTTGTGCTTTTGTTTTCTTGTACAAAGTGGAAATTACAGTTTGGCTGAAATGGGCTCGTGAAGGAGTAGTGTAACGGGGCTCAATAACATTCAGCAGGTTCATAAAGCATTTTACACTACAGAGTCGGGTCTCATGTCCGCGGCTATAAATGTACCAACCGCCGTGGTGATCGCGTTGTTTTTTTATCCACCACTCTCTCACCATCGCCCTCATAGTTCACAGAGAAACCAAAGTGGCTCCAAACACCAGACCTGTAGGCCGTTGGAGGATCTTTTATTCCTGGTCTATTACTAGCCATGTTGCACCGAGCTAACGTTAGCTTCGTGTAGCGTGTCTCACAGCGCAAAGTGCCCGACTGGAGTAGGAAGTGTTTCTTTGGTGGTGGGCGTGTCAGAGAGCACGCTGTCCGTTACGTCATGCGTGTTGCCAGTTTGAGAACAGTGGCTCCACCGAAAACATAATATTTCCCACAATTTAAGCTTCTGCATTTCCAAATACACTAAAAAAAATATATATATATACACTATATTTATCCCTTTATGGGGGAAATTTTTCTCTGCATTTGACCCATCCCTGTATATAGGGAGCAGTGGGCTGCCAATGACAGGCGCCCGGGGAGCTTGGGGTACAGTGTCTTGCTCAGGGACACTTCGACACATGACACGTCCCAGTCAAGGATTGAACCTTCGACCTTGCGGTTACCAGACAACCCTCTTAACCGGTCGCCCCCTAAAAAAAAATAAAAAAAAAAAAAAATAAAAAAGGTATTGTTCGGTTCGTCATGCGTACCGAACCGTGAGCCTCGTACCGAACGGTTCAATACGAATACGCGTATCGTTACACCCCTAATATATACACACATATATATATACACACTTTACATTGAAACAACTACAGTTTCAACAATAACTTAGAACTAAACTCTAGAAATAAACAAAGGATTTCAATCTAAAATAACAATAATAATGTAACTTATTATGAAGGATAATAATAATAAATAAAACTGATCATGAACATTTTATAACTTTATTCTCTAAATATTACAACTTCGTTCTGCTGGATGACATCACTATGACATGAGCCTGAAACCAGCTGAGAGCTGCTAAAGATCAATAAACCCAGACCAGGATCTGGTTCTGGTTCTCACCTCATCATGTTCTCGATGCTCTGCTCTTTGACTTTAATATCTGGAAGAAAAAAACAAAACTTTATTCTCACGTTTCAATGAAAGAAACAAGTTGATTCAACTTCAGTGTTTCTGTAGAATACGTGTTTTTAAATGAACATATAAGCACGTGAGAACAAACTGCTCTTAACTCAACTCTTTATTAGCATAACTTCCTCATGCAGGTTACTGCCACGGTACAGACTACAGGTTCCATGCTTCACCTACAGTCCCCTGGGTCCTAAGTCCCTCCAAGTACAGCTTCTTATCACCCTCTATGTACCAATGTACATTTATAACAAATACCACACATATTACGGTAATCAGCGTTGCATATGTGACCGTGGCTAAGTGCAGGGCCGTCCTGCAATCAGAGGATCGGTGGTTCGATCCCCAGCTCCACTAGTCGAATGTCAATGTGTCCTTGAGCGTCTTAACCCCAAATTGCTCCCGTAGCTGTGCCTACGGTGTGTAGATAGATACTGAATTGTAAGTCGCTTTGGACTGTAATGTAATATGTGTCTGACCAAAATACCGCAAAAAATAAATGATTCATAAATAATTTTTTTAGAGTTTTTAAAGTTGTTTTGTTTGTAATATGTATAATAAGCATATCATTTAGTTATCGCTACTGAGAATTTAACTAACATAAAAACATGACGTAGATAGGTTTGCAGTTTTCAAGGTGTATATTTAAATTGCATCTCTTACACACATGAAGATAAAGTTGTGAACACCGGCTGAATATTTATTATCAGAATCATTATAACTGTATTATAACTGCTACTGTGTAAAGGGAATACTGCTGTTAAAAAGAACCTGATGTGTTTAAAATGTTTACAAACCAAATGTTATTGCACGTTTGTTCATATAGCAGTACTTTAAAATAAAAGTGCTCAATACACTACTTTTGAATAAATTATTGAACTTTGCGTATAACAATGAGATTAAAAATTGTAATCGTTGCCCAGCACTAGTTTGTATTAATGTGCACTGTCCCTTATCAAATAAACCAATAAATAAATAAAATAAAAACATTGTATTGTATGAAGTATTGTTGTAATATCTATCTAACAGATGAATGTCTGTCTGTGTATTTAAGGTATTTTATTTCCTCTAATAAATGTTAAGGACCAGCTGAGACAAACCAGCAGGGGGGGGAGATTGATGGTGGTCTGGATAAACAGACCCCTGAACGCACCATCCAGCTGCTCCAGGTTCTGATTCAGTGAGCTCAGGACATCTAATCTCACCGGTCCACCTTAATATAGCCAGTCCATTCTTAAAGTCCACCTTAACTAGTCTAACAGCAGGATGAGACTAGAGGACATTTGGTCCCTGAACGCACCACAACCACAGTTATCAGGTCGATATTGTGACGTCAGATATTAATCAAAATGTTTAGTGTGTGTGTGTGTGTGTGTGTGTGTGTGTGTGTGTGTGTGTGTGTGTGTGTGTGTGTGTCTCACCCAGCAGACAGAGTGTGTGAAGTCCAGCTGTTCTGTTTTTACAGATTTTGTCGTAGAAGCTCTCTGGTTTCCACGTCTCCGTCCAAAACACCAACGACACCGTCTCCCCAAAGTTATACAGCTGACACACACACACACACAGAGACACAGACACACACGCACACAGAGACACACACACAGACACGCACACAGACAGACAGACACACACAGACACACACACACACAGTTTAAACCTCTTGAATCAATATTTTCTGTTCAATAATCAAACTCGTTCATGTCATGTGACACAAACATTATGGGGTGGGGGGGCTGATGGGATTGACTCCCAGTGGAGGGAGCAGAGAGCTAATTTGCATACCCCGCCCCTCATTAGCATATTAACAACCTCCCAATGCTAATGAGTGAGCAAGGACAGCTGGGTCCTGCTCTCTGATTGGCTGCTCTGACAGCTCAGTTATTGATGAGCACGTTAATGAGCTCCAGCAGCAGCTGGGCCCACAGTTCTGACTTACAGGCAAACTGCCTCACTGGAACCACACCACAAAGGACCTCATGAGTTCACCTCCACACCCTTGTTAAGTCTTTATCTCTAACACAATATTCAAAGTATTGTAATATTCATACATTTGCAGTGTGAGGAAGTCAAAAAGTGAAATGTTAAAGTTTGACCCTTTAAAGAACTTTTACTTCTTTTGTTTCACAATGTTTCACAATGTTACATAATGTTTAAAGTGTTTCTGTCCTTTATGTTGATGAATAAATACATCAACACATCACATTAATGAGAAAACAAAGTCTTCATTTAATGTTTACAGATGATCTGATCATCAAATTATATTTTATCAACCGATTCATTGTTTTTAAAGATGTGTTCAGATTTATTGTGAATGATTCTTTTCTGTTTTATGCTTCTTTTAAACATTCGTTACTTATTATATTTAGGGCCCGAGCAACCGACAACGTCGGGCCGCGAAGGTCCTATTGAAATTCGGTTGCATATTTGTGTGTAAAAAAAAAATGTCTCTCTAGCGCCCCCTACCAGTTGGACCGGCGACACCTCTGCCAGTATGTCCGATTTACTTGAAATTCAACACACATGTCCAGCTCCGCTAGCTCTACAAAAAAGCCTCTCAGATCCCTAAACTCCGCCTACCTAGATTTTCCACCATTTTGTGAAAAACACATTTTTGCGAACTCCTCCTACACGCTGGGTCTGATTGTTACCAAATTTGCTGTGGATCATTATTGGATATACATTATCAAAAGTTATTAAAAGCTTTCTGATATCTCTTTGCGTTTACAAGATATGGACCAATAAACATCTTAGGGGCGTGGCTTATAGATCAATCCACAACTTCTCAACCATTTGTCCTAAAATCACCAAATTTGCAGCATATGTGCACATCGCATCCTGTGACATACCCTGACATTTTCATTTAATTCAACCACTAGGGGGCGCTACAGTAAAACCGCCATGTTGTGCTTTTTTGTCACTTTTCGCAGTTTTCAGCCTTTGTACTTTAACGAACTCCTACAGAATGAATGGGATCAACCTCAAATTTGGTCAGGATGCTCTTCAGACCTTTGTGATGAAAAGTTATCAAATTCGTGAGTTTTCATGGAAGAACCTTGACGTGGCGTGGCGGCCATTTTGCCTCATTCGGAATGAACAATAAAGTTGTTATAACTCCAAGGTACATTATTCAATCTGCAAACAATTACATATGCATGATGCTACTTCAAGCCTGAGCATACATCAATGCCAACATTTTCAATAACTCATAGCGCCACCCACTGGCAAAAGGAAATGTCACATTTTATACTTTCATTTACTCCTCCTAGCCAGTTCACCAGATCAGTCTCAAATTTGGTAAGGATAGCCTTAACACGTTGATGATGCATCTTCATGAATATTGTGTGTTTTTGTTGAACGCTGTTGTCATGGCAACGCATCATTCACCATGAAAAAAGAAGCTGATGGTTCAGTGGCTTGGGATGCTCAAAAACTCATGGAACTTTGCATATGTGTCATAGCTGATTTTGATGATAGATGATTTTGGCTTGGTTAATTGAAATTGCCTCCATAGCGCCGCCTACAATATTTCAAAGGAGCAGCCCCAGCGCTACGTTTGGGGTACATGTATGAAACTTGGTAGGCACATGTATCTTATGGAGACTTAAAAAAAAGTCTGGGACCATGCTCTAAACAGTACCGGAAGTTGGCCATTTTGATTTTTGTGCAATTTTTCAATAGATTTTGTCCTATTTCTAGTCGCTATACTTTAATAAACTCCTCCAAGGGAATTTGTCAGATCCACTTCAAATTTTGTCAGTACAATCTTAAGACCGTTGGGATTAAAAGTTATCAAAAGCTCTACGTTTGACAGAATGGCTTAGCCGTAGCGGGCGGCTACTTTACGTGATTCCCCATGAAAAAAGCTGATGTAACTCAGCTGGACTTGTTCCAAACGGTCCCAAACTTCCCATGCTTGATAACACTCATGGCCTGAGGATGTCTACAAGCTCAATTTCACTAATACTCACAGCGCCACCTGCTGGCGAAAGGAAATCTGCATTTTGTGATAAACACCATCCGATTTACATGACTTTTACATGATGTGGTTTACATTTGATATTTCATTTTATTTGATTCTATTAATTTCTTTCTGGAGCTCGACACTAAAGAATGTCTGTGTATGTGAAAATAAACCAGAGTTGATTTAGTTTTATTCAATATAAAACATATTCAGTTGATTTTTATTTATGACAAAATAAATCATAATTTCGTCAGATTTGAGAAGCAGAACACGTTTAATGTTTTTTATTAGTTAACAAACTAGTAAAACAATTAAAGTTTTATATAAATAGTCAATCAGCTAATCAATTCATCTGGAAAACGCAAAAACATTTCTATTTAAATTGTTGCATTAGAATATTTTGTGAACGTCAATCATTTCAAGAAAGTTTGATGAAACAAAAACGGTTGACGGTGAGAAGGTTTCTTTATGCCTGTGAGGCAGAGTTCAGGGTAAAAAGGTGATGAGTTCAGTACCTGTAGCCCACAGCAGCCCACTGCGTTCATGATGGAGGCGTTGTGGATGACTCTGTACGGTATCCCAGCATGCACTGCTCTCAGCACCAGGTCGCTGTGAGTGGTGGCTCTAAAGGACAACATGAGACGTGTTACTGAGCATTTTAAATAAAGTTATATATAATATAGTGCTGGGCAACGATTACAATTTTTAATCGCATTGTTATGTGCAAAGTTCAATAATGAATTCAAAAGTAGTGTATTGTGCACTTTTATTTTAAAAGTACTGCTATATGAACAAAAGGGCAATAACATTTGGTTTGCAAACACTTTAAACAAATCCGGTTCTTTTTAACAGCAGTATTCCCTTTACACAGTAGCAGTTATATCTCTTCACTATCTGTGCTCAGTGTGCTGACTGTATGTGAAACGTTCCACTGCTGTGCAACATGAATAAAATGTTTCAGCACGTTTCATCTAAATGTCTGTCTTCTGTCTTCATGACAGTCAGAGCATGTGAATGCAGCTCTACTGTTCATCAATATAATGCTGTAACTCCGAGGTGATGATGGTTACCCAGCGATCAAAGAATAAAGACACTTTACGCACAATTTAGGTGTATTTTCCCTTTAACTCACGAGATGCAGGTAGCATGTTTTATACTTAGTGTGAATATAATTCATACTTTGTTGGCATCTTTTTCTGAAAACCGGATGTTCGTCTGAAGAAACCGGATGTTGTCTCACGTTAATCTTTCCGCTAACTTTCTTAGCTCATTCGTGCCGTCATTCGTTGATCCTAAAGGTGCGTTCACACCAAACGCGACGTTCCTCAGACCGACATCTTCCACAATACTAACCGGCTGCAGTTTGTATCCACTTCTCTGTAGCATTTGTTAGCTTGTCTTGCTTTAGTTTATCTCTACTTCTCCCACACGCTGCATCAACGTAGTCTGAAGACTTCCTCCACCGCTGCCAGTGAGCAACGGACTTTCAAAATAAAAATAAATAAAAAATTAGACAGACGCGTTAATGCGCAATAACACAATTGTCGGCGTTAATTAATTAATGCGTTAACTTGCCCAGCACTAATATATATATATATATATATATTAAATATTCTGGTGTTCCACAACTCTGAATATCTTTGACGATAATTAGATTAATCAACAACAAATCACAGAGTAAGTACAGAATCTGAGGTCAGAGAAGAGTTTAATCCAGACTGTGATTTACAAAAGAACATTTTGAGTCTTTAGTGGAACAGAAGAATAAGAAGAACTTCTCTTTTCAACTGTAAAACCAACATTCTCATGAGCAAATGTCAACAGAGTTTCAAACCACAAGCTGCAGACGCTCTGCTCTGTCATTAACTCAGAGGGAAATCTGGTGGTTTTGGGGAGAAATGTGCAGAAAGGAAGCCGAGCTGCTCTGAGAGAAGCTCTGTGGTCACAACAAACTGTGGATTTGCTGACTCAGCAGACCTCAGCACTGTGGGATCAATACGAGCTGCTGCTACATGATGGAGCAGCTGCTGCTACATGATGGAGCAGCTGATGCTACATGATGGAGCAGCTGCTGCTACATCATGATGGAGCTGCGGCTACATCATGATGGAGCTGCGGCTACATCATGATGGAGCTGCGGCTACATCATGATGGAGCTGCGGCTACATCATGGAGCTCTTACAGTTCTGATATGTGGACAACATGACTCACCCGAACGGGTCGCCCACCACCAGGAAGGCCACATCAGTCACATCAGCATCCTTCAGGATCTCATCCGCTCCCTGTTCAACCAGGTCTCTGTCGGCCAGGATCAGCTCCTTCCCATAATATTCCTCCTGAGGACATAATACCCTCTGGTGTTAATGTTCACACTGCTATCAGGGTTAGCTCGCTGTGCTAGCTGTTCATAAAAGATGGAAGATCAGCATCAACAAACCAAAAACTATCAGAATCAGTTTATGACACAAGAACATCAGCAGTCTGTCTGTCTGTCTGTCTGTCTGTAAACACATTTAAAGTGACAGCAGCTGCTTTAAAATCAGAACTCTTTATATCGTGTTTCTATTAGACAGCTAAAGATAATATATTATATTATTTAAACACAAACTTCTATAAATATTAACATATATATAATAAATGTGAGGTGTAGACCTCCAGGGTTAATATTAATATATATTATATGATCATATTAACATATATAATATGTATAATAACTCACCAGAGCCTCCTTCCCCACCGTGAGCACCGAGGTGTAGACCTCCAGGTAAACCCTGCTGCAGCTCCTCACCGCCTGCAGACCCTTCACCGTGATGTCCGTCGCGTCTCCGAGCCCGAGGCCGATCAGATACAACATGCTGCCGGCTTCTCTCTCTGCTCAGAGTCGGTGTCTCACAGCGGAACTAGCGCTTCATTCCAGCGTTTAATCAGTGAGTTAAACGTGTGTTTCTGCTTTCACGTGTCGTCTCACTGCACAGACTGGATTACGGTATGCCGTAAACTGTTTACGTTCACGACAGCTACAGCTGCCTTACGACACGTTCTGTTGACGCGTCACCAGACCTCCAGACAGTCTCGCGTGTGGAACATCACGCTGATGGAAGAGAACCCACTCATGTGTTCTGGTGCATTATGAAGCTCACAAATTATTATTAATAATGATTTAACAATATAATGCTAATATAAATTATGGTTATAATCTGTGAGGATATGAGCCGAACTGGTTCTAATTCAAATAAAAACAGTATGAATGTTCTCTGATCATACCTTTATGATTCTTATTAGATGCTCTGGAGGGTTAACTTCCATCCTAATGAATAAATTAACTGGTTATTAATACCGTTAATAATCATCGGTTTGGTGTTTTTTGCAGGACCTCTTGGGGACCTGGTCCAGTCTAGTCCTGATGACGTGACCCTCATGGCTCCATGGAGCTGATTGGTTCACTCTGTTTGTTTCCATGGTGACGCCGTGTGAAAGAGTTGTGAATGAGTCGGTGGGAAAAACTCTCTGTCTCTCTGTCTCTGTCTCTGTATCTGTATCTCTCTCTCTGTCTCTGTATCTCTCTCTCTCTGCCTCTGTCTCTCTCTCTCTCTCTCTCTCTCTCTCTCTCTCTCTCTGTCTCTCTCTGTCTCTCTGTCTCTGTCTCTGTCTCTGTCTCTGTCTCTGTATCTGTATCTCTCTCTCTCTGTCTCTGTATCTCTCTCTCTCTGCCTCTGTCTCTCTCTCTCTCTCTCTCTCTCTCTCTCTCTCTCTCTGTCTCTCTCTGTCTCTCTGTCTCTCTCTCTGTCTCTCTCTCTGTCTCTCTGTCTCTCTGTCTCTCTGTCTCTCTGTCTCTCTCTGTCTCTCTCTCTCTCTGTCTGTCGTCTCTGTCTCTGTCTCTGTCTCTGTCTCTGTCTCTGTCTCTGTCTCTGTCTCTGTCTCTGTCTCTGTCTCTCTCTCTCTCTCTCTCTCTGTCTCTGTCTCTGTCTCTCTCTCTGTCTCTCTGTGTGTCTCTCTCTCTCTCTCTCTCTCTCTCTCTCTCTCTCTCTCTCTCTCTCTCTCTCTCTCTCTGTCTCTCTGTCTCTCTCTTCACAGTGTGTTTCTCCCTCGTTGTGGTAAACAAGCCTGTTAGACCACGTGACCCCCTTCCCCCCCCCCCCCCAGTCCTCCTTCACTCCTTTAACTGGGAACCAGTTAATGGGATGGCTGGTGGGTTACATAATGGGCTCTCTCCTATTGGGGGACGTGGAGGAGGATGGGGGGGGGTGGGTGAAGGGGGGGGGGGGGGGGGCGATTGTGGTCTTTTGTTGCTGTGGTTCTTGTTCGGCTCCAGTCATCCAGAGAATCAGAGCTCCGTCTCTCTGTTAACTGTTTCTCTTCAGCTCCACGTCCTGGTCTGGATTCTGAACCAGGAGACAGTAAATGCTGGTTTCAAAGGATCTGGATCAGCCCTGATCCTGAGGTTCACCTCATGAACCAGCACAACTGGGCAGAGAAGCCTGAAGTGGACCTGGACTCCTCAGGATATGAGGTGTTGAAAGTGCCACCTCAACCGACAGAAAGAGAGTCATGTGACACCTTGACCCATGACTTTTATTTTGAAGAGTCTACGCAGAAAGCTCAGACAGGATGTGAGACTTTATGTTTTCTGTAAACATAAAGAATCACAACTAAAGATGAAATCAGCTCAGACCTTTCAGGTGTGTGAGGTGTGTGAGGTGGTCACATGACTCGTGAGACAGAAACAGGATTAAATTGATAACGGATCTGAAACAGGATTAAAAGTGTTTAATCTGACCTCTGATCAGCTGACAGATGATGTCAGTAACAACAGACAACATCAGTGTTCACAACCTGCCGACAGATGAAGTAGATAAAGTAGTTAAAATAATAAGAGGAAGAAGATTCTTTAAATTCAGGGTTTTAAAGAAGATTAGATTCAGGGTTTTACATAATCACATAGTAATAATAATAAACATTATTTGTGTTGCACCTTTCATACGTTAAAATTAAAGTCAGCAAAGTACAAAACTTAAAAATACAATAAACCGGTAGAATAACAGGAGTAAGATTCAATAAGAACAGACAGAAGTTTATTGTTAATTTTGTTTCTTTTGTTTGTGAATATTTGAAGTAAATAAATAAATGTTACCAACACTTTGTCTCATGTCGTCATGTCATTTTTAAACATATTGTACATATTATACATATACATATAATACTTTTTTCTTTATTTATGTTCCTTGACTTTTATGTATAGTTTATTTTCTCTTCTTCAGCTTCACTAGAGGCCGAGAGCTCAGAGCCGTTAGTTGTGATCATGTAACAGGATGTTGGCTTTATCTCTCTGGGTGTTGACGTGGACATTAATTATGACTCTGGTTATCACATAAAGATTTAATGTGATGTCATGTTTCATCAGAGCACACTGCAGGACCGTTAATGAGAAGAAGTCACACTTCAGAGGATGTAGTGTGTTCATAACTCATGGTGAGGATTCTTCATCAGACAGAAGTGAGACAGGAAGAGAACGTAGAGCACAGAGACAGATGTTACTGTCAGATTCAGGAAAAGTATTGTGAGGGAACATAGAAGTATTGTGAGGGAACGTAAAAGTATTGTGAGGGAACATAGAAGTATTGTGAGGAAACAGACGTATTGTGAGGGAACATAGAAGTACTGTGAGGGAACATAAAAAGTATTGTGAGGGAACATAGAAGTATTGTGAGGGAACATAGAAGTATTGTGAGGGAACATAGATGTATTGTGAGGGAACATAGAAGTGTTGTGAGGGAACATATAAGTATTCAGAATCAGAATCATGGCGGGTGGTGCGTAACATTTAACAATAAACAATAACATTAAACAATAACATTAAACAATCAACACAGTGCAAGAAATTTAAACATATTACAATTTACAATAAAATATAAAATAAAGTGCACAAGAAAACAGAAAACAGGACTGTAAAACAAGTGAAATGTAAGTGAAATGTTAAAAGTGTCGAGTGTGATTAAATAAAGAAACAGGGATGTGCAGGGGAGTGACCAGAAGGAAATGTCCTGGAGATGACAGAGTCAGTGGGGGACCCGGGCTTTGTTAATGAGCCCGACTGCAGACGGGAAGAAACTGTTCGTGTGGCGTGAGGTCTTGGTCCTGATGGACCTCAGCCTCCTGCCAGAAGGGGCACGAACAGATCATGTCCAGGGTGAGAGGGGTCGGCTACAATATTTCTTGCTCGCTTCAGGGTCCTTGAAGCGAACAAGTCCTGGAGGGACGGCAGATTGCAGCCAATCACCCTCTCGGCAGAGCAAATGATGCGCTGCAGTCTGCCCTTGTCCTTGGCTGTGGCTGCAGCGTACCAGACGGAGATGGAGGAGCAGAGGATGGAGAGGATTGTGAGGGAACATAGATGTATTGTGAGGGAACATAGAAGTATTGTGAGGGAACATAGAAGTATTGTGAGGGAACATAGAAGTATTGTGAAGGAACGTAAAAGTATTGTGAGGGAACATAGAAGTATTGTGAGGGAACATAGAGGTATTATCACAATGGTGATGATGATGATGATGTCATCTGATGATGATGATGATGATGATGTCATCTGATGATAAACAGGTGTTCATCACTGCAGGTAAACACCAGGTTGATTCAGACAGCTGATTCTGTGATGTTCTGTTGTTTCTCCACTTTGAGGCTTTAATTGGATAATTTCCTGGAAACTGAATTTTTATACAACAAGTTACACAACAGAGTGAGGAGGGAGACCAGGGTGAGTGAGAGAGGAGGGGAGGTGATGGTGGTGAGGAGGCCCTGGTTTCTTTGTGGCTCCCACAGAAACATCTCCAATTACAGGACAAAGGCGACTCATTCAGGCCAGCAGCTCCAACACTGCAGCTTTGCATTTCTAATGAGCACTCTGCTGAATGCTAAGAGGCCTCACACCCCCATTACTCCCCCATCCTCCCCCTGTACCCCTCTACACCCCTGCAGTCGGACATCCAGGCTGGGCCTCCTCTCTCATGTGTCCAAACTGTACGGTGCAGGAAGTATTCAGATCCTTTACTAAAGTAAAAGCACTAATAACACACTGTAATAACACTTTGATCTGATGTGAACTTTATTTAGAATATGACTAGAGAGTTTATTGTTATGAGGAAACAAGAACGACCGGGTTCATCTCAGAGAAAGTTGGTGTTCAAGGTTAAGTTAAACCAACACAGCGTCTCCAGTGCTACCCGTGCTAACATGCTAACATACATAGTATCATCAATGAGTTTGAAGTGTGTAATAAAATAATATTTTGACAGGTAAACCACTGAGAGACAAAACTGACTTTTAATCTTTTATTTCCGGCTGTGTCAGCAAATTACCTCACTGAGCCCCTCCCCTCCTTCTGCTGCGTAGGGTTCTGGTTCTTGTTGTCATGGAGGGAAGTGGTGGAGCTATATGACCATCTGAACGTAACGTCTTCAGAGACATACTATAATGTGTTAGGACGATGTATTGTTATGCAGATGATACTCAATTATATCTATCGATCAAGATGAAACCAACCAGCTCGCTGCAGCCTTAAGGACATAAAAACCTGGATGAGCTGCAACTTCCTGATGTTAACCTCAGACTAAACTGAAGTTATTCTACTAGAAACCAATTATCTAATGATATAGTTTATCTGGCATCCAGCAGCACCGTAAAGAATCTCTGAGTTATCTTTGATCAGGATTTGTCTTTTAACTCACAGATAAAACCTTTTTTCACTTTCGTATACATTTAATAAATCAGACACATCCTGTCTCAAAGAGATGCAGAAACATTAGTTCATGCATTTGTTACCTCTAGACTAGATTACTGTGATTCCTTATTATCAGGCTGCTCTAATAAGTCTCTTAAATCTCTCCAGTTGATTCAGAATGCTGCAGCTCAAAAATTAAGAAAAGAGATCATATCACTCCTGTATTAGCTTCTCTGCACTGGCTCCATGTAAAATCTAGAATAGAATTTAAAATCCTTCTCCTCACCTACAAAGCCCTGATTGGTCAGAAACCATCATATCTTAAAGAGCTTATAGTACCATATTATATCCAACAGGGTCTAACAGAGTCTAACAGAGCCTAACAGGGTCTAACAGAGTCCAACAGGGTCTAACAAAGTCTAACAGAGTCTAACAGAGCCGAACAGGATCTACCACGGTCCAACAGGGTCTAACAAAGTCTAACAGAGTCTAACAGAGCCGAACAGGGTCTAACACGGTCCAACACGGTCCAACAGGGTCTAACAAAGTCTAACAGAGCCTAACAGGGTCTATCAGGGTCTAACAGGGTCTATCAGGGTCTAACAGGGTCTAACAAAGTCTAACAGAGTCTAACAGAGCCTAACGGAGTCTAACAGGTCTAACAGAAGTTAAAGTGTGTGTTTGTGGGTCTGAGTTGTTCTGCTGCTCGGTTCCTCTGGTTCCCTCCAGCCGTCGTCATGGTGACGCTCAGCTATGCAGAGTCTGAATACAGTCAGCAGAGGAAAGAGGTCTTTGTTTGCCTTCTCAGACCCCCCCACCTCATCTCAGCTCCATTATCAGACTTTCAGCGCCAAACTGGAAACTGGTCATGTGACCAACAACCAGTATGTTCCCAGTAAGGTTTCAGTGTCCACCTCCCGTCTTTAAACATGTTTCCTTATACATTCCCAGTTAACATAGACTCAATATACTACTGGGATCATACTGGGAATGTATCAGAGTTATACTGGCACCATAGTGGAATGAGAGCGGAATCTTACTGGAAATATATCGGTAATGTGTTAATGATATTACAATGGGATCATTGTGGAATAATGCAGGTGGTATAATGGGAATATATCAGGGCCAAAGTGGGAATACGATGAAAATATACTATGGTCATACTGGGAATATATGGAGAACTGGATATACATTTAAATATAATGGGGAAATATTGTCATACTGGGAATGTACTAAAATGATACGAGCACAATAATGGAATAAAAGTAGAATGTTAATCTGTTAACCAACCTACCACCCAACCAATCAACCAATCAATCAACCAAAAAATAACCAACCTACCAAACAACCAACCAACCAATCAACCAACCAAACTACCAACCAACCTACCAACCAACCTACCAACCAACCAACCTACCAATCAACACCAACCAAACAACCAACCAATCAACCAACTTACCAACCAACCAACCAACCAACCTACCAACCAACCTACCAATCAACACCAACCAAACAACCAACCAATCAACCAACTTACCAACCAACCAACCAACCAGCAATAAGAGCAAAAGTTATTGTTTTTATCAGCATCTGAAATTCACTGAAATTAAACCACTTTTGTTCTGAAAATACCTTTATTTTGAAATCTGTTTACGATCTTTTTTAACAAAGTTTCTTCTTCTACGTTACGGATTGTTTAAAAACTCCAGTGTTCTTCTGCTGCGGTACATTGTGACATCACAAACCTCCTGACTCCGCCCCCTGCTGACATCACAGGGATGACGGAGGTCAGGGGTCAGAGGTGAGTGTGTGTGTGTGTGTGTGGGGGGGGGGGCAGCTGGTTGTTTCCCACACAGGAAACAAAAGAAGTGAAAATAATTATATTTACTAATATTTATAAAATAACCCAACAGAAAAATGATAATATTTTTTTATTTTTTTTATTGACATTTTCTTTGTTTTACTGCATGTTTATTATTTTATTGATTTGTTTGAAAAGCATGAACATTTGTGTTTATATACTCTGTTTTTATTTATTCTTTATTTACATTTATAGAAAATAAATTAGTTATTTGTTCTGAGAGGTTTTCAGTATTTTGAAGAAAATCAATAACAATTATCAGAATGAGGTTTGATTATAGATCTCTGAATATTAGAATAAACTGTTTGTGTTTCGTTTTGAACATTATTGATCTGATCATGAAGATAAAAGAAACACAAAAACGAGAGGAAGAGTTGGGGGAGGAGGGCAGCCCCCCCCCCCCCCCCCTCCTCTTCCTCCTCAGAGGCTCCGCTGCTGTCTGTCTGTCGGACTCTTCTCTGGACTCTGAAGGTAAAACTCTTTCATCTTCATTAAAACATGTTTATTCTTTTTCCGTTCAAATTCATCTGAAGCTTCAAAGAAAATCTAAAGATTTTTTTTTAATGTTTCAATCAAATTCAATTTGAGTTTAAATCCGCGGAACGAGCCGCGATCAGTTTAACGTCGACGGGATTACCGAAGAGAAAAACAACGAAAGACTTGATCATATCTATATTAATAATAACAATAATAAGAAGGAGATGAAGTCTCGTCTTTTACTCCTTTTTGCTGTCGAAAAAACCCGGAATGATCGAATTTTTAAAGAATATTTAAACGTGAATGAAGAAATAAATAATGGATTAGAAAGTGAACAAAGTTCACAGAAATAATCGATTACTTTATGTTTATGTGTGAAGATTTAAAATGAGCTCTTTGATTTACTTCTCTTAAAGGAAACTTGAACGTTTCTAAATGAAAGAAAGTTTTTGTTTATTTATTTGTTTGTTTGTTGTCTAACAGCTGATCAGAGATCAGGTTTGATTTGATGACTTCTAGTTTCTCTGAACTTTGTCCTCATAAAGACACAAACACATTTTCTGTAGAAACACGTTGATCCATTGAACAGTTTATTGTTTACATTTATTTATATTTATGAAATATTGATTTATTTTTATTGGATCACGTTGACGAAGCTTCAGCAGTTTTTTTTTCATTCTCTAACAATCTGAATCCGTCTCTCTGCAGGACCATGTCCCCCAGCAGCAGCAGGACCTGGTCTGCTCCTATTCAGGGTCTCTGCCTGACATGAAGGACTGTAAAGGAGTGTGAGGACCCAGCGCCCCCTGCTGGACCCTGCAGACCTCCTGCTGGACCCTGCAGACTTCCTACTGGACCCTTCTGGACCCTGCTGGCCCCCCGCTGCCCCTGCAGGCCATGGCTGAGCCCGACTACTCCGACCTGATCGCCAAACACTACAACTACACCGGGAAGTTCCGCAAGACGCAGCAGGACTCGGGCCTGAAGGCCGACTCGGTGGTCTTCATCATCGTGTGCTGCTTCATCATCCTGGAGAACATCCTGGTCCTGACCACCATCTGGAGGACCAAGAAGTTCCACAAGCCCATGTACTACTTCATCGGGAACCTGGCGCTGTCGGACCTGCTGGCCGGCGTCGTGTACACCGCCAACATCCTGCTGTCGGGCGCCAACACCTACAAGCTGACGCCGACGCAGTGGTTCATCCGGGAGGGCAGCATGTTCGTGGCTCTGGCGGCGTCCGTCTTCAGCCTGCTGGCCATCGCCATCGAGCGCCACCTCACCATGCTGCAGATGAAGCTGCACAACAACGGCAACACGTGCCGCGTCTTCCTGCTGATCAGCGCCGTGTGGATGGTGGCGGCGGCGCTGGGCGGCCTGCCGGTGATGGGCTGGAACTGCATCCTCAATGTGACGCGCTGCTCCACCGTGCTGCCGCTCTACCACAAGACCTACATCCTGTTCTGCACCACGGTGTTCAGCGTCATCCTCATGGCCATCGTGGTGCTGTACGCTCGGATCTACGCGCTGGTCCGCGCGCGCAGTCGCAAGCTCGTCTTCCGCAAGGCGACCAACGGCCGCGGAGGCACCGGAGGCGGCGGCGGCGCCAACGTGAAGAGCTCGGAGAAGTCGATGGCGCTGCTGAAGACCGTCATCATCGTGCTGAGCTGCTTCATCGCCTGCTGGGCGCCGCTCTTCATCCTCCTACTGCTGGACGCCGCCTGCGAGACGCTGAGTTGCCCGATCCTCTACAAGGCCGAGTGGTTCTTGGCACTCGCCGTCTTGAACTCCGCCATGAACCCGCTCATCTACACGCTGACCAGCAACGAGATGCGCCGCGCCTTCCTCAAGACGCTGCTGTGCTGCACCGCCTGCCTGAGGCCCAACGCCAAGTTCAGCGGGCCCATCGTGGGGGCGGAGTTCAGCCGCAGCAGGTCGGATAACTCCTCCCACCCCAACAGGGAGGAGGCGGAGTATTCGCCGAGGGAGACGACCTCGGGACGCGTCACCTCGTCCTCCTAAAGACGACGTCATCACGGACCTCACAGCACTTATGAGACTCTCAAACTGGTTCAACTGGGACCAGTGACCCTCATGTGGAGAAGCTCACAGGACCATCAGCTGGATCGGCTCCTGTGGATCCTGGTGGTCCAGGTTCAAGTGGACCCTTGTAGAACCAGAACCAGAACAAATAGAACCTTTGTCTCTTCTTCCCTGAAAACACTTCAAGATTCCAGGTGCTAGTCATGTGACCTCAGTCTTCTTCCTCTTCTTCGTTGGTCCTGAGACGAAACATCAGATATCTGAACCTTTGATCAGGTTTCTGCATATTTAGTGATCAATATTTCATATTTAACCTTCAGCAACACGTTGTGTTTCTATTTAACTATCAACAGCTGTCTTAGTGCATTAATAATAATAATAATAATAATAATAATATTAACTAGATTCATATAAAGCTCCGTCCATGTAATCAGGTGAAAAAGAGGAAGAGGAGATGAGGCTCTGACAAGAACCTGAACTTTGTGTTTTTGGGACATTTTTGTAAAAAGTTAACTGTAAACGTTAGAAACTGTTGGTCAGAATGTATTTTCTACTTCCTGTCTGTGTTGTTGGTGTTGTTGTTGTTGTCAGTAGCGACGTCAGTGTGGTCGAATTAATTTATATTTGAAAGCAGGAAGAAAACATTTTGTTTGTCACGTCATGTTTATTTTAGTTGAGTCGTGTTTCAGAAGAACGGAAGCTCAAACTATCAAATGATTAAATTAAAAAAAAAGAATTAAAAAAAGAATTTAAACATTGTTCATATTTCAAAATGATAGAAAAGTTATTAAAGTTAAATTCATCTCAACATTTAGATTCAAGGTTTATTCTCGACCTGAAAAACAAGAATCTCAGGTCCATTTAATAGCTGTTCAGGAGCTTTTGATCATTTCACATGAACTTCTTCTGCAGATTTCAGAGTAAGGAACGACCTTTAAAGTCTTTAAGACCCCCCCCCCCCCCCCCTCAGAACTACATGGACCCTAAGAACAGTAAAATCTGAGAAAATGTTTTCAGAATGAAGTCATTTCATCATCATGTTTATGTTTTGGCAGCACGGGGCTTCCGTAGCTCAGACTCAGTTCTCTTAACCCGTTAACTGTTTGTGATCCGTCTGTTTAACTCAATGTTGGTTCATTAGAATTTAATAAAGACATAAATAGAAACACGGCTGTTTCATACGTTTCACAATAAAAAGGTTTAATTTAAATAAAACAGTTCAATAACTAGAAGGAAGACGAAGACATGAAAGAAAGTTAAAGTGATGAATGAAGTGGAAGAAGAAGTTAAAGCGATGAATGAAGTGGAAGAAGAAGTTAAAGTGATGAAGGAAGTGGAAGAAGAAGTTAAAGTGATGAATGAAGTGGTAGAATAAGTTAAAGTGATGAATGAAGTGGAAGAAGAAGTTAAATAAAGTGGACAAGAGCATCTCGTCCCTCAATCAGAAGGTTGGTGGTTCGATGCCCGGCTCCACTCCAGCTCCACACCGGTTTGAGGGACCGCAGTGCATCCTGGGGATTTTTCTGTGGGTGGATCAAGAGATCCACATGAGTCCACATGAGTCCTGAAACCGGTTCCCTCCTTCAGATAAAATCAAATAAAACAGCAAACATAGTGAGTCAGAAATACATATTAGTTCTATATTATCTTCTCTATCTAGTACAAAAACATCCATATGCTGTTTTTTATTGACAAGAGATTTATATATATATATATATATATATATAAAATGCAACCATCAGAGTCCATCAGACTGGATTTGGAGGATCAGGGCGCCACGAGAATTATGATTCAACACTTTATATACACCAGGGGTCGCCAATAGGCGGACCGCGGTCCGGATCCGGACCCAGACGCTGTCCTATCCGGACCCGGACGTATAATTGATGGATAATTGAGAATTGTACATTTTGGTGGAGCGCTTCTGTTTTAACCTGCGCAGCTTTTCTGGCCTTTACGGCATTCATTCAGCAGTTCAGGAAACACACCGACCAATTACATACATTGTAAATAATCTCACGTGACGCTACTCAGCCAATCGAATGTTTATTCCAAAATGCATTGTGAGTCGAGTGAGATTACGCAGACAGGCGAGAGATGGAGCGAGAGCAGTGAGAGAGAAGCAGTGAGAGAAGTGAGTAATTCTCGTTTTTCGGATTCCACGCGTAACGGGTTCCAAGCGTAACTGGTTCCACGCATAACGGGTTCCGTGGGTAACGGGTTCCACGTGTAACAGGTTCCACTCGTAAGGGTTCCGCGCGTAACGGTTCCGCGCGTAACGGGTTCCAAGCGTAACGGGTTCCGCGCGTAACGCATTCCACGCGTAACGGATTCCACGCGTAACGGGTTCCAAGCGTAACGGGTTCCAAGCGTAACGAGTTCCACGCGTAACGTGTTCCGCGCGTAACGGATTCAATGCGTAACGGGTTCCACGCGTAACGGTTCCGCGCGTAACGGGTTCCACGCGTAACGGATTCAACGCGTAACGGGTTCCACGCGTAACGGGTTCCACGCGTAACGGGTTCCAAGCGTAACGGGTTCCGTGCGTAACGTGTTCCACGTGTAACGGGTTCCGCGCGTAACGCATTCCACGCGTAAGGGTTCCGCGCGTAACGGTTCCGCGCGTAACGGGTTCCAAGCGTAACGGGTTCCGCGCGTAACGCATTCCACGCGTAACGGATTCCACGCGTAACGGGTTCCAAGCGTAACGAGTTCCACGCGTAACGGTTCCACGCGTAACGGTTCCGCGCGTAACGGGTTCCACGCGTAACAGATTCAACGCGTAACGGGTTCCACGCGTAACGGGTTCCACGCGTAACGGGTTCCAAGCGTAACGGGTTCCGTGCGTAACGTGTTCCACGTGTAACGGGTTCCGCGCGTAACGCATTCCACGCGTAAGGGTTCCGCGCGTAACGGTTCCGCGCATAACGGGTTCCAAGCGTAACCCGTTACGCGCGTAACGGGTTCCAAGCGTAACGGGTTCCGCGCGTAACGCATTCCACGCGTAACGGATTCCACGCGTAACGGGTTCCAAGCGTAACGAGTTCCACGCGTAACGTGTTCCGCGCGTAACGGATTCAATGCGTAACGGGTTCCACGCGTAACGGATTCCACGCGTAACGGGTTCCAAGCGTAACGAGTTCCACGCATAACGTGTTCTGCGCGTAACGGATTCAATGCGTAACGGGTTCCACGCGTAACGGTTCCGCGCGTAACGGGTTCCACGCGTAACGGATTCAACGCGTAACGGGTTCCACGCGTAACGGGTTCCACGCGTAACGGGTTCCAAGCGTAACGGGTTCCGTGCGTAACGTGTTCCACGTGTAACGGGTTCCGCGCGTAACGCATTCCACGCGTAAGGGCTCCGCGCGTAACGGTTCCGCGCGTAACGGGTTCCGCGCGTAACGGGTTCCGCGCATAACGCATTCCACGCGTAACGGGTTCCAAGCGTAACGAGTTCCACGCGTAACGTGTTCCGCGCGTAACGGATTCAATGCGTAACGGGTTCCACGCGTAACGGGTTCCACGCGTAACGGTTCCGCGCGTAAAGGGTTCCACGCGTAACGGATTCAACGTGTAACGGGTTCCACGCGTAACGGGTTCCAAGCGTAACGGGTTCCACGCGTAACGTGTTCCACGTGTAACACCACACACAGCCGAGCATTGACTGTCTCACAGACTGTATCATAGCCTTGAGCTTTTTTGCGAGTGGTACATTATTGTACAGTGTCGGCGATGCCGCTGCATGCCGTGCTGTTCGTAAAGTTTATTTGGTGCTTAAGAAACTTATGGATGTGTTCAATACATTACCATGGCACATATTGTATGGACTCACCATTCTGAATAATGTTTTTGTGCTTAGTTTTTACTTGCTCCCATGTCTCTTGATGGCTGGGTTGCAACTACATGGGGCTTGAAAGCACTCATAATTATATGACTGTTATTAATACACCATAGCATATCATTATTGTACTCATGATAATAATAGAGAGAATCACACACAATTTCTTTTCACTGCTTCAATTGATTGAAATTCTGATTATGAATAATATACATACTGATCTGCCCATACACAGATTCGCACACACATATTCAAACTCCTAGTTCTATATGGTAATCTACACATACATGTATATACACATATATAGTATGATACATAAGCGCATACAGTACATATATCCTCATAAGTATCTATTAATTCGTATCAATTAGATACTCTTCGGGCTTGTTTTATCTACTTATTCTGAAAGAGTTGAGATCATTATTTTATGATGCATTCCATTAAGCCTACTGCCGCACATTTAAAGAAATATAATCTGATTGATTGGGGTGATGAGGCACTTAAAATTAGCCTATACATTTTCCCAACACTTACGCGGTGGCGGTGTTAGATTTAGCCATGATTATGGTCTTGACTTCCTCATAAACTGTCATGATCATCTCCTGCTCGCCAGCGGAGAAAAAAGACACTCTTTCTTTTACTTTATTCGCCATAAAATCATGGTTTCAGTGATCGACACTTCCCCCCTTTGACGTAAAACGGGCACGCCCAATTATCCTGATGACTGAGGTCTTGTTCAACTTAACGAGACTGTTTGAGCGCTGATCAGCCTTTGAGGAACCGAGATATCCTGCCTTCAATCATCTCGGTAATTTAAGCTGGATAAGTGGACATTTGAGCGACTTAGTTGAGCGACGTACGAGGAATAGGGCCCTGGTCTTCAGGTCTGTGCTGCCTCTCTGTGGTCACAGTGAGAAACCATCAGTCAACAAAGAGTTCGGACAAATCCCAATGTCCCTCCTAAACCCTTAAACCCTGAACCCTCAAGGACTTACTGACGTCACCTGGTTAGTGGTTGAGTGTGAGAGACTGTGAGGGCTTGAGATGGTGTAAATAGGAATGGGACAGCACTTTGCTGCAACATATCACGTTACCATGAAAACGACAAAAGATATGATGTATAATTGTGTGTATTTATTTTATACTTTGTACTCCCTGATTTAAACGTCTTCAGGCTCTTTCCTCACAAGATGAGGTAACTTCATATAATCTATTTACTCGTTTTTGTCAAAACAGCTTCAATGACAAAATCAAATATTTGATAAATAAATAAATATCTTCTGATTTCATGTTTATTTTTTGTTCCATCTTTAACCCTTATCAAAATATTTTTCCCATTATCTTATTTTCTCATTGCACAGCTACTGTCTTCCTCAGTTGCTCTGCTTCCAGTGCAGCTTGTTTTAAGTAGAGCTTTTATCCAATCAGATTTCACCTCTGTGTCTCTAGGTAAGAAGAGAGGCCCGAGGCCTGCAGACTCACAAGTGAATCCATGTGTAGTTTAAGTGAATGGGGACGATATTGTTGATTGTCATAGTGTTCAACCAATCAGATCTTTAGTTTGACATGTTGGGCGTATTCTTTGAGTGTCAGAGCCCGCTATCCCCATACTAGCCGGCCCACAACTACGTCTCTATTAGTGCAGCGATTGGTCAGTGGGCGAGCACGTGACTATCGTGAAACGAAACTTAACAGCAGAGGCTTAGTCGGCGTTGTGAATCACATCACGTGATGCAGCTCAGCCAATCAAATATGGGCATTCTGACAAGCTTCCTGACTCGAGTACCACACACCGTGACACAGGGGGCTGAGACGAGGAAAGAGATTGCAGAGCAGTACATTTAATGTTTGGGTTGTGAAAGTAAAATCTTAAGACGGTCTCCTAAAGAGATGAATGGGCCGCGGCTTGTCGTTAAGGGATGATGGTGGGTCCCACAGCCAGAGCAGCTGAGAACCACTGTCCTACATGAGCACAGAAAACATTATGTTTTCCTGAATTTAAGCTTCTGCATTTTCCAAATGCTCTAAACGTTATTCAAACGTATTGTAAGCCTCGTACCGAACGGTTTAATACGAGTACGTACATAGTTACAGCCTTAGAAACGATTAATAGCTGTGGCGCCATCATGTAGTTATAAGGTGGTATTTCAGCTGCATGACAGCAGTGAAGGCCTGGGTATAAAATGCACGGCCTGCCACTGGTCAAAGGTTAGTTAAGAGTTAGTCAAAGGTGAGTTAAAGGTTATCTGGTGATAACCAGATGAAAATAATAACTCGGTTCTCGTCCCTTTTCTGACCAAATGTTAAACTTTAGTAGAATAATAAATGTTTAAATGATCCTCGTGGTCAGCGATCAGATCCAGGACGGAGACTCTTCAGAGGGATGACAGTGACGGACCAAGTCCTCGTCTTCTGCTGGGAGAACACCTGGTGGGCAGCCAGGTCCACCTCAGATGAGACTCACCTCAGAGTCCAGTGACATCAGGGGGGTGTCACACTCTTTACGCTAAGCTAGGCTAACAGACATTGTGTTTACAGAGAGGACCAGATGTATGAAGGTGGAGGACCTTGTGAGGACCGTGGTCCTGTTCTGAACCGGGTCTGTGGTGGTCTCTCTGAGCCCAGCAACCACAACCTGCTGTGTTGTTGTCGGTAAGGACTCTCACTCACAGCCAATCACAGCCGAGTACAGGTGTAGCTACACCTGTCTGTGTGAGTGGAGCTCTGGTTCTTTATTAACAGATACAAAAATAACTTCAAACCGATTTAGTTCAAAGTTCTACCTTTGAACAAGAAGTGATGACGTCACTGGTTGTCTGAGCAAAGACTGTGTGCGTGTGCGCGAGTGTGTGCGCGTGCATGTGCGTGCGCGCGTGTGTGTGTGAACTCCACTTTGCCAAACTCCAAGTGCCATGATGACCCCTCTCCTCACAGATGTATGCCGGGAAGTGAAGTCTTTAAAGCCCCGGTTAAACCAGCTCTCCTACAAGGGTACGAACTACATTTCCCAGCATGCCCCGCGCGTTTTCTTCCTTCCCTCCTTCCTTCCTGCAGCCTCGGCCCTTCTGCCGTGAAAAAGGAAGATGAGCACACGGAACCGAGTCTGAACCGAGTCTGAACCGAGTCTGACTTCCAGCGGAATGGAGGATGAGCGGCTGCAGACGGACCGGAGGAGCCGGAGATCAGCTGCTGTTCCTCGGCCTTGAACCCGTCACGACCGCCGCTGGAGCCGCTGGAGTCCCGGAGGAGCGGCGGGAGGAGCCGCAGCCTGCCGGGCCGAGGCGGGCCGAGCCGAGCTAAGCCGAGCCGAGCCGTCGACGATGCTCAGCTAGCTGCTGCAGTACTGAAGCCTCGACAGCACCGCACCCTGAAACCAGACCCGATCTCCCCCTGTCCCCCTTCAGGTGAGAGGCATGCTGCACACCTGTAAGGTTTACCTGGTCCCATGAGACCGTGAGACTGGCTCTGGTCTAGTTCAGGGTCCTGCTGTCAGACGTGTCGGGTCCTGATCTGGTCTGATTCTAATCTGGGCTGGTTCTGATCTTGTCCTGGTCTGATCCTTATCTGTTTCTGGGTCCTGCTGTCAGACTGGACCAGGTGAACACTGAAACCAGGTTATGTGGTACCTGAACCGAACCTGAAGCCTCCATGTGGATCTGGTAGGAACCAGGTGTTGACTCATCAGTTCCTCCACCACAGACTCAGGTTCAGGTCTATGTCGGGCCCTGATCCAGTTTTGAGGAGAACAGGTATCAGACCAGGTGTTGAGACCAGAACCAGAATATATAAACTCTTAATAACATCAAACATTCGTGAGTTTTATAAATAAAAATGAATCTAAACTCAGTAAACAAACATGAACTTCTAACCAAGTACTTTTACAAGTACTTTATTCTCTGCTACTGTGTACTTCTACTTCATATCGGAGTAAAGATTGTACTTTTTACGTTTATCTGCTTTACAGATTCAGATAATTAATCTAAACTAATAAATTATGTATTATTACTATATACTAATATATAATACTATATTATAATATATATTAAGAGTACTTTTACTTTTGGTACTTTAAGTATACTTTGATAGTCTATTGGTTTTGAATGTAGTACTTTTACTTGTTCTACACTGTAGTGTTAGTACTGACGTGAAAGATCTGAGTACTTCTTCCAATAACTGGTGGTACAGTACGAGACCTGGTCCTGGACCTGGTCCTGATCCTGGACCTGCACAGTCCTGTTCTTCTTCACTCACATCATCAATACAAGAGATCAGTGCTCTGTGTGAAACCTGGTCCAGGATCAGGGTTTAGGTCACTGCTGCTGAATGACATCACTACGTACGGAGATCAGTGATTGGAGGAAAGTGAAAAATATTCAGCCAAGAGGTGATTGTTTCTGTGGTATTTGGTCTGTGATATACTCACTGAACTGTATGTCCTGATCCCGGTCCTGGTCCTGGTCCTGATCCTGATCCTGGTCCCTGTTGTGTCCCTGCAGGCTGCAGCATGGAGCGCTCTGGCAGCGTCCAGCTGGACATCCCGGACTTCAGTAACTCCGTTCTGTCTCACCTGAACCAGCTGCGTGTTCAGGGCCGTCTGTGCGACATCGTGGTGAACGTGCAGGGTCAGAGCTTCCGGGCGCACAAGGTGGTCCTCGCCGCCAGCTCGCCGTACTTCCGGGACCACATGTCTCTGGGCCAGATGAGCACCGTGTCGCTGACGGTGATCCGCAACCCGTCGGTGTTCGAGCAGCTGCTGTCCTTCTGCTACACGGGACGCCTCTGCCTGCAGCTCGCCGACATCATCAGCTACCTGACGGCCGCCAGCTTCCTGCAGATGCAGCACATCATCGACCGCTGCACTCAGATCCTGGAGGGGATCCACCTGAAGATCAGCCTGGCGGACCTGGACGAGGACCCCCGGGAGGAGGAGGCGGCTCGGGGCTCCAGGAACAGCCGGACCCTGGAGGCCGTGGTGCGAGCCGGCGGTCATCACGCCGCCGGCCTGCGGCTGCTCGGCACGAAGGGAGGCGGCGAGGCGTGCGAGGCCATCAGCCCCGCCGAAGAGACCCTCAGCCCACCGCCAACCGTGGACCACAGCGGGCTGGAGGGGACCGGGCCCTCCGGCAGAACGGGCAAAGAACCGATCCTTCGCATCAACCGGGCCGGTCAGTGGTACGTGGAGACCAACAGCGAGCCAGAGCGGACCGGCAGCGCCGAGGAAGGCGGCGGGATGGACCGCGTTAGGATCAAGACGGAGAGGATGGAGGACTGGATCGGAGCAGGGGAGCACCAGGAGGACGGGGGGGCGTTGGAGGAGGGAACCACCGTGATGATCGACACGTCGGGACGCAGCACACTAGTCACGGCGCCGGGCGGACCGATGGGGAACCGCAGCGCACAACCGTCCTCCAGCTTCAGTGAGACGGACAGGTGAGTCACAGCCAGGAGAGCACAGTGACTTCCTGTCTGAACCGGAGACGCATGATGACGATGGTCATGTGTTCTCGTGTGTTCTTGTGTTCTTGTGTTCTTGTGTTCTTGTGTTCTTATGTGTTCATGTGTTCATGTGTTCATGCGTTCTTATGTGTTCGTGTTCTCGTGTGTTTGTGTGTTCTCGTGTGTTTGTGTGTTCTCGTGTGTTTGTGTGTTCTCGTGTGTTTGTGTGTTCTCGTGTGTTCGTGTGTTCTTGTGTGTTCTCATGTGTTTGTGTGTGTTCATGTGTTCATGTGTTCTTATGTGTTCGTGTGTTTGTGTTCTCGTCTTCTCGTGTGTTTGTGTGTTTGTGTGTTCTTGTGTGTTCGTGTTCTTGTGTGTTTGTGTGTTCTCGTGTTCGTGTGTTCTCGTGTGTTCTTGTGTGTTCTCATGTGTTCGTGTTCTCATGTGTTCATGTGTTCTCGTGTGTTTGTATGTTCATGTGTGTGTTCATGTGTGTGTTCTTGTGTGAGTTCATGTTCTCATGTTCTCATGTGTTTTCATGTGTTCTCATGTTCTCATGTATCAGGTTCAGTCCTACTGGCAGTGTGGTCGTCCTGGCGGAGCGTCAGAGAGCGAAGAGCGAGTCACCGAGCAGAGCAGACGAGCTGCGACAGCCGAGCTCCCAGGTACTACTACTACTACTACTACTACTAATAAAGTAGTATTACTACTAGTAGTACTGCTAGTAGTAATACTACTCACTACTGCTACTAATACTACTACTACAACTAGTAGTACTACTGCTACTACAGTAGTATTACTACTAATAGTATAGTAATACTATATCTTATCTTCAGTAACCAGGTCATGAGTTCTAGGAAGAGACGTTGTTGTTGAGCTAATGACCTCAACATCACCGTCTAACACTTTGCTCCAACATCTCCTACAGGTGTTCAAACTAATATAGGAACCTCCTTTAAGTTCTCTAAATAATGTTCAATAAACTACAACATGCAGTGTGTTAGAAAGCCTTCAGAATAGCTTTAGTTCTCCAAGTGCGTGGAACCTTGGATCCCTAAAATCTGCCTTATAGAACCTCCTCACTGGATCTCAATGACCACTAGATCCTCCTAGATACCCCTTGAACCTCCTCAGTGGTCAGTATAATCTTACAGGATCCCTAGAACCTTCTGAACCTCCTGATTAACCACTTACATCTCAAATGACCCCCAGAAACTCCTAAAGGAACCCTAAGAATCTTCTTAACAGCCACTAGAACCTCTCAAAGCACCTCGTCAGTAACCACAAGAACTTCTTAAAGAACCTCGTCAATTAATGCTAGAACCTTTTGAAAGAGCCTCCCCAGTAACCACTACAACCTCTTAAAGCACCTCGTCAGTGATTTAAGCGTCATGTGATCTTGACTCATGATGGGTGTAGCAGTGTAGTGCCCAGGATTTAGGAAGAGGTGAAGAAACGAGTCTAAACATCATGATGTTTATCATCTACATGGAAGTTCAGAGTGGTCAGTAACACAATGAGAAAAGAATATGCACTTTATTCTATGTCATTTTTTTATGGCAAGTGCATTTCAGTTCAGTGTGTCTCTGAGTGACGATGTGTAACACAAATACTTGTTGAAGTAGTTTAGACGCTGTTTGTCTGCTGAGTCATCGATATGTGATGAACGTATTAGACCATCCAGGTGTTACACAGCAAGTTGTATTTTACATTTTCAGTAAAACAAAATAACACGTGTATCGCGATGCGTATTGTGAGGTGCTTGCCAATAAACAGACCTAAACCCAGCTCAGAGGTCTGTGTTGATCCAGGGATATAAACTCCGGTGTGATGCAGTCTGTTCTGGTTCTGGTCTTTCAGGGGGAGGAGCATGCAGCGTTCGATATGGGTGGCTATGAGGACTACCTGAGGGAGCAGGTAGGGGACCGCTGGTACCGCTACAACCCCCGGCTCACCTGCATCTACTGCTGCAAGTCCTTCAACCAGAAAGGCAGCCTGGACCGCCACATGCGGCTGCACATGGGCATCACGCCGTTCGTCTGCCGCATCTGCGGTAAGAAGTACACCCGCAAGGACCAGCTGGAGTACCACATCCGCAAGCACACCGGCAACAAGCCCTTCCACTGCCACGTCTGTGGCAAGAGCTTCCCCTTCCAGGCCATCCTCAACCAGCACTTCCGCAAGAACCACCCAGGCTGCGCCCCCCAGGAGGCCCACAGCGCCTCCCCCGAGACCACCACCGCCTCCGTCACATCCAGGGGAGGGCCGAGCGACGAGGCCTCCCCCAGCCAGGAGGAGCCCGAGGGCGGAGGAGGCCAGTACAGCGAGGGTCCCCAGGGCTCGGTCTCCACCACGGGGCCCGACTGACCCTGAGTGACGGACGGGGGCTGCTCGGATCCTTTTGCATCTGAAGCCAACGGGACGCTGAACCGCTGACGTGGACCAGCGACAGAAAGGAGTCCGAACCGAAAGGATTTCTCCGCTTTAAACCGCATCTACCTTCACTAACCAAACCGAACAGATTTAAGCTACAATGAAGAAACGCCACACACTCCAACAACCTCACGCACCGCACGACCACGTGATCCACGTGGTCCTCGTGGTCCACGTGGACCACGTCTGCCTCCGTCTACTTTATGTTACAGATTTCTACTTTTATATCGTGTCACAGGTTCACGACAGTCTGTCTGCTGGAACTTTGCCAAACTACTCGGTGCCAGTTCAACAGTTAAAATCCTTCATATTTGCCTTGAGACAATCTGGAGCAGCAAGGTTAATACTAATAATAATAATAATAATAATAATCCTGCGCGCTCTTTAAAATGCCACGTCGGCATAGAAATATTATTTAAAAAACTACGACTGTTAGAGTTCAGTTCCAGTGTGATCAGAGCTTCTTTATTGATTAATCTACCGATCAGTTCATTGATCAGTTTATTGGTCAGTTCATTGATCAGTTTATTGGTCAGTTCATTGGTCAGTTTATTGGTCAGTTTATTGGTCAGTTTATTGATCAGTTCATTGATCAGTTCATTGATCAGTTCATTGATCAGTTCATTGATCAGTTTATTGGTCAGTTAATTGGTCAGAAGATGAATTAAGAAGCTGAGGATCTTGTTTCTCATTTTGACCTCAAAATCACCTCAAATTTGTAATTGTGGTCAAAATAGTGACAGATTTGTGTTGCAGAACAAATTCATTGGATCACTTTATTTGAAATGTAATCACTTTTGTTGTTACTAAATATAAATTACAAAACATTCTGACATAAAAAGTAGAGCTGCTGCTAAAACACTCTGAAGACTCTACATGGATAATATAGAAGTTAGAAGCTGGAAAATAAGTTTGATCTAAAAATTAACTGAACTGAACTCCTTTTAGCTCCTCCAAGAGCTTTCTACTGTAGCACATGGCCTTCTCCAGCCAATCAGCTGCTCAGGTGTCACCAGAGGAAGCTCATGGGATGCAGCAGAAAGCTCCAGAACGAGTAGAGACGGAGGTCTTTTATTCAGCGTCGTGCTGACTGAGCTCTGATCACACTGATCAAATCAACTCTTCAGATTGTTGATGACAGACTCACAGCAGGAAGCCTCAGATAAGCTACACAGTTACCTCTCACCACTACGCAATACAGCTGCTGCTCCACCGGGGGGCGCTCTGGTCCACACGGAGCTCCGTCTCCTCAAATACTTTTTATAAACACACGTTTTATTGGGTTTTTTGTGTTTCTTGGACGCTTTTTTTTGTTTGTTTTTGCTCTGACAATGTTTGAGACGGATGACAGAGGCTTCAGGACCGAATCAGGACCCGTTTCTGTTAATGATGCGTTAAATCTGCTGCACCAAAATAGAAACGCACTAAAACTAACGATGACGCATAACTTTAAAATCAATCCGGGAGAATTAACAGAAGATAGGCAGCGAGCTGTGTCGTCTTCAAAATGGAGGCCAATTATGCTAACATTAGCTTGCAAGCTAACAGATTTTTTTTTTTACCTTAATTATCATGCAGCGGTTCAAAGCTCAAACCACAGAGTTCGATAGCATAAAGAGCTAACGTTCGTTACCTCGTCAGCCACCTGAAGCTAGCAGATGTCAATGAACATTAGCTTGCTAGCTTACTGCTTTTTGCTTACTCATCATGTTTAGAACAATTACAATTCATTCATTCATGCTAATAAGTAACAACTGTGAGCTAGTTAGCTAACCTTTACCAAACTATTTGTCTTACTCATCGTCATAACGATTGTGAGCTGATTAGTTAACGTAAATTAACTGTTTATCTATTTTTCTTTAGGCAGACAGTGGTTCAGAGCTTAAACCTCCTTCACTAAAACGTTTGTTTTAAGGCAGACGCACAAGAAGTTAACGCTAACGTGGAAGCTAACAGATGTTTTGCTTATTCATGGTCACTCACCGACACCACAGACCTCCATCGCTGTAAGAGCTAACCGTTAGCTACAACATTATAATGTTCCTGAAAGAAGTACACAGAAAAATCACTGTTAATCTTCAAGCTGTTATGCTAGCATTAGCTTGCAAGCTAAGTGAACAACGATTGTATTCTACTGGCCCAGAACTACATTTAGTTAAAAGAGCTAATGTGTGTGAACTAGTTAGCTAACGTTGAGCTCTACTATTTAACGTGTTTCTGATGGATATCAGTTTCATCTCTCTGTCTAGGTCCAGGTTGTGTTTAGCTTAGCTTAGCACAAAGACTGGTAGCAAGGGGAAACTACTAGCCTAGCTGTACGTTTGATATGTTGACTCTAGCTAATGCTAACAGGCAGTTAGCTTTTCACACATGCAGTAGAGGCGACGCGTCATGACGACAGGCGGTCCTGATCGGGTCAGTGATCGGGTCGCTGATCGGGTCCTGATTGGGAGCTACCGGACCAGGAGCCGCACCCCGTCAAACCAGAAGGATGTAGTAGACCACGGAGCTGGACTAGAACTAAACCCTCCAGGGGTCAAAGGTCGGACCGCGGCCATGTTGGTTCTCCAAAACACAACGTCAGCACTTATCAGAGGACGAGGATCAAAAGCAGAACTTTATATAGAACCACATATTCAGAGACATATTTAAACTAGTATGAATACTAATGAGCTGGTAGCACATCGGCTGTTACTGTTGTTTTCTACATGGCCGGGAATCAGATGTTTTTTATGCAAATGAAGCCAGCGGCTCCGTGTTCTCTTCAGGCCAAACAGGAAGTATCAGGTACACAGTTTACCTTTGTCTACGTAGCACGATGCTAACGGCTAACCTCAGAGCGAGCTACGCAGAAGCTCACCTGTAAATAAAGGCTGATACACAGACACACAACCAGGGCTGGGCAACGTGGAGTAAATCCTCAGTTGTCATGACAACCTCAAAGTACCACGGCAACAGAGTACTGCTTTCTGATTGGCTGACGGCCGACTGTTAACTCAGTTTGTTTACGGCTCGTTAGGAATATTTTACAAAAATGAATCTAGAATATATAAATATTAATTTACCTTCTTTACATTAGAAAATCTTACAAAACATGAAATTGAAGTTTATGTAGAAAACATAGTGGGAGGAGTCTTTACACCTGTAACCACACCCATCAGTGATGTCACAGCGTACAGGAGTACACCTGTACATCACTGCAGCCAGGTGACGACTTTAACTTCAGATTCATTATTATTATTATTTATTTTGGCTGCTGATCAGATGAATAAATTAACTTCTTTATTTTATTCTGTTAGACGATTCAAACTGGATTCATAGAGTTTAGACTCGTTTTAAACAACAATAGAAACCAGATCTATGTCTTTAAACGTAAACTGATGAAGACCACGATGCTCAGCTCTGGAACCAGAACCACATCAAACCATTAAACACAAACTCAGAATTATGAAACAAACTACAAGTTTCATTTTTATCGGTTTCTTCATAAACCAGATTGAACTGGTCCAGACCGCCTCGTGTCCTCAGAACTGTTTACATCACATCAGTCCAGTTCAGTCTAGTTTAGTCTGGTTCAGACCGGTTCAGTCTAGTCTGGTTCAGTCCGGTCTATCTGGCGGAATCTATAAAGGAGAAGTGGGATCAGAGTTCAGGTCCGATGGACCTCCATGTTATTTTAAAGTGGATCAGGATCAGAACAGATTTACTGTGAAGTCACTTTTCTTTTATTCCGTTCAGTAAGAATCAAACACATAAATGTGACATTTGTTCTGGTTCTGATATAAAGGATCCAACTTCTCCTCCTCGATGGTTCTTCAGATTCAAACTGTGAAAACAGCTCAACCTCATCTTCATCATCGTCTTCATCACTCTGGTCCTCATGGAGTCACAACCAGGTCTCATGTTTTATAGTTTTATTATATCCAGTAAACATGTCTAATTAAGAATCAAATCATTTATATACTTAATGAGATTACTCTTTACTGTTGATTCCTCACATATACGGTAATATATCAAAGAAGAAGGTTCTGGGTTTATGTTGCATGTCTCTGTTTGAGGGTTTAAATGTGAAGCAGCTTCTGTCACCACGACCACTCGACCACTCACAGGAAATAAAGCACTTTACGTGTCCACTCGCCTCCTTCTTTACCCCCAATGCAGCTGGCTATGAATAAACATTATTATTATTATTACCATATTATGTGCTTAATATATTCATAAAGATGTGAAGCTCTTCCTGTTTCCACCAACACACCTGTCAAAATAAACTTGTACGCTAGTCAGCGGATATAATGTTTGAATTACATTTAAGAGATTATTTAGCAAGTCACATCCGCTAAGAGAATACTTAGAGAGCAGGAGGGAGCTCTAGAGGCTAGCTAGCTAATAGCCCCTTCTGGAGACCAGCTAACTAGCCCCTTCTAGAGACTATCTAACTAGCCCCTTCTGGAGACCAGCTAACTAGCCCCTTCTAGAGACTATCTAACTAGCCCCTTCTGGAGACTAGCTAACTAGCCCCTTCTGTAGACCAGCTAACCAGCCCTTTCTAGAGACTAGCTAACTAGCCCCTTCTGTAGACCAGCTAGCCTGTTCCAGATGCTAACTAGCCCCATCTGGAGACTAGCAGCTGTCCTCTCCGGTGAAGTATTCTTCCAGCGGCTTAGTGGTCGGCTGGTCTCTTTTAGGTCCGAGACCAAAGAAACTCTTAGTCGGCTAACAATCAGTTGATTCTATGGACAGATTCTCCCAAAAAAACAACAACACTTTAACTTTTGTGCGCGTCATAAGATTTTAATATATGAAGTCATTCAGCATTAAAAAGGATAAAAAAGACTTCTAAATGGTTTCTAAAGGAGCTCCTGGAGAGTTAGTGACTGTGCATATTAAGAGAAACCCAACTTTAACTAAGGTGTTCAGAGAATGATTCTATTATATATATACATATATATATATATATATATGTATATATATACCTTAGCTTAGCTACATTCTTAGCTGATGCGTTTCATTCAGACTCTTGAACACACGTCTTCATTCAGAGCTTTAACGAGGAAGGCAGATAGACGAGACTTTTGATTCTCTACTCTTTATATCTTTATACTAGTTTTACCACAAACTGCCGCTCTAAAAAATCTTGATTTGTGTAATTGAAACGGCATCAGAACAAGACATTATCCCTCTGAGACAAGGTCCCATGGTGGACTTCTTCTTCTCTACATGATTAATACGCTCTCTGCTGGTTTGATGGTGGAAATCAAACGTTTACTGAACGATTGTTTTTTTACGTGGTCTCGTCTCGGTGTGGCTGCTGGATCGGGTCTCACTGGTCGCAGGGGTCAGCCACTCTGGCGGTGAACAGCAGGGCGTTGATGGTGGACTCTCTGATGAGCAGCAGGAATGGCCGGTCGGCCTGAAACACTTCCCGGTTTAAGTTGAGGGAGCGACCGACGACCACGACGGCGGTCGCTGCTGCCGCCTCGCTGCCCTCCTCGTTCACCTGGAGACCACAAAGCACAACGTTCAGGGTCCTGTGGACCAGACCGGTCTCAGGTCCTGACTCTGGGTCAGGGTGTCAGGTCTGAACCACCTGTGCATCAGTGACTGACCTCCAGGAAGGCTTTATGGAAGGCGTCTGAGATGTGGAGACCTTCACTTCCGTCCTCCAGCATCCCTGAAACAAACAAACAAACTTCACAATGATAAATAGAAACATTCAACACAAACAGAAATAAACATAAAAGCTCAGATCAAGAAAACAAAGATGAACGAATAATAATTAACTTTTATATCAGAACAATTTTAATGTGAAGGTTTTGAGTAAAAAAAACAGGATTCAACCAGCAACCTGAACGCCCCATGCTCATTTCAGTTCCTGAACGCCCCACTCTGTCCTTTGAGTACCTGAACGCCCCACTCTATCCTTTGAGTACCTGAACGCCCCACTCTATCCTTTGAGTACCTGCACGCCCCACGCTCTCCTTCTAGAACCCGAACACCCCGCGCTGTCCTTTGAGTACCTGAACGCCCCACGCTGTCCTTTGAGTACCTGAACGCCCCACGCTCTCCTTCGAGAACCTGAACACCCCACTCTGTCCTTTGAGTACCTGAACGCCCCACGCTCTCCTTCTAGAACCTGAACGCCCCACTCTGTCCTTTGAGTACCTGAATGCCCCACGCTGTCCTTTGAGTACCTGAACGCCCCACGCTGTCCTTCTAGAACCTGAATGCCCCACGCTCTCCTTCTAGAACCCGAACGCCCCAAGCTGTCCTTTGAGTACCTGAACGCCCCACTCTGTCCTTTGAGTACCTGAACGCCCCACGCTCTCCTTCTAGAACCTGAACACCCCACTCTGTCCTTTGAGTACCTGAACGCCCCAAGCTCTCCTTCTAGAACCTGAACACCCCACTCTGTCCTTTGAGTACCTGAACGCCCCACGCTGTCCTTTGAGTACCTGAACGCCCCACGCTGTCCTTTGAGTACCTGAACACCCCACGCTGTCCTTTGAGTACATGAACTCCCCACTCTGTCTTTCTAGAACCTGAACGCCCCACTCTGCCCTTTGAGTACCTGAACGCCCCACTCTATCCATTGAGTACCTGCACGCCCCACGCTCTCCTTTGAGTACCTGAATGCCCCACTCTGTCCTTTGAGTACCTGAACGCCCCACTCTATCCTTTGAGTACCTGAACGCCCCACTCTATCCTTTGAGTACCTGAACGCCCCATGCTCTCCTTCTAGAACCTGAACGCCCCACGCTGTCCTTTGAGTACCTGAATGCCCCACTCTGTCTTTCTAGAACCTGAACGCCCCACGCTGTCCTTTGAGTACCTGAACCCCCCACTCTGTCTTTCTAGAACCCGAACGCCCCACGCTGTCCTTTGAGTACCTGAACGCCCCATGCTCTCCTTCTAGAACCTGAACGCCCCACGCTGTTCTTTGAGTACCTGAACACCCCACTCTGTCCTTTGAGTACCTACACGCCCCACGCTCTCCTTCTAGAACCCGAACGCCCCAAGCTGTCCTTTGAGTACCTGAACGCCCCACGCTCTCCTTCTAGAACCTGAATGCCCCACTCTGTCCTTTGAGTACCTGAACACCCCACTCTGTCCTTTGAGTACCTGCACGCCCCACGCTCTCCTTCTAGAGCCCGAACACCCCACGCTGTCCTTTGAGTACCTGAACGCCCCACTCTGTCCTTTGAGTACCTGAACGCCCCACGATCTCCTTCTAGAACCTGAACGCCCCACTCTGTCCTTTGAGTACCTGAACGCCCCACGCTCTCCTTCTAGAACCTGAACGCCCCACGCTGTCCTTTGAGTACCTGAATGCCCCACTCTGTCTTTCTAGAACCTGAACGCCCCACGCTGTCCTTTGAGTACCTGAACGCCCCACGCTGTCCTTTGAGTACCTGAACGCCCCACTCTGTCTTTCTAGAACCTGAACGCCCCACGCTGTTCTTTGAGTACCTGAACGCCCCACTCTGTCCTTTGAGTACCTGCACGCCCCACGCTCTCCTTCTAGAACCCGAACGCCCCGCTCTGTCCTTTGAGTACCTGAACGCCCCACGCTCTCCTTCTAGAACCTGAACGCCCCACTCTGTCCTTTGAGTACCTGAACGCCCCGCTCTGTCCTTTGAGTACCTGCACGCCCCACGCTCTCCTTCTAGAACCCGAACGCCCCGCTCTGTCCTTTGAGTACCTGAACGCCCCACGCTCTCCTTCTAGAACCTGAACGCCCCACTCTGTCCTTTGAGTACCTGAACGCCCCGCTCTGTCCTTTGAGTACCTGATTGCCCCACGCTCTCCTTCTAGAACCCGAACACCCCACGCTGTCCTTTGAGTACCTGAACGCCCCACTCTGTCCTTTGAGTACCTGAACGCCCCACGCTCTCCTCCTAGAACCTGAACACCCCACTCTGTCCTTTGAGTACCTGAATGCCCACGCTCTCCTTCTAGAACCTGAATGCCCCACTCTGTCCTTTGAGTACCTGAATGCCCCACTCTGTCCTTTGAGTACCTGCACGCCCCACGCTCTCCTTCTAGAACCCGAACGCCCCAAGCTGTCCTTTGAGTACCTGAACACCCCACTCTGTCCTTTGAGTACCTGAACGCCCCACGCTCTCCTTCTAGAACCTGAACGCCCCACGCTCTCCTTCTAGAACCTGAACGCCCCACTCTGTCCTTTGAGTACCTGAACGCCCCACGCTCTCCTTCTAGAACCTGAACGCCCCACGCTGTCCTTTGAGTACCTGAATGCCCCACTCTGTCTTTCTAGAACCTGAACGCCCCACGCTGTTCTTTGAGTACCTGAACGCACCACGCTCTCCTTCTAGAACCTGAACGCCCCACGCTGTCCTTTGAGTACCTGAACGCCCCACTCTGTCTTTCTAGAACCTGAACGCCCCACGCTGTTCTTTGAGTACCTGAACACCCCACTCTGTCCTTTGAGTACCTGCACGCCCCACGCTCTCCTTCTAGAACCTGAACGCCCCGCTCTGTCCTTTGAGTACCTGAACGCCCCACGCTCTCCTTCTAGAACCTGAACGCCCCACTCTGTCCTTTGAGTACCTGAACGCCCCACGCTCTCCTCCTAGAACCTGAACACCCCACTCTGTCCTTTGAGTACCTGAATGCCCACACTCTCCTTCTAGAACCTGAACGCCCCACTCTGTCCTTTGAGTACCTGAACACCCCACGCTGTTCTTTGAGTACCTGAACGCCCCACACTGTCCTTTGTGTACCTGAATGCCCCACTCTCTCCTTCTAGAACCTGAATGCCCCACGCTCTCCTTCTAGAACCTGAACGCACCACGCTCTCCTTCTAGAACCTGAATGCCCCACGCTGTTCTTTGAGTACCTGAACGCCCCACGCTGTCCTTTGAGACTGAATCGTGAAGGTCTTCTTTTAGAGCCTCCAGCTGGAAGGTGTTGATTGTTAAAATATTGCTATGTTAAGTTATTAATATGTTATGAAATATTGATGATGAACGTGGAACCCGTCGAGGAACTTCCCAAACACTAATGGATGATGAAGAAGATCACCTGGCAGACTGGCCCTCTCAGAGCTGAACAGGTCCGTCAGTCCCATGTCCTGCAGCTTCTCCTTCAAACTGAAGCTGTCCTCCAGCCTGAAGCGAGGCACGTGGACCGCCACCAAGGTCTCCGTCATCTCATCCAACCAGGACGTCAGTTTGTTCAGGTCCAGACTCTCCTCCACCTGCACACACAACGCCACACATTTAAACACACAACACGAATACACACCATGATCATCATCTCATTTTTAGATAACTGACGCTGTTTGTTCATGTTACGTCATAATCTGATTCTTTGATAGAAAAATGTAAAAAGATAAACCTCTTAACTAATAGAACTGTTAACTAATAAACCTGTTAACTAATAGAACTGTTAACTAATAGACCCGTTAATTAAAAGACCTGTTAACTAATAGAACTGTTAATTAATATAACTGTTAACTAATAGAACTAATAAACCTGTTAACTAATATATATGTTAACTAATATAACTTCTAACCAATAGACCTGTTGACTAATAAACCTGTTAACTAAGATAACTGTTAACTAATAAACCTGTTAACTAAGAGAACTGTTAACTAATAGAACTGTTAACTAATATAACTAATACACCTGTTAACGAATAAACCTGTTGACTAATAAACCTGTTGACTAATATAACTGTTGACTAATATAACTGTTACATTACATTACAGTCATTTAGCAGACACATTTATCCAAAGCGACTTACAACTGTTAACTAATAGAACTAATAAACCTGTTAACGAATAAACCTGTTGACTAATAGAACTGTTGACTAATAGAACTGTTAACTAATAGAACTAATAAACCTGTTAACTAATATAAATGTTAACTAATAAACGAATAGAATGGTTAAGTAATAAACCTGTTAACTAATAGACCTGTTAACTAATAAACCTGTTAACTAATAGAACTGTTAACAATATACCTGTTAACTAATAGAACTGTTAACTAATATAACCTTTAACTAATAAACCTGTTAACAAATAAACCTGTTAACTAATATAACTGTTAACTAATACACCTGTTAACTAATATAAATGTTAACTAATATACATTTTAACTAATAAACCTGTTAACAAATAAACCTGTTAACTAATATAACTGTTAACTAATATAACTAATACACCTGTTAACTAATATATCTGTTAACTAATATAACTAATAAACCTGTTAACTAATAGAACTGTTAACTAATATAACTAATAAACCTGTTAACTAATAGATATGTCAACCAATATAACTTTGAACCAATAGACCTGTTGACTAATAAACCTGTTAACTAATATAACTAATAAACCTGTTAACTAATATAACTGTTAACACTGCGTGACGTTGCCTCGTGTGTCCGGCGTGTGTCGTATCAGAAGCATTGATGAAATGAAGGTAAACCAGATGAGGACCTGAGGACCAGAGGAGGACCAGAGGAGGACCGATCAGAGTTACCTCACTCAGTTCTTACCTTACTCAGTGTGGTGTCTTTGCTCGGCAGGATGATCACCATGGTGATGTCGTCTCCGCGGTACGGCATCTCCAGCAGCTGCACCTGGTCATCGGGATAGTACCGGTACCTGAACCTGGTCTCCTGGTACATCATGTTGACCGAGCAGGTCCGACTCCCACTGACGTGGAAGTCTGACACGTACGCGTTGTCTTTGTTGAACTTGTTCTTCCACTGACCCTGAGAGAGGAGAGTGTTGGTCAGAGACACTGAATAATAATCATTTAATTATTTCACAAACTACAGGAAGACTGCAGCTCCTGAACTCTGTGATTAAGTTGAGGTAGTCTGTGTTACCGGCGTAACCAGTGTTCCTTTTTCAGTGTTAAGTCACCAGTGGTACGCTACCGGGGTTGCGCTACCGGGGTTGCGCTACCGGGGTTGCGCTACAGGCCTTGCGCTACAGGCCTTGCGCAAGGACCTGAAACACCAGAACCAGGCTCCATAGCTTCAGGTGTGAATGAGGTACCAGCTCAGGTACCTTGAAGTAGATTGTGTTGACGAGGACCAGGATGGTGTTGGAGTCCAGTGCTCCCGCTGGCAGCGTGTCCTGGATCAGGTTCTCCGTCTTGTTGGAGATCCAGTTGTTGATGGTGACCCGGGCCTTCTCCGGGTTCTCCTGCAGCACAGAACCAGGGTTATAAGTATAACCTCTGTCAGATACCTGAGTCTTTAAGGTCTGAACCCTGAGTGGTTCAGGTTATAGGGAGGTGAAGCAGACTCATTTTAAACCCCAACGTTACCTTGAAGTTGAGAGGCATCAGCTTGGCCCCGTAGACTGTCTCACTGATGTTCTGGTACGTCTCGTTGAAGACCAGAGACTTGTCTCCGAAGAGCCGGTTAGCGGAGATCAGCTCCGTGGTCTCGTCCTTCTTTCTGTACAGACGACAGTTGAGTTTGGCGAAGAAGAAGTGGACCTGATCCGAGGTCTTCTCTTTGATGGAGTCAAACTCAAACACCTGAAGACAGAAACACAGACGGGGTTTTAATCTGCTGCAGTGAGACAACGACTGTAGCTTTCTCTGTGAGCCTAATAATAATAATAATAAAGACCTCCATGATCTGCTGCAGTGTCTGGTTGCAGGCTCCCAGCTTGGTCATGGCGAAGGCGGTGGAGATGCTGATGGGGGACATGAAGATGTTGGCCTCGGGGGCCTTGCTGAGGGCCAGCTGTTTGTACAGCGACAGAGCGAAGCGGCTGTTGGCCTTGGACAGCTCCCAGACTCGGGGGTTGGTGGACTCGGGGACCAGATCGGGCTCCAGGGTCGGGCCCTCACCAGCCTCGGCCTCAGGGTGGGCCTCTGGGTCGGGGCTGCGGTAGATGCAGCGCGGCTCCAGAGGAAGGTCTCTGGGTTTGGCGCTGCAGATGTCCGGATGGAAGGCGAAGGAGACGAGGGGCAGGGACGCCAGAACCAACAGCCAATCAGCAGCCCTCATTCTGCACAGAGAGCCAATCAGAGGAGAGCTTAGATCACAGTTCTATTAAAGAGCATTTCCTTTTATTTATTGTTTCTATTTCATTTGCTGCCTCGTGTGAAGCGCTTTGTAGAAGATTTATTATCATTAGTTTTTCTGACATAAGGTCGACACTGAATCACAGAAGTGTAAAAAGTTTAAATATGTGTTGTTTTTTAAGAGCGAACTGAGAACAAGAAACACAAATAAAAAGAGTCGTGAACAACTTCTGAAGACACTCACACCAGACTCCATTTAAAAAATAACAGTTTAGTTTTAGACAAATATTACGAGATCATTGATTATTTTCTCATGATTCAGAGAAAAGTTTCTTCAGTTTGATTTCAACATCAACAGATTCAACAACACTTACACTTTTAGCTTCAAAGCTTTTAGTTTAATTTAACATTAATAATCACTAACAGACTGAAATGTCATGAAAAATGTTTTTTTGTATTCTGATTTTGTTCTAAATCTTTGAGAGAAATTAAACTCAGATTTGAAAAATATTGTTCTTTTATACTAAACATGAGAAAAGAAACAGAAAAGAGAAAACGGGGAATCAAACTCATTCGACCAGGAGATCAATAACTTCTCTGTCTCAGGATTAAAGACGATGAATCCATCAGGAAGATTAGTTGTTAAACTCTTACCTGAACAGGTAGACGGTCGAGTCTGTGAGACGGTGAGATGTGTGAGGTTTGAACTGAACTCAGGTCAGTGTCCTGCAGAGCGCTCAAACATCACAGCAACCTTTGAGACATCGATCGTCTGTTGGTCAACATGTGGACACAAAGATCACCGATCAATAACTGTGACGCTGCAGGACGTAAACACGACGACGAGTTAATCCAGATCATTCATGATAATGTTTAGATCTTTGTGTCTGTGTGGGTAGTCAAGATACACGTCCCATTAAAACCACAATGTTTGATCCCATTACAGCATAAAATCAATGATTCTACTATATCAGACTTTAAATCTAGAGCTTCTAAACTGGACTTTATACTATTTTCCACTAGATTGATCCATTTAGTTATTTTTGCTCTTTGGAGATAATACATGTTATTCTCCTGGTGTCCACTAGAGGCATCACTGCTGTATTATAGAGATAATACATGTTATTCTCCTGGTGTCTACTAGAGGCATCACTGCTGTATTATAGAGATAATACATGTTATTCTCCTGGTGTCTACTAGAGGCATCACTGCTGTATTATAGAGATAATACATGTTGTTCTCCTGGTGTCCACTAGAGGCATCACTGCTGTATTATAGAGATAATACATGTTATTCTCCTGGTGTCCACTAGAGGCATCACTACTGTATTATAGAGATAATACATGTTATTCTCCTGGTGTCCACTAGAGGCATCACTACTGTATTATAGAGATAATACATGTTGTTCTCCTGGTGTCCACTAGAGGCATCACTGCTGTATTATAGATATAATACATGTTATTCTCCTGGTGTCCACTAGAGGCATCACTACTGTATTATAGAGATAATACATGTTATTCTCCTGGTGTCCACTAAGGGGCATCACTGCTGTATTATAGAGATAATACATGTTATTCTCCTGGTGTCCACTAGGGGCATCACTACTGTATTATGGGTTTCTGCAGTGAATCAATGTTGTTGAAAATCAATGACATAATCAGAATTTACGCAGGAAATTATTCAATGTTTCTTTGACGCCGACATGTTTGTCTTCTGAGGTCATCAGAGCTTCATTTTTTAAAGTGACACAATAGTTAAGAACAGCATTAAGCTAATGTAACTGTTAGCATGTTATCTTACATTCAGGTAGGTGGGTATCTAGAAGATGAAGTCAAGCCTGCTTCAAGGCCTCCACCATCATCCCCGTCCCCAAAAAACCAAGGATCACAGGACTCAATGACTACAGGCCCGTTGCCCTGACCTACCTCTGTGGTTATGAAGTCTTTTGAACGCCTAGTCCTGTCCCACCTAAAAACCCTCACTGACCCACTCCTGGACCCCCTGTAGTTCGCCTACAGAGCCAACAGGTCTGTAGATGACGCAGTCAACTTGGCCCTTCACTTCATCCTCCAGCATCTGGACTCATCAGGAACCTACGCCAGGATCCTGTTTGTGGACTTCAGCTCTGCTTTCAACACCATCATCCCGTCTCTGTTGCACGACAAGCTCTCTCAGCTGCACGTGTCCGACTCCACCTGCAAGTGGATCACAGACTTCCTGTCTGACAGGAAGCAGCACGTCAAGCTGGGAAAACACGTCTCAGCCTTCAGGACCATCAGCACCGGTTCCCCCCAAGGCTGCGTTCTTTCCCCTCTGCTCTTCTCCCTGTACACCAACAGCTGCACCTCCAGTCACCAGTCCGTCAAGCTCCTGAAGTTTGCAGATGACACCACCCTCATTGGACTCATCTCTGGTGGGGATGAGTCCGCCTACAGGTGGGAGACTGACCATCTGGTGACCTGGTGCGGTCTGAACAACTTTGTGCTCAACGCACTAAAGACAGTGGAGATGGTTGTGGATTTCAGGAAGAACGTAGCCCCACCTGCCCCCATCACCCTGTGTGACTCCCCCTATCACCCCGTGTGACTCCCCCCCATCTCCCCGTGTGACTCCCCCCATCTCCCCGTGTGACTCCCCCCATCTCCCCGTGTGACCCCCCGTCGACGCGGTGGAGTCCTTCCGCTTCCTGGGCTCCATCATATCCCAGGACCTCAAGTGGGAGCTTAACATCAGCTCCATCACCAAGAAGGCTCAGCAGAGGATGTTCTTCCTGAGGCAGCTGAAGAAATTCAACCTGCCAAAGACAATGATGGTGCACTTCTACACAGCCATCATTGAGTCCATCCTCTGCTCCTCCATCAGCATCTGGTGCAGCCACAGCCAAGGACAAGGGCAGACTGCAGCGCATCATTCGCTCTGCTGAGAGGGTGATTGGCTGCAATCTGCCGTCCCTCCAGGACTTGTTCGCTTCAAGGTCCCTGAAGCGAACAAGAAGGATTGTAGCCGACCCCTCTCACCCTGGACATGAACTGTTGGAGCCCCTTCCATCTGACAGGAGGCTGAGGTCCATCAGGACCAAGACCTCACGCCACATGAACAGTTTTTTCAGTTGGACTCATTAACAAAGACCAGGACTCCGTCATCCCCAGGACAACCTCCTACCAGTGCACATCCCTTCTATGTTTCTAATTTAAATGCACTCGACACTTTTACATCACACTTGTTTATAGTCCTGTTATCTGTTCGTTTGTGCACTTTATTTTATATTTTTCTGTACATTTTAATATGTTTCTACTTTTTGCACTGTGTTGTTGTTGATTGTTGAATGTTATTCATCAGTCATGTTAAATTTCTTGTATGTGCAACATACCTCGGCAATAAACGGTTCTGATTCTGATTTAAAGAGTCTTGAAAGATAGATTTTTAACATCCTACACTTCCTGTCAGCTCCTTCATCATTGCTAGTTTTCAAATTAAACATTTTGGAAAATATTATTTTTCTTAAAATGTCCCTCTAGTCAACATTTACATACAAATATGTATCCAGGTATTAAAAGTATTATCAATTTTATTTGTGAAATAAATATAAAACAAATCTACACATTCATATTAAAACAGGAAGTGACAGAAAAACACAAACTTCTGATAAATGTGTCAGATTTCCAGTGAAACCAGTCTGATCATAAAGACAACCTGACACACCAGACTCCACGTTGACCAGACTCCGTCAGAAGAGTTTGGGCAGCTGTCTGAGGCGACTCAGGTCCAGGATGTTTCCCACCGATCCTTCGGTCTGATGGCTGCTTGCCCTCATTAAAGATGGCCGCCCGCTGGAACGGTTCTCCTTGTCGGCGGCGTTCGGTCCGGCACCGCCCGCTAACAGCTGCATTTTGGGCCGCAGGTCCCGGATCACCTGACTCTGTGGGAGGAGCTTCACGTTCATGGCTTCGGTCAGCGGCTGGCGAACATCAACCTCCTCTTCCTCCTCCTCGATCAAGCCGTACCTCCTCATGTACTTCCTGGTTGCCAGAGACATGTTGCTAGGAGACAGCAGGGAGTGGTTGGAGGCGGGCCCTGGGCGGGGGGCGTGGCCTCCCACAGAGAGCCTGCTGAGCTGCGAGTCGCTCAGGTAACGCAGGGCGATGGCGTTGGCCTCCAGACTCAGATCCACGCTGCCTTCAGGGAACAGACAGCTGTCCGTCGGCTCGGACACGCTGAGACGGGACAGAACCGCCGCCGGGTTGATGCTCGCCAGAATGCTGGAAAACACAGACACACACTTACTTTCTCACCTGAAAAAGTAATACAACTGTTTTTTTACTTTTCGCAAGTAACAGTTGATAACTCTGGAGATTTATTCACAAACTGCCTTCAAAAACACAAAATGAGTCAATGTGATCGTCAGTAAAACTTTATTTACACTGTGATGGTTACCGTTAAACCGCGAGGGGGGTCAGTACGGATCACTGATCCACTACGGTCTATTATAACGGTTCTTATTCTAGTTTGATTTGATCAAGCAAACAGGAATGTTGTAAAGAAACATTCAGAGCAGTTGAGGATTGTTCTGAACTGTGGACTCTTTGATACTCGTTAGTTCATCTGAACATGTAAGAGTTGCATCAGTGAACCCTGATTTTAAAGTATTTTAAACACATTTAATCCCTCAGCTGAGCTCCATACCTGTTGCTCTCCACTGTTTGATGGATTCTGCGCTCAGACTCCGTCAGATCTTCTCGGTCCACGTCGACTCCGAGCTGCTGCAGCTGCCTCATAGTGGCTCTGAGCACCGGGTCTCCTCCACAGCTCTGCTTCCTCCTGGACTGGGAGGACACAGACAGGCTCCTCCTGCTAGACTCATTTTCCACTTCCTGTTTACTGTCCGAGTCCTGGAGACGACTGGTGAGCTGATTCTGAGGACACATTAAAATATTTACAGTTAGCATCATGTGACCAGACACATAATAAATATCTACAGTTAGCATCATGTGACCAGACACATAATAAATATCTACAGTTAGCATCATGTGACCAGACACATAATAAATATCTATAGTTAGCATCATGTGACCAGACACAGAATAAATATCTATAGTTAGCATCATGTGACCAGTTAGCATCATGTGACCAGACACATAATACATATCTACAGTTAGCATCATGTGACCAGTTAGCATCGTGTGACGTTGTTGTTACCTTCAGGGTGCGATAGAAGCTCAGCTGCTCTCCGTCTGGTCGGTACATGCTGACACTCTCTCCCAGAACTGGACTCTCCAGACCGCTGACACTGCACCTGAACACACCACGAGTCAGAGTCCAGGTCTCTATTGACAAAGACATGCTAACTAATACACCTGTCTGTCTCCATCCGTCTCACCTGTGCTGACCGGAGGGGGAGCAGGCAGCCTCACTGTCCTCATCTCCGCCCACAGACCCGATGACGGACAGGTCGGCGTGTGAGGAGGAGGGAGGAGACTGTACCTTCTGATGAGGGAGGGGCGACTGGACGGGATTCCCCCAGAACAGACTGGCTCCTGAAAACCAGAGAGTGAGACGTGTGATGCTGAACTGACACCTGTGTCCAGCTGCTCACCTTCACAGTCGGTCTCAGTCTCACCTGTCCCGTCACGTCAGTCTCACCTGTCCCGTCATGTCAGTCTCACCTGTCCCGTCACGTCAGTCTCACCTGTCCCTACAGCGATGCTGGCGGTGCTCCTGGGTGTCTGAGCCTCCACCTGCCCCCCTGAGGACTGAAGTCTCCCCTGAGCCTCCAGCAGCATCTGCACCTGAAGACAGTCGTTCATCGTTCACTCAACACTGTTACCATGACAACCTCACAGTCACCTGAAGAACAGATCTTACCTGCGCCTGCAGGAGGCGAAGCTGTCGGTCCTGATGGAGGAGGAGCTGGTAGGTGTCAGACGGGACGACCCCCCCCACCTGATCACAGCATGGGGCGGGAGGAGGGTGGCTACAGGTACAGGGAGGAGGGGGGAGGAGGTGGGAGGGAGGAGGAGAGCTGTGAGGAGGGTGGGTGCAGAAGGGAGATGGAGTATGGTGACGGGAGGACAGAGGAGTAGCAAGAATGGAGGAAGGAGGAACAGAAGGAGTAGTTGGAGGAGCAGGGTGAAGACTGGAGGGAGGAGGAGGAGTGTGGTGGTGGTGGGAGGATGGAGGAAGAGGAGCAGGGTGAAGACTGGAGGGAGGAGGAGTGTGGAGGTGGTGGGAGGATAGAGGAAGAGGAGCAGGGTGAAGACTGGAGGGAGGAGGAGTGTGGAGGTGGTGGGAGGATGGAGGAAGAGGGTGAAGTCCTGAGGAGGAGAAGATGGAGGTGCAGTCGTAGGTGTGGGTGGAGCAGCAGGAGAAGGGCTCCTGCAGGTTGGAGTTTGGGGTGCTGTGGAGGTGAGGAGGAGCAGCAGGTCTGGGAGCAGAGGAGGAGGTGGTGGCGTTTCTGGTGGGAGGAGCAGCAGGAGGGTCTCTGTGGGCGGAGCCAGGGCCCTGCCAAGCGTTCTGATTGGAAGTGAAGCTGCTGTCAATTAGCAGAGAAAGTTCAGGAACAGACGGCTGAACTCTCCGAGCCTGAAAACAGAAAACACACCTGAACTCAACCGTCCTGCTGCTATTGGCTGTCTGGGGTGACATCACGGTGATGTCACAGGTCATCCACTGACCTGCTGAGCGGGGGGGTGCGGGCTCGGAGACGGACGTGGAGACAAGTCTTCGTCCTCGACCCCAGAGTCCTGATCGCTGACAGACAGACGGGCAGTGGGGGGGGCAGCTCTGAGGACAGAACAAACCTCTCTGATTGGCTGTAAACCGGTTCAGGATCAAACCGTCCACCTTGTACTTAAAGAACGACCTGCTCTACTCCTGAGATTCTGGTACCTGTTGAAGGAGGTCCGGGCCTCTCTGAAGACCTCCGTCTGTCTGCTGTGATCCTCTGAAACCAGCTCACACCGCAGAGTCCGACCCTCCACCGAGACCACCTGCTGAAGGTCCACATGGGTCCACATTCATTCCCTTCATCAATTACTATCATTACAGTCTCTGTGGTGACAGGTGTGCTGTTACCTGGTACAGTGTGACACACTGGGAGGCGGTCAGCAGCTGGTAGTCTAGCTGTGGCGCTGGTCCCGGTCCAGGTCCTGGTCCAGGTCCTCGACACTGGAAGAACTGAGGAGCTCTGTGGGTGGAGGCGAACAGGACGAGGAGGAAACAGCGGCTCTCTGACAGAACTCTGAAACACAAGAGGAACACTCAGGGACTCCTCAACAACAGACACCTAATGGGCCAGAAAAGGTAAGACTCACCTGTCCTGGAGGGCGGAGCTATACAGGAACCTCACACACCAGGCCCACACCTGAGGGTTGGAGACGTGTCTGACTCCACTCAGCCAGCTGTCACATGACAGGAAGTACAGTTAGCCATCAGTGTTTTGTAAAGATAAAATAGAACTGAACAAACATCTCAGGTGAACATGAGAACACCTGGTGAGAGATAATGAGACACTCACAGTCCGACCAGCGGCAGGTTGGAGGCTTTAGGGTCGGACTCCAGCAGCAGGAGCAGCTTCCTGGTCTGATCCATGGTCAGAAACCTGCAGACATGAACACATAAGTGAGGAAGTCACCAGACTCCATCAGAGGAACCCCAACTCCCCCAGAGGAACCCCTTCTCACCCTCTCTGTCGGTTGGCGGCATGCGGCGCTGGCGGGTTGATGCTGGTCAGACTCCTCAGCAGAGCGGTGGGGATGACGGGAACGTCTCTGACCGGCTGAACGTCCACGCTGACAGACGGACAGACGGCCGACCAGCTGAGGACGAATGACGCAGCGTCAGACTGCTGAGAGCAGACGACGAGACCTCGGACCTTCATCAGCTGAGACAGATCCAGAGTCTGTCTGCTGCTCACACACTGCTGCAACACCTGAGACAGACAGACAGACAGACAGACAGCAGCTCATCAGTTTAGATTCCTCTGAACATTACAGCAGATCTCAGATCTTCAGTCACAGAACATACATAATGGTGTCGTCTGCATAATGATGACATTTTGTATTAATTAACATAAAGTGTAAATAAAATAGGACACGGCATGAACTAGTGTTGTCATGACAACAAAGTAATTACGATACTAAACGACTAATAAAAGACAGAACATGAAACTTTAATATATTTTATATTAAACAACGCTCTGATATCCTCTAAACTTGAGTTTGTACCTTTAACATGTTTTATAAGATGTTAAATAAACACGTCTGTACTGTGATCAACACATTTATAAAAATCATCAGTTAATAGTTGAAAATAGCTCAAAACTTAATCTGCTGTTTTAAGTCCGTCCTAATTATCTTCGACGGTTTGGGACGAGTCTACGTTATGAAATAAAGAACGTCAACGTCTCATTTATTCTAAAAACAGTAAATCATCACGACCGCTTCAACAGGACGACACAGAGACCGAAGACGTTTCTTATTATTATATTATCATACTAATACTTAAGAATACGTGTGTCAGCAGAATCACAGGAGCTTGAACAGATTCACTCATTTAAGAAGAATTATGAACTCCAGTGGAAACCTTCAACAGGAATAAAGAAGTCTAGTACATAATTTACATCTTTAATAAACAAAGAACTGAACCATAGTCACATCTAAATATCCAGTTATTAGTCAGTATCTGTCAGTGGTGTAACGGATCACTTGTGAACCGCAGATTCATTGTTTAACTGCTGCTGTTCCTTTTCACGTAACAAGTCCCCGAATATCACTGCAGAGTGTCAGTGAACAGACATAAAGCATGTGTTCAGTGAACGGAGCAGGTTAGAAGCATTTAACGGTGAAGTCATGGCGAGCGGAGGAACTAACGGCGTCATTTAAGTCGCAAGTTTGGGAGCATTTTGTCTTCCCTGTAACTTATAATGATGGGATGAGGGTGGTGGACAAAACCGTTACGGTATGTAGGCGTTATTTAAAGAGAAAGACACACGATAACGGCAATACATCGGCATGTCCACACATATGAAGGGACACCATCCCGTCTGTCAGCGACGGGGGACACTCCGGTGTGGAAAACAAACATATATATCAAAATATGGTTAAAGTGTTTGAGCCACGCTACGAAATCCACTCACACACCCACTTCAGTATGAAGATCATTCCTCTATGAAGAGACTGACCGCTCACTTCATCACGGAGGAGCTGCAGACACGCCCCTCTGTGAGAGTCACACAGACAGGTGCTGCAGACACGCCCCCTCTGTGAGAGTCACACAGACAGGTGCTGTAGACACGCCCCCTCTGTGAGAGTCACACAGACAGGTGCTGTAGACACGCCCCCTCTGTGAGAGTCACACAGACAGGTGCTGTAGACACGCCCCCTCTGTGAGAGTCACACAGACAGGTGCTGTAGACACGCCCCCTCTGTGAGAGTCACACAGACAGGTGCTGTAGACACGCCCCCTCTGTGAGAGTCACACAGACAGGTGCTGTAGACACGCCCCCTCTGTGAGAGTCACACAGACAGGTGCTGTAGACACGCCCCCTCTGTGAGAGTCACAGACAGGTGCTGTAGACACGCCCCCTCTGTGAGAGTCACACAGACAGGTGCTGTAGACACGCCCCCTCTGTGAGAGTCACACAGACAGGTGCTGTAGACACGCCCCCTCTGTGAGAGTCACACAGACAAGTGCTGTAGACACGCCCCCTTCCCCCAGATAATGTCGACATATTCTCATCTTCATGAAAATAAATATCTTAAATATTTTGTTTTAATGTAAGACTATAGCCCAAAGTTATTTATTTCAGTGTTCTTGAAGTTCTTTAATTAATACATTTATAAAGTTATATTATGCACCTCTAGTATCTGTCATTCCTATTTATTATTATTATAATTATAATATTAAACATCATCACGTTTAAGAAGAGCCGACAGTGACATAGATGAGATGTTGCCATGACAACAGAGAAGGCTGAACTCAACACTACAGGACGATGAGTTCAGAGTTCACATCCCATAATACTCCAACACAACTAAGAGTCCAGAGACATCAGGGCCAAATCCCAATGTCCCCCCTAAACCCTCAAGCCCTGAACCCTCAAGGACTTACTGACGTCACCTGGTAAGTGGGTGAGTGTGAGAGACTGTGAGGGCTTGAAATGGTGTGAATAGGAATGGGACAGCATTTTGCTGCAACATATCATGTTACCATGAAAACGACAAAAAATATGATGTATAATTGTAGGAATTTATTTTATACTTTGTACTCCCTGATTTGAACGTCTTCCAGCCTCTTTCCTCACAAAATGAGAGGTAATTTTATGTAATCTATTTACTCGTTTTTGTCAAAACAGCTTCAATGACAAAATCTAAATATTTGACGAATAAATAAATAAATATCTTCTGATTTCATGTTTATTTTTTGTTCCATCTTTATCCCTTAATGTTTCTGAGTACATTTATTATGACAGGCTGAACACACGTGAGCTGTTTACCTTTTTTTTTACGTCTCCATGCGTCCACTGGTTACCGCGAGTTTAACGTCACATTGCAATGATTTGTGGGTAATTCCCTTAGGCTAAGTCAGCATACCATGCTGACTTACGGAAAGGGTTCATAAAGGGCTCAAAATGTCTGCCAGAGAGCCCTCAAACACTTGACGATTTGACAGTGGGACATCCCTAAACCCTCGCGGACTTCGCGGGAGCGCGCCTCAAAGTCCGTGAGTCCGTAAGGGGGGACATTGGGATTTGGCCCAGGTCTCACAACCAGACAGAGAGACAGACAGAGAGGTTGTGACCTCTGACCTTGAAGCAGCGGTGAAGCTCCGCCTCTGATTGGACGACGGTCTCGTTCTGCGTGGAGAACCAACATGGAACCAGGACGTCTCCAGGCAGCAGAGCAGAGGGGACCCTGATGGAGGACCCGGTCTGGTCCCGACCCGGATCGAACCGGTCCAGGGTCACGGTGACCCCCCCCTCATCTGGACCACAGTCATCAGAATTAAGTTTTATTTATAATAACCATAAAGTTTATTATCTCTCAGCTCTGATGGATCAGATGTGGAACCAGGTCTCATCACCTGAACACAGGTGAACTCTCACCTGCATCGACACACACCGACCCCAGCAGGAAACACAGGAGGCGAGGCTTGTTGCTGTGACGGGCATGTCGTTGAGCCAGACGCAGAGCTTTCTCCAGCAGCACCAACCGAGGCTTCCTACACACACACACACACACACACACACAAAGTTATTCGCTATTGGCGGCGTGGCCTCTTTGAGTGACAGGTGGCCGTGGTCTTAAACAGTGAGTGTGTGTGTGTGTGTGTGTGTGTGTGTGTACCTGTTAGCACAGAGCTGGAGGCGGAGCTTCTCTCCTGCTGGGTCTCCGTCCCACAGAGCTGATCTAGATTTGGGGAAACTGAGAGAGTTCATGAAGGTTCTGAAGAAGAGAAGAGAGAACATTCTGTGAGAGGAACTTTATCATGATTATATATTTATTAACTCATTCATAATGTGACACACTAACAATCATCACACTCTCCTAAAAACAATTCCCTGAAGACCGAAATGTTTCATCTGTCACACAGTTATGGGTACCGAGTGTGTGTCTGCCCATCTTTCATCAGGCTGAAAACTCACCTCTTCAAGAAGTACTACCCTGAGCCTTCCACTCAGCACTCATTGTATTTGTATTACTTTGTTGTACTTATTGTATTCGTATTAGTTTGTTTCTGTACTCTTGCTCTGGTTTATGCTCTTAGATGCTTGTTTAAAGGAGATGCACTTATGACTTCTGGTGACTAGTAGTTCTCTTGAATACCGATGTTGAATACACTTATTGTAGGTCGCTTTGGATAAAAGCGTCTGCTAAATGACTGTAATGTATTTGTACAGTGTGTATCTGTACCGTGTGTATTTGTACTGTGTTGTAAGTCTGACTTTACGTACTCTTTTATACTTTGTATTTATACTCTTTGCACTTCTACTTATTCTTTTCTTTTAAACTTTTCTAGAAGGATCTGTTGTCGTCGTCGTCTCCTCTGAAGATCGATAGTTTCATCTAAAGTTCTCTCTCAGGTTTAAACCTTTGATCTTCAGATGTTTGTACAAATAAAGTTGAATTAAAAATAAACTAGTCTGTGCTGACTTTATGTTTGTAAGATGAAGTCAGCACAGACTAGTTTATTTAACCAAAATAAACACAATATCTATCTATAAACACACATCTCACAACTTAAACTTTAGTCACTTAAAGAATTCAGATTAATAAACTAATAAATTATGTTTTATTATGAATCATATAAAGTCATTAAAGTGATGAACACATTAACTTATCAATAATTAGAATTATGAATGAGTACTTTTACTTAAAATACAGGACCTTTAAGATACTTGTAACAGAGTACTTCTACACTGTGGTAGTACTACTTGTACTGATTCTTCTACCCGAGCTCATCACGTTCACCAGATGTTGTTGTTACCTGACGCATGCGCGCTGACATGAACTCACCTTCCTCTCACGTTCTCTGGAGTAAGAACCGCCCCGAACACACCGGACGGTAGAGCTAGGAGGTCCACCGGGCAGCTCATCTGTGGCCGACAGAGAGGAACTATTCACGGTCACTGAACGGCTAACAGCTGCTAGCCTCGTTAGCTTCCTGCTCGCACTGTATCAGCTCCCTCTGTTAGCTTCGTTAGCTTCACATACGGGGACGAAGCTCGAGCCACACGGACGATAACGTTAAATAAAGTCCCAAACTTTGACTTAACTTTACTTCTTCTCAATCTTTTTGTATGAATCTGACCGCAAACAACAACCAGCGGTTCGCTGTTGAACTGTGGCGCTGTTTCTACTCCTCTGGCGGGGCAACTCAAGCAGCCAATAGGAAGAGCTCTATGGAGCCGTTCTGACCAATGGCGTGTCGCTCCGTCTCTTCTTCTTCACGTCCTTCTTGTGTCGTCAGCCTCAGATTAAACAAACTGAAGCTCCACAGCGCCCCCAATGGTCAGACGAAGGCACGAGTTTTTAAAGGACCATACCGCAGTTTATATATTATATATCTATTTATTTTATTTATATATATATATATATATATATATATATACACACACATTTTTTTACTATCTATTTATATATAAATCAATAATCATTTATTTATTTATATTTTTTATTTATATATATATATATATTATTTTTTGTCAGCTCGTGAATCAAAGTTATATTATTTGTTGAGCCGATATGTTAATTAATTAATTATTATAATAGTACATTATAATATATGACACAGTATAATGACAATAGCAAAAAGCACACAGTTAAAATACTGTATAAAAGAAATTATCTTCAAAGTCATCAACAAACAGATTAGACAGAAACATTAAATAAATAAACCAATAAATAACACAAAGAAACACAAGCAGACAGAAATAACCCCAAAACCAGGAGTTAACTCACATTAAAGAGTTTAATTAAAGAGTTTAAGTCCTTTAACAAACACACACGACAGAGATTTAAAAACAGTTTCATTCTACACAGTTTACATCTGTAAAGTAAGAAACAATATATGAACTGTTTATGAGCAATTCAGAACTCTGAATTCTGAACACTTTCCTTTTTTTGACATATTAAAATATGTATTTGACATCAGCAGCATGCCATCACAACATGATTTATTTTAGATTATGGACGAGAAGTCTAGATAAACTTTATTTACATATAAAGCAGAAAGTAGATCATTTAGTCTTCAGCAGTGAGGACAAACCTCCAGATGTGTGACTTATTTTAATTAAGTTAAATGAATTTACTTTAAATCTCCTCCTTTAATAATGTGAACACATACAACACCATGTGAGACCCTCACACGGGACATATACACATTATATAACTTATAAACTCATGTAAGTTATCAAGATGTGTGTGTGTGTGTGTGTGTATGTGTGCGTGTGTATGTGTGTGTATGTGTGTGTGTGTGTGTGTGTGTGTGTATGTGTGTATGTGTGTGTGTGTGTGTTGGATTATTCATGTGTGGGTCATCTTCACACAAAGTTAATCTCCTGAAAGTAGAGGAATTATTCATCAGCGTGTAACTCTACACCAAGTCCAGACAGATGGACATAAACCTGTCTCTCTCTCTCTCTCTCTCTCTCTCTCTCTCTCTCTCTCTCTCTCTCTCTCTCTCTCTCTCTGTCTGTCTGTCTGTCTGTCTGTCTGTGATGAACTGTAGCTTTGTTCACAGGAAACTAAACTTCCTGTTGACTCTGAAGTCCAGAGATCAGAGACGCTGTCCCCTCAGGACAAAGAGGAGTCCTGGTCCTGGTCTTATAGAGACCAGAATAAACAGAACCAGTTTAAAGCTGGACTCACTGAACGGGGAGATCCGAACTCAAATAATCAAACGTTTTAACACGTCTTCTCTGTGTTCATGTTGTTTTATTATTTACCTCTTTTATATTGTATGACTATAACAATGTGTCATGTATTTAGTAAATAATCAGCGTTATGAGTTGTTCCAGTTTGTTTAGACTCTAAAATGAAGGAAACAACAGATAAATATGAATAAATATTAAAATATTATTATTAGGAGCACTCTGAATCATATCAATTAAGACATGATGATAATTGATCTACTATTTTAATACTTGTGGCCTTTATTATGAACACATTATAAATATCATATTTTGTGACTTTGATCTTTTTCCAATAAGACTCAACAGAAAACAAACATATTATATCACCTCCATCACTTCCAGCTCTATTAAATGATTTGATTCTAATTATGTTTTCTTGACTGACATTTATAAAATATTATTGATATTTATTAATCATAAACCACTGAGACATCTTGGTCGGTGGGATGAATATTATTTATAATGTATATATGTATATATTTGTGTTTAGTATTTGTAAAAGGAGACGCCATGTTGTTTCCTTCTCTTAGTAAATACCAGAAACACGTGATTAATTCCTCATAGTTATTGGTATTTATTTGTGACTTGTGTTGTTTGTATCCAGGTGTCTCGCGCTGTCGTCCCGGGTCTTTACATCCGGGACATCGGAATGTAAACGCGTCACGTTTTTGTTGGGACAACGCCCACTTACCCAGAATGCAAAGCGTGTGTGTATTTTTGCTACTGAGTGGCACATATTTATCATAGATCGATGAAACGTCATCAGGCCTTTAAAGTTATCTGTAGAACTAATATGTAATATGTAAAAAAAAAGGTATTTTTTATCGTAACGCTCTCTTCTCACTTAGCCAATCAGCGCCCGGCTCCAGTCTGGAAACGCCTACAATGTTTGCTGACCGGCCAATCAGGTCGCTCCCTTTTACCGGACGCCATTTTGTCTGTTGGAGCGGTGCTGGATGGAACCTGTTGCTCCGTAGTTCCGTGTTGTGCAATGGACGGGTGAGTCTTCTTCTACGTGTTCACTCACTCTCAGTCTGTCTTTGGTCTGTTTCTTTACTCACAACCGGGAACATCTCCGTGAACACGTCGTCTGATCAACGTGAGACCGGAGGACTGCCGGTGTTCGTGTTGTTCTTTTAACTGTCGATAAAGTTGTGTTTGTGGTGTTAGCAAGGAAAGCTAGCCGCGTTAGCTGTGGTGCTAGCTGAGGTGCTAGCTGTGCTGTTAACTGTGGTGCTAGCTGAGGTGCTAGCTGTGCTGTTAGCTGTGGTGCTAGCTGTGCTGTTAACTGTGGTGCTAGCTGTGGTGCTAGCCGTGGTGCTAGCCGTGGTGTTAGCTGTGCACAACTTCCACACTTAACTCTGTTTACTGGTATTTAAATGAGGCCTTGTTTACCCTAAAACACGCTTACTTATTTAAAACACTAAGATCTAAATTAATACATACATTTCTAGAATAATCACTCAGCAACGTGCATAATTTCCAGTAAAGCGTCACGATGTTCTCACGCCCACTAATTCCATCTGATTGGTTTGAGGCAGGGGTATTCAATTCAATTTCCGAAAGGTCCAGATTGAGAAAATCTCCTCGTGCAAAGGTCCGGAACATTACAATAATATCTAACTTGCACGTCTCTGTGTAGTCAACAACTGTCAAATCAAATAAAGAAAGTACACATCAATTATATTTTAACAATTATTATTCTCATTTTTCAAATTTAACTGGATGGATTATAAATAATACATAGAAATACATAAATAAATGTTCTTCTCATTTCAAGTAAAATAATGTCTGGATTAAAGAATAACTGACAGAACGCTTTTGAAAAATGTGCATCTTAAAATAAAGTACTTCATTTTAGAAAAATGAATTTCACTGAATTGTCCTGCAGCTTTAAATTCAGTTAATTCAGGTGTGAAGTGATGTCAATCAAAAAAGCCACGATATTATATTTTTCTCATCTTCTAATAATATAAACTAGTGAGCAGGACTTTATCTGTGGTTATCAAACCACTTGTTTCAGCTCTATTCTCTCTGTTCACATCATTGTTGGACAGTGAATTAAAGTGTTAGGATTCTCATCATATTGGGCTCTTTGGTTTATTTTCTGTGAATTCATTTCAGATGTGAGTGGGTACTCCGTGGGAAGATTTCACCTAAACGAGTCTGTCCATTCTTAATTACAGACTGGTCTCTCGGAAGACTTCTCTCTTTTTGGAGCTCGTCTTGTGAGATGACATCTCCGACTCACGTAACAATGTCCCTGCTCTGCGCTATATTTCCTCGTCTCAGCCCCGTGTATCACGTTGTGTGAACATCTCACTCGAGTCAGGAAACTTGTCAGAATACCCATATCTGATTGGCTGAGCTGCATCACGTGATGTGATTTATAACGCATTGGTCGGTGTGTTTCCTGCACCGCTGAACAAGTGCCGTAAATGCTGGAAAAGCTGCGCCGGTTAAAATAGAAGCGCTCCGTCAAAATTTAATAATTCTCAATTATCTATCGGTTTTAGGTCCTGGGTCCGGATACAACGGCATCTGGGTTCGGACCGCGGTCCGCCAATTACTGACCCCTGGTTTAAGGTGTAAGAACCATGTTGTTGTTTGTTTGTTAATGAACGAACGGGAATAACTCATCTTTTTAGTAGAAACAGTGTAATTGGGCGACGGTGGCTAAGTGGAGAGCAGGGCCGTCCTTCAATCAGAGGATCGGCGGTTCGATCCCCGGCATGTAATGTAATTCAGACCGGAGGACTTAAACACACGTTTATGCCTTAAAGCAAGTCCAGTTATATAACTGTAGTTTTTTTAATATATATATATATATATATATCTATCTGTAGTTTTTTATATATATATAGATATATATATATATATCTATCTGTAGTTTTATATATATATATATATATCTATCTGTAGTTTTATATATATATATCTGTAGTTTTATATATATCTGTAGTTTTATATAAAGTAATGTAGCTTCCTGTGTTGCATGTGTCCTGAATTGAAGAGTGTTCTCAGTGTTGGTTTAAAGTGTAACTTATGTTCTGTGAGGTTTGTGCTTTTAAATATTAAGAAGACAACTTTATATTCACGGTATTTCATTTGGAGTTCAGCAGTAACTGATGAACTCAAATGTTGCAGTTTAGATTTAATTAATTCTTTGTACGGTGAATGTATCTTTAAATGGTTTAAATGTGAAGTTATTGTTTGTATTTAAAGACTCAAACTAACTCCACCAAAGGAGGAAACATGAGACGACCTGTTTGTCTTTCTGGTTCCTGTTGATATCAAAATTTAATGGACGCGTTTGTCTGCATAGGTTCTGGTAGTATTGATCTCTACGGTGTTCTGTTCACCAGCTAAGGCGTTCCACTTCCTGCTCTGAATATTTGTGCTTTGTCGAGGCTCATTGGTGCCCTGAGGGTGGTCTTCTTCTTCTTCTTCTTCAGACCAGCCAGTTTAGTGTCTCATTTCTACATGTAACATCTGAAGTACACGTACTCGTGACAGGTACTCTGTCATACTTATGGTCAATCGCGCTAGACGTGCCGGAGAGGGGGCGTGGCTTATCGCCCTGTAAGCCGTTATTAACTTAAGCCATTTATTTCTTCATCAACATGAAAGAAATAACCTGTATTTGTGTTTAGAACTTGTTGTAGAAGTCCAGATATCTTGTAAACTAAACCTTCATCATCAGGAGGAGTATTCACTGTGTGTTCACTACAGCTGTATGAACACTAGGGGTGGGAATCACCAGCGGTCCCGTGATACGATATTATCACGATACTTGGGATACGATATTGGGATATGCTGAGTATTGCGATAACATATATTATGATATATTGCAATTCATTACCTTTTTTCAAATGCAAATTATGTTTTATCTAATAAGATAAAGTTTTCAGTCTGTTCATCTCACTTCAATCATTTTTATTGCCGCAAAATGGGATTGTCAAGCAGACAGACTGACCAACACTGTCATAAAAACCTGTCATACATGTTGCATGCACCTGACAAACTGTTTGTATTCCAGTCTACATAGTCCAACTTAACTGAATGCAAACGTGTGAGGACAGCTGTACTTTTACAGGTATTAACAATGCAACTTGTACAAAAAATGCAGCACAAGAATGGGGGATTGCCAAAAATCTGGTGGTTGTAACCGACAATGCTTCTAACGTGGGCGTTGCCATTCAGGGATTCCTGCATGTGAAGTGTTTCGCTCACCCGCTCAATCTGGCCTCACAACGGGCGTTAAATCTGCCGACAGCAGCAAGGCTCATGGGGAGAGTGAGGCGCGTAACTGGCTTTTTCAACAGAACGGTGGCAAATGTCCGCGTTTGATTTAAATGCGGAAACGTCCGACGCGGACGGCGTATTTCTAATTTCTTTCTCCGATATCTCCATCTTTGTTTTGACCAACTTCCTACCAATCACACTGACCTGGGACCTCTGCTGACCTCACCAGAAAACATCTCAGCACCATCTAGTGGACTGAAAAAGCAATTGATTTTATTTTTCTAGTACCAAAAAGTTTATAGTTTATATAATAAAAGATCGATACTTGGCTTCCGTGTATCGATACAATATCGCCACGCAAAATATCGCGATACTATGCTGTATGAACACTAAATAAACATTCTGCTGTGATTTAATCACAATTGATAAAAAGATGCTGAAATAAATACATAATGATGATGATTTGTAAAAAGTTTGAATTCATGTTTTGTTAGTTCTCTCCTCAAGACGACAAGTAAATCACTTTTAAAATACTTGTTTTCTGAATGGAGCTCAGATCGATCGGTGCTATGCTAAGCTAACATTGTAGCAGCTCCATCAACACTCAACATGACGTCATCGAGGCTTAAATACGGCGTCTATTCATTGTTTGTACCGCCTGGTTTACACACATTTACACACGTATACTCATCGTTTGGTCTCTACTGATATGAGGTATCGTAGAGCTCTGAACACATCATGACGTCAGTGATGAAGGAGCATCTCAACGCTGATTGGCTATCGCGCAACACAGCGATGTTGAAAAATTTCAACTCTTTGCACCAATCGCAATTTTATCTCCTCACAGATTTGTCGTGATGTCAGTGAACGCATTGCTTCAGTGTAATGGGTTTTACTGCCCTTCGCTCCGTTTCCTCAGGCTTCAACCTCATTTTAACTTTGTTGGCTTGTTTTGAATTTTTCTCTCTGCTGCTTCTAACACGCTGTCTTCTCTTCACAGCAGTGTCCACCAAGATCTAACAGCTGGTACTAAGGTAGGAACCTCCTCTTCCTCTTTCTCTTCCTCTTCCTCTTCCTCTTCCTCTTCCTCCTCCTCCTCCTCCTCCTTCTCTTCCTCCTTCTCTTCCTCTTCCTCCTCAGCTCTCTCTAAGGCCAAATCCCAATGTCCCCCCTAAAGCCTCAAACCCTGAACCCTCAAGGACTTACTGACGTCACCTGGTTAGTGGTTGAGTGTGAGAGACTGTGAGGGCTTGAGATGGTGTAAATAGGAATGGGACATATCACGTTACCATGAAAACGACAAAAAATATGATGTATAATTGTAGGTATTTATTTTATACTTTGTAACGATTTAAACGTCTTCAGGCTCTTTCCTCACAAGATGAGGTAACTTCATATAATCTATTTACTCGTTTTTGTCAAAACAGCTTCAATGACAAAATCAAATATTTGATAAATAAATATCTTCTGATTTCAAGTAACATTTTTGTTCCATCTTTAACCCTTAATGTTTCTGAGTAAATGGATTATTCCAGGCTGAACACACGTGAGCCGTCCTCTTTGTTTACCTTTTTTTTTTTTTCGTCTCCATGCGTCCACTGGTTACCCCGTGTTTAACGTCACGTTGCAATGATTTGTGGGTAATTCCCTTCGGCAAAGTCAGCATCCTATGCTGATTTACGGTAAGGGTTCATAAAGGGCTCAAAATGTCTGCCAGAGAGCCCTCAAACACTCGATGATTTGACAGTGGGACAACCCTAATCCGTAAGGGTGGACATTGGGATTGGGCCTCTCATAGTTTTTGTTGTGTTCAAGGACCCTCAGACATCGGAGCTTAATTAATCAATTAGTTAATGGACAGAAAATCAATCGGTAACACGTTTGATTATTGATCAGCTGTTGGAGGCGTGTCTTGTTTGATTGATCAGCGGTTGGAGGCGTGTCTTTATTTTTTACATTTGTTTTACATTTTCTTATACTATATTCATCCCGGAAGGGGAAATTTGTCTCTGCATTTGACTCATTCCTGTATATAGGGAACAGTGGGCTGCCCATGACAGGCGCCCGAGGAGCAGTTAGGGGTTCAGTGTCTTGCTCAGGGACACTTCGACACAGGACACGTAGCAGCCAAGGATCAAACCGCTGACCTTGCAGTTACCGGACGACCCTCTCTACCCAGTGAGCCACGGTAGCCCCATCATCAGCTGTTGGAGGCGTGTCTTGATTGATCGATCAGCTGTTGGAGGCGTGTCTTGATTGATTGATCAGCTGTTGGAGGCGTGTCTTGGTTACATTGATCAGCTGTTGGAGGCGTGTCTTGGTTACATTGATCAGTTGTTGGAGGCCTGTCTTGGTTACATTGATCAGCTGTTGGAGGCGTGTCTTGGTTACATTGATCAGCTGTTGGAGGCGTGTCTTGATTGATTGATAAGCTGTTGGAGGCGTGTCTTGGTTACATTGATCAGCTGTTGGAGGCATGTCTTGGTTACATTGATCAGCTGTTGGAGGCGTGTCTTGGTTACATTGATCAGCTGTTGGAGGCGTATCTTGAGTATTTCCTGATCTAATGGATCAATAGATGAAGATGAATCTTCAGCTCTAATCAGGCTGATGGATCAATAACAGACGATGTTAACATGTATCAGGAAACAGGAACCTCTGGTTCTGCTGGTTCTACTGATCAGCTGATCACTTTGATCACCTGTGGTGGGCGTGTCCTTCATGTACCTGAGGTAGAGACAGACCTTTGTTGCTTCTGTTTCACATTAAAGGTCTTCCTGCAGTTGAGAAGACAGACTATCCTCCTGGGAGGGCTTTTATTGTGAAAGGAACAGTTTTATGTTAGAAATGAGATCGTGATTATTAATATAAATATATTTGTAAAAAATTATGAAGTAGATCAGTGTGAACATTTAGTTTAACGAGAGAAGATATTGGTGTCTGAGCTCCAAGTCTCCAGATGATCCACGCTGTTATGTGTTCATGAACGCATCGTCAGACACATGAAGAGACTGAGTGTTCACTGTAACATGGACGGTGGTCGTTAAACTACGTTCACTGCTCACTACCGAGTGTCTGAGTCTTTACTGCAGTCAAACAGTGACTGACTCCTGTGTAGAGTGAAGGTGTTCACACCAAGCGTGAGTAGATTACAAACCCTCTCAGATGCCATGACACTGGAGTGACGCGTATTCCTCGGAAAATTTAAACTTGCGCGAAAAAATGTTGTGCCGCTGCGGCGCGATAGCCAATCAGAGTTAAGATGCTCCTCCTTCATCACTGACATCATGATGTGTTCAGAGCTCTACGATACCTCATATCAGTAGAGAGTATAAATGTGTGTAAATGTGTGTAAACCAGGCGGTACAAACAATGAATAGACGCCGTATTTAAACCTCGATGATGTCATGTTGAGTGTTGATGGAGCTGCTACAATGTTAGCTTAGCATAGCACCGATCGATCTGAGCTCCATTCAGAAAACAAGTATTTTAAAAGTGATTTACTTGTAGTCTTGAGGAGAGAACTAACAAAACATGAATTCAAACTTTTTACAAATCATCATCATGTATTTATTTCAGCATCTTTTTATCAGTTTATTGTGATTAAATCACAGTAGAACGTTTATTTAGTGTTCATACAGCTGTAGTGAACACACAGTGAATACTCCTGATGATGAACGTTTAGTTTACAGGATATCTGGACTTCTACAACAAGTTCTAAACACAAAAACAGTTTATTTCTTTCGGAGAAATAAATGGCTTAAGTTAATAACGGCTTCCAGGGCGATAAGCCTGGGGCCCCTGCGAGTAACGTTTAAATTACACCTTGACACCTTTACACCTTCACTCATGAAGACGTTGGAACAGTCTTCAGTCTTTGTTGGTCTGATGTTCAGATGATACTAAACATCTGAGTCTGGAGATTAATCTGATCTCCCAGAAGCCCTTGCTCACATTCCTCTGGTTGGTATGTGGACCAGTCACAGGAATGTGAGCAAAACCTGAATCTGAGCCAGAACCATATGAAGAACAGGAAGTCACAGGAGGAGGGGGGGGGGGAGGGAGTAACAGGGAGTAACAGGGAGTAACAGGGAGTAACAGGGAGTAAGAGGGTGTAAGAGGGTGACTTTGAGGATCTCATGTGTCCTGTCTGCTCAGGCGAGTCACCTGAAACAGAACACAGACTGGATCCTGTTAAAGGAACAGTTCAGAGTTTGTTTCCTCAGGAACATCTGGAGCAGATGTTCTCCTCAGAGGTGTGAAGACTTTAACTTACTGAGATATTTAAGAGATGAGTTGTGTTCATCACAGTTAGTAAAGATGATGATGATGATGATGATGATGATGAAGGTCTCCAGCTGGACTAAAGGGGGGTATGAGGTCTGTGGTTGGTCCTTTGAACTAGAGAGCAGCAGTCTGTCTGTCCTCTGTGAGACAGACCCGGTCAGCAGCTGTCAGACAGCAGGTCCAGGTCCAGAGGAGACCAGGTCTCAGGTTTCTGCTCTTTTATTCATGAGAGGAGCTGTAAGAAGATCTGAGCTGCTTTTGTTCAGGAACACAAAGACACCAGCTGACGATTGGTCGGTCCGATCATCATGTTGTCCAATCAGCTTCTAGTCCTGAACTAGAATCACAGAAAGACATTTATTTAGTATCACAGGAGATCAGGACCCAAACCTTCATCTCTAGGATCTACTGGCTCATTTCTATGACACAACTAAAGCAATTAATGTTCAATAAAAACACTGAAATCCTCCACGGAGCCCATCATTCATTCTCACCTCATCATTACAATGAGATTCACAGGAGGCTTTTATTGTGAAATTCTTCAGTGTTGGTGTTTATTTTGCACCTTTTTAAATGCTGCAGTGAGAAACAGTAGAAGAAGAACTCTGTCTGTAGAATAAGGCTCTTTGTCCACATCTGGTTTTCATTGAGCTAAACAGGAAGTGCCCCCCCCATGTTTGACCGGTCTCATGGTGCCTGTTTAAAGGACATGTTGCTCTCTACTGCCCTCTGGTGGCAGCAGGGCTTCCTGTTTTAGTTCTTTATGTGACAAATGAAAGAACTTGTGAAGGACATTTTTCACTGTTCTGTTTGATAGACTGCTGTCCTTTTGTTTCCTGACACGTCTTCTGATTAAAGTCTAAATCAAATGTTAATAACTGACGGAGGAGATCAAACTGTTGTGTTTCAGAGAGGATCTGAAGAGGTTTTCCCCAGCGTCTCCAACGGCCCGTATATCATGAGCACCACAGGTCAGATGTGTTAAATATCACATTCATACTTAACAGGATCAATGGTTTCTATGTTTTAATATCAGGAATATTACTTTATTGAGATGTTATTGTCGCTCTAGAGGCAAGATTTAGTTCTCTTTAGACTTTAGACTTTCTACTTCTTGTATGATTGTTGATGAGATGATCACTGGTCATTGCTTCCTGTCCTCTGTAGCCAATGGAAACGACAGTAAGAAGTTCAAAGGTGACATAAGAGGTCCCGGGGTTCCATCCAGGGTCATCCACATCCGCAAGCTCCCCAACGACATCGTAGAGGCCGAGGTGATCAGCCTCGGCCTGCCATTCGGAGACATCACCAACCTGCTGATGCTCAAAGCCAAAAACCAGGTGCAGGACTTTTACAGTTGACGCTCTACTCACCGGTCCCGTACCGAGCCGCCCCTTACCGGCCCTGAACTGTCTGTACTAAACCGTCCTGTGTCCCCCTTCAGGCCTTCTTGGAGATGAACTCAGAGGAAGCAGCTCAGAACATGGTGGGTTATTACTCCACCGTGATGCCCATCATCAGGAACCATCTGGTCTACGTTCAGTTCTCCAACCACAAGGAGCTCAAGACCGACAACTCCCCCAACCAGGAGGTACACCTCACTCTATACTGTTAGCATCTGTTAGCATCTCCTCTACACCACCCATCCATCGTTAGCATCTGTTAGCACCTGTACAGTGCCCATCCATCCTTAGCACGTGTTTACATGTGTCCTCTCTCAGAGGGCCCAGGCAGCTCTTCGGGCCCTCACCACGTCTCATGTGGACCCGACTATGGGGGCTCCGAGCACCGTGCTGAGGGTCGTGGTGGAGAACCTGGTCTACCCCGTCACCTTGGACGCGCTCTGCCAGGTAAATACAACAACAACAACAACAACACAAGCAGGAGACACAAATAACTTAGATTTAACCGATCAGTTTCCTGTCTGGTCCTCAGATCTTCTCAAAGTTCGGCACGGTTCTGAGGATCATCGTCTTCACCAAGAACAGTCAGTTCCAGGCTCTGCTGCAGTATGCTGACGGAGTGTCCGCCCAGTCAGCTAAACTGGTGAGCATCACATCCTGCTGGTCCCACAGCCGGCAGGACCACACACATCCTCTGATGAGTACTTCACGGTTCACTGAGCTGCTCTTCTGTGCTTCAGTCTCTGGAGGGTCAGAACATCTACAACGGCTGCTGCACTCTGAGGATCAGCTTCTCCAAACTCACCAGCCTCAACGTCAAGTACAACAACGAAAAGAGCCGAGACTTCACCAGACCGGACCTGCCCACCGGAGACAGCCAGCCCACCATGGAGCACCCAGCCATGGCCACCGCCTTCAGTGAGAGACACGCACACACACGCACACGCACACACACATGTTGAACCTGTAGTTCAGGTGTGTCTCCTCTCCAGCTCCAGGTATCATCTCAGCTGGTCCGTACGGTGGAGCGACTCACACCTTCCCACCAGCCTTCACCCTCCAACCTGCTAGTGAGTCTCACCTGTTCAGGTTCATGTTGCTCTGTGCACCTGTGATAATGTTTCTGACCACATTCAAATATCTCACCATGTTTCATCTTAATAATTATTTGTAAAGAGAAACATTGTTTAATAGATCAAAATGAATCTACTTTTAGAAAACATGTCACTTCAGTGGAGAATACGTTTCGGAGGATTAAGATATTGATAGACAGGAAATAGATGATTCTGCATCACTATAACTTTATAATTTTAGTAATTAAAATTTCATAATTTCTTTTACATTTTAATTACTAAAATTTATTTTTAATAATGTAAAAATAATTTCAATATTTTTTTTATTTAAATTTTATTTAAAAAATGTAAAAAAGAAAATCTGTAATTATTTTAATTTTAAAATGAATAATGAATCATTTAATGAATAATTAAACAATTGATTAATTATTAATTATTTTTAATAGTTTGTAAACATATTTTTTCATAATCATTACATCATTAAGTTAGAGGAGCAAATGATCTACCTGTTAAAATACAAATGTTTAATTTATCTCATTATCTATGTTTTAATCTCTACATATTTACTTGGATCAGGTTTAATGTTACAGTAACATGTTTCAGGTGTTTTTAAAGGGTCAGTGTGTTGTCCTTAAATAGGTCCTTAAATGCAGCACACTGTCCCTTTTAAATGCAGTAAACTCCTAACAGCCAATCACATCTCTGCTCATGTTGATTTCATTTCAAAATAAGAGCGTGCTGTAATTCTCAAGACGACCCAGCTGTGGTCTCATTAGTGTCTCACCCGTCTCACCCCTCCCACCCGTCTCACCTGTCTCACCCCTGCCACCTGTCCCATCTGTCCCACCCGTCTCACCCCTCCCACCTGTCTCACCTGTCCCACCTGTCCCACCCGTCTCACCCGTCCCACCCCTGCCACCTGTCCCACCCATCTCACCCCTCTCATCCGTCCCACCCGTCTCACCCCTCCCACCTGTCTCACCCGTGTCACCTGTCCCACCCGTCTCACCCCTGCCACCTGTCCCACCCGTCTCACCCCTGCCACCTGTCCCACCCGTCTCACCCCTCTCATCTGTCTCACCCGTCTCACCCCTGCTACCTGTCCCACCCGTCTCACCCCTCTCATCCGTCCCACCTGTCTCACCCGTCCCACCTGTCCCACCCGTCTCACCCCTGCCACCTGTCCCACCCATCTCACCCCTCTCATCCGTCCCACCCGTCTCACCCCTCCCACCTGTCCCACCCGTCTCACCCGTCCCACCCCTCACACCCGTCTCACCCCTCACACCCGTCTCACCCCTCACACCCGTCTCATCCCTCACACCCGTCTCATCCCTCACACCCGTCTCACCCCTCCCAGTGTCCTCCCACTACCCAGGCCTGATCCCCGCTCTGCCCGGGGCCCTGGCCTCTCTGGCCCTCCCCGGGGTCTCCAGACTGGGGTTCCACCACCACCTCTCATCTGGAGTCTCTGTCCTGCTGGTCAGCAACCTGAACCCTGAGGTGAGTGCTTCTCTCTGTCCGTCCTCTTCTGCTTCTTATCGCTTCATCTGATAGATAAGACCACTAAACCTTGTCCTGTGTGCAGTGCATTGTGGTCCGCAATGTTTATTATTAACATGTCGGACAAAAACAGAAGATGTAGACGAACGATGTTTTAGAGTTCAATGTTAGAAAAGTTAATAGATTATATGATCACACAACAGACGCACAGACACACACATGTGACCGCCTCTCTAAAGGTAATTAACCGTCTGATTGACCCCCCCCTCACCTGTCTCTCTCTCTCTCTCTTTTTTCCCCTATTTAATTTGTTGCCATGGAAACGGACCCTCCCACCTCTACCTCTCTAAAGAGAGTCACGCCCCTCTGCCTCTTTGTTCTCTTCGGTATGTTGTCACTCGCTTCTTATTTTGAAATTCAGTCACTTGTTTGTTTTGATTTTAACTTCCTGTTTTCAGAGTTTTATTTTGTCACATTCTGTGTTTTGAGTTTATTCACAATATTGAATTATTATTAAAAGTTTAGTCTTCAGGGCTGTTGAGCCCCAAAACTGAGGAAAAAAGACACTTTGTTACAGATTAAAATGTTAACAAAAATAATATATATGTTATAATATAATATATATAATATATAATAATATAATATATATATATATATATATATATAATAATATAATATAATATATATATATATATATATAATAATATAATATAATATATATATAATAATATAATATATATATAATAATATAATATAATATATATATATATATATATATATATATATATTAGTGCTGGTCAACGATTACAATTTTTATTGCAATTAATCTCATTGTTATGTGCAAAGTTCAATAATGAATTAAAAAGTAGTGTATTGCGCACTTTTATTTTAAAAGTACTGCTATATGAACAAAAGTGCAATAACATTTGGTTTGGAGGAGGGGTTCTGGACCCGAGGCGAAGAAGGAAGTGACGCCACACAAACACAACTGCTTGCTGCCTGGTTCTTGTGTTAAAAATGTCTGCTTAATAATAATAATAAAAAACGTTAACGCACGATAATATAATTGTCGGCATTAATTTTCGCGATAATAAAGCGTTAACTTGCCCAGCACTAATAATAATATAATATATAAATATTAGTGCTGGGCAACAATTACAATTTTTAATCGCATGATTTTTTTGCGATTAATCTCATTGTTATGCGCAAAATTCAATAATGAATTCAAAAGTAGTGTATTGCGCACTTTTATTTTAAAAGTACTGCTATATGAACAAAAGTGCAATAACATTTGGTTTGCAAACACTTTAAACAAATCAGGTTCTTTTTAACAGCAGTATTCCCTTTACACAGTAGCAGTTATAATACAGTTATAATGATTCTGATAATAGATATTCAGCCGGTGTTCCCAACTTCATCTTCATGTGTGTAAGAGATGCAATTTGAATTAAAGCTGCGAGCAGTGATGAACGGGCCCTCGCATCCTCCCGCACGTCGGGGGTGCCGGCGGGACTCTGGCCTGCGTGTCCGAGAACGTGCGCGACCGTCGGACAGCGCGTCCGCGAGTGAGACATGGCACTGTGAGCATTAGTGAAAATGAGCTTGTGGACATCCTCAGGGCATGATTGTTATCAAGCATGGGAAGTTCGGGACCGTTTGGAACAAATCCAGCTACATCAGCTTGAGGCGACTTCCGGTAGGGTTTAGAGCATGGTCCCAAGAGACTTGTTTTTAAGTCTCCATAGGATACATGTGCCTACCAAGTTTCATACATGTAGCTGAAACGTAGCGCTGGGGCTGGTCTTTTGAAATATTGTAGGGGGCGCTACAGAGGCAATTTAAAACGGCCAAGGCCAAAAATGATATGAAATATTTCTTCCAATGCCTTTGACACATGTACAAAGTGCCATGAAATTTTGAGCATCCCAACCCACTAAACCATATTTCCTTCAGCCAGTAGGCGGCGCTATGAGTTATTGAAATTTTTTCAATTGAAGTATATCAGGCTTGAAGTGGCATCATGCATACGAAGTTTTGTGCGGATTGGATATGTACCTTGGAGTTATAACAACTTCCTTTTTCATGCCGAATGAGGCAAAATGGCCACCACGCCACGTCAAGAATTTTGATAACTTTTCATCACAAAGGTCTTAAGAGCATCCTGACCAAATTTTAAGGTGATCGCATAAATTCTGTAGGAAGAGTTCGTTAAAGTACGAAGGCTGAAAAATGCAAAAAGTGACAAAGCACAAAATCGCGTGTTTACTGTAGCCTAGTGGTTGAATGAAATGAAAATATGCAGGGTATGTTACTGGATGCAATGTGCACATATGCTGCAAATTTGGTAATTTTAGGACAAACGGTTGAGAAGTTATGGGTATTGATATATAGGCCACGCCCTAAGAAGTTTATTGGTCCATATCTTGTAAACGCAAAGAGATATCAAAAAGCTTTTGATAACTTTAGATGACATAGAACCAATAATGATCCACAGCAAATTATGTAGTAATCGGACCCAGCGTGTAGGAGTTTGCAAAAATGTGTTTTTCACTAAATTCAAAATGGCGGAAAATCTAAGTAGGCGGAGCTTAGGGGTCTGAGAGGCTTTTTTTTAGATCTAGTGGAATTGGACATGTGTGTTGAATTTCAAGTCAATCGGACATACTGGCCGATGGGCGTCGCCGGTCCGACTTGTAGGGGGCGCTACAGAGCCATTTTTTTACACACAAATATGCAACCTATGGCAGATGGTTTTCTTCACCAGACCTGAAAAATTTGCAAAATTGGTGAGTTTCCATGCATGGCAAGTACCCCAAAATGCTCCCAACCCACAAAAATAAAAATGACGAAAAATAATAATACCCCATAGAATTTCAATAGGGCCTTCGCTGGCCCGACGTTGTCGGTTGCTCGGACCCTAAATATACACCTTGAAAACTGCAAACCTATCTACGTCATGTTTTTTATGTTTGTTAAATTCTCAGTAGCGGTAACTAAATGATATGCTTATTATACATATTCCAAACATAAAAACCCATAAAAACATAAATTTGAATGAATCATTTATTTTTTGGGTATTTTGGTCAGACACGTATGCAACGCTGATTACCGTAATATGTGTGGTATTTATTATAAATGTACGTTGGTACATAGAGGGACTTAGGACCCAGGGGAATGTAGGTGAAGGAAACGGGAAGAGACGGAAGAGACGCCACACAAACAGCTGTTCACCGCTTGCTGCCGGTTCTTGTGTTAAAAATGTCCACTTAATAATTAAAAAAAACTGCGTTAATAATAAAACAATAAAATAATTGTCGGCGTTAATTAATTAATGCGCTAACGTGATAATAACGCGATAACGCGTTAACTTGCCCAGCACTAATATATATATATATATATATGAAATATCAACATTTACATTAAGACAAATTAGACAAATTAGAAGTTAGAATAAATAATGATTCACTCATGTCAGATTCTAGAAGCTTGACTTTGGTGAATGTTCTTTAATAATCAGTCAGAAATAATAATAAAAAGGTTATAAATGATAATAAGTGACAAGTAATAATGAAAAGGTGATAGTTGTGAGTCAGTGTGAAAGTCCTTAATTTGAACTCTCCCGTTACTGAGGAACCGTTTATGGGATGTCTCCCTGTCGTCATGGGGACTACATGTGACAGAAGCTGTTTTTATTGTTTCATCTCAGTAACGTTTGAGTTTCCTTCAGTCTGCATGTCCTCAGTGCTGAATCATCACCACTCCCATGATTCATAGCTGCTACACTGTGATCTGACCCGTAGCTTCCTCACCGTTTCCTGTTTAACTCCTGAACTAAAGTCACGGCTTTGTTAGCGTTGGTTCTTTGTGACGACAGGTTTTATATTCTCTGTTTGAATAAAGACGTCACGTTTAACAAAGTCTACGTTGTTATGCTCATAAGACTTCCTGTTTGAGAAGAATTGAACCTTTTTCTTTGTTAAGGTGTTTATGGCGACGTGATGAGAGTCAAGATTCTGTTCAACAAGAAGGAGAACGCTCTGGTTCAGATGTCTGACTGCACTCAGGCTCAGCTCGGTAAGGAAACATTTAGATGAAGTCAAGTTACAATCAACATGTTATATTATGTGACAATGATTCAAACTTCTATTCAGTGAAGTAAGATCAAGTTTAGTTGCTTTAAAAGTTCTCAGAAGAGTTCAAGTCAGAAACTTTATTCAAGTTATTCAATAAATGTTTGAATCCTAAAATGTCACGTATGTTTTATTTTCAAGTAAAAGGGGAGAGGATAAAAACAACAGAACATAATGTCTTAGAGTTAGAGAAGAGAAAGAAGTAATCCGATTCTTTACTGTCTGGTTTGCAGCCATGAGCCACCTGAGCGGACAGCAGCTCCACGGGAAGTCTCTGCGCATCACGCCGTCCAAACACACCAGCGTCCAGCTTCCCCGTGAAGGCCACGAGGACCAAGGCTTGACTAAAGACTACAGCAACTCTCCCCTGCACCGCTTCAAGAAGCCCGGCTCCAAAAACTACTCCAACATCTTCCCACCTTCTGCCACCTTGCACCTGTCCAACATCCCGTAAGTCCTCCACCAGTCCTCCAACACGACTGAAACTACCTGCAGCATTCCTTTAATGCTCATGTTACTTTGTGTCTGCAGCCCGTCTGTGGTTGAGGACGACCTCAAGATGCTGTTCTCCACCTCAGGAGCCATGGTCAAGGCCTTCAAGTTCTTCCAGTGAGTCCTTGAAATTCCTTTTCTTGTTCAGAAACTCCTGTGGTTGTCCCGTCCTGAAGCCTTTATCCTGACCCTGTTACCCCATGTCCTAGTCCTGAAGCCTTTATCCTGGCCCTGTTACCCCATGTCCTAGTCCTGAAGCCTTTATCCTTACCCTGTTACCCCATGTCCTAGTCCTGAAGCCTTTATCCTGACACCCCATGTCCTCATCTTTAACCCTCATCTTTACTGACTGAAGCATTCATTCTTAAACCCTAAAACCCTGAACCCTCACCTTTCTTGTCCTGGCCCCGAAGCCCTTCTTGTCCTGGCCTTTGTATTTGCCCTGAACTCGTACTCCTGTCCTGAAACATTGATTCGATCATGTGACTTTGTAGACTTCCTGTGTGGTCTGAAACGCTCCTCTTGGTTTCTCCTTCAGGAAGGACCACAAGATGGCTCTGATCCAGATGGGCTCAGTGGAGGAGGCCATCGAGTCCCTCATCGAGTTCCACAACCACGACCTGGGAGAGAACCACCACCTGCGGGTCTCCTTCTCCAAGTCCTCCATCTGAGCTTCAGACTTCCCTGGATGGGGTCCACTACACTCCGATCATTCCTACCAGTCTGCAGGAGCCACCGGGAAGTCTGGTGTGATGTTAATTTATTTTTTTAAACTCATTTTTAGGTTCTTTAAGAGGATTGGGGTCATTTTAAGAACCATTTGGAGGAAGTCAGAATTCTGGAGTTAATCAGAAGTCGGGAAGTAAAGTTGGTATCAGAAGCCGTCATTCTGAGCTCATCGTCAGGATTCGGACTGTTGTTGCGTTCGTGTATTCGTGTCCTTGTTTTGAAGTTGTTACCTTTTAGCCACTCTTGCCTTTCGACTTTAATCCTGGATTCAAGGATTAAAGTCAGCCTTCTAAATTAATTTCTCTGGAACGTGGCCTAAAGTTATTCTAATCCCGACTTTATTACCTCAGAATTCTTTCTGTAATCTCAGTTTTCCTGTGGTCCTGATCCTCTTCTCTCAAGTCCCCCCCCAGACCAGACTTAGATTGATCAGATGATCCTGTGCCTTATTCCTGCAGTCACAACGACTCTGACGTGTTAAAAGTCAAATGTCCCATCATGCCTGTGGGCAGAGAGCAGGTTTACAGTTGGTAAAGGTTTACTGTTGCTGTGTTACAGATGTATCTTTGTTTTATTGGTGTTGTTTTGTACTGCTGGTGACGAGCATCAAACACGTGAACTCTTTCTTGTTTGCTGGTCTTTTGACCTCCGATGCTCTTTTGTTCTTTTCCTCTTTTCATTTCTTTATTTCCATGTATGCAATCACGTTTTATTCAAATCAAATATTGTAGCAATATTTTAATCATTCCTGAACTTTTGTTTCCGTGGTGTTGTGTTAGATCTGTGAGCTCGTCTCTGAACGGTTTTATTTATTAGTTTGTGATCCACTACAGCTGAAACCAAAAACGGCCTTTTAGATGCAAACGAACCCGCCGGCCTCAGGTTCCTGGTTTAAAGGACTCAACGAGAGATGGAAGAAGGTGAACTGGTTCAGGCTCTGGTGGGGTTTTACTGTGGGAATGTTTTCAGTGTGACTTCAGTGTAACGTGGAGTGCCTTCAAGACAGACATCAGGTATTAATTCCTCTCTACTCCGAGATGTTAGAAGAAGAAGAAACCACACGGTGCTGTTTGGTTTATCTGTGTCTTAATATTCTCACGTCGACATTCCAGCTGCTCAGACTGAACTGAACGTGATGCATTCAAGACGCCTGGGACGTTTTACATGAGTCCAGATTCAGGTTCTTCCTCCAGAAGTCCTGAATCTGGACTCAGACCAGCAGATGAAACCTGAGACATTAGGACGTCTGTGGATCAGAGTTTATGTTGTTTCTCTGTCAATAATCACAAACGTGTATTTAGTATATATGTATTTGATGATGACGATGAAGGCCATGTTGATGGGTGAAAGCTCTGGTTGTCTGTCCCGGTGTTTGAGTCTGTGAAGTCACATCCAGCGGACCAATGAAAACGCTTCTGCTGGATGTAAATATTAGTTACACGATGAAATAAAGTCTTGTTTTGTCCCAGGTGATTTGAATGCATCACAGACGTGTAGGCGGGACCAGCCGGTCAGCAGGAAGTGGATGAACTTTGTAGCCCAGTTCTGTGTCTGACAGCTGATTGGTGGTTTTATATCTGATGTATATTTTGATTCTGAGCCTTCGACTGTTTGTCACAAAAAAAACAACTAAACAGATTAAATCACTTTTTATCTAAAAAGGTGTCTCTTTGGTTTCTGGGTAATTATGATGTAATGTCTCACTTTTTTATGGGAGGTAATACTCATGAATTAAAAGTTCACAATGAGCTCCAGTTTTTACAAGAATGCATCAGTAATAATACTCATGATAGAATATCTGTAATAATACTCGTATAATGGAATATCAGTAATAATACTCGTGATGGAATATCAGTAATAATACTCATGATGGAATATCTAATAATACTCATGATGGAATATCGGTAATAATACTTAATACATAATGTATTTTTACTACATTTGATTATACTGACATACTTTTACTGAAGGAACATTTTACTGTTACAAAGTATATTAACAGTGTGGTATTAGTACTTTAGCTACAGGATGTAAACAGATCAGATAGTTAGTGATCTGAAGTTTTTCAGTGTTTTCTGATCAGAACCAGCAGGTGGCAGCAAAACACTAAGAAATACTCATGAAGACAAGCAGAGACGATACACAGTACATAAATACTGTGGATTAGTACATTCAAAATGTGTATTAAAACATAAGAATTATGTGTATTAATACATTAATGTTGTGTACAACTTGAAGATCTTAAATCTTTTTAAGGTTGAAGACGCTTTAAAACTCCGTTGGGATCAAAGTATTATAATAATTTGGATCAAAACTCATTTTAGACGACAGTCGATTCTCTTTTAATGTGAAACTTCTTTCAGTGTTTTTCCTTTTGAACCATGCTGGAAATAACTGATAATAAATGCATTATCTCTAAGAAGAGGAGAGGAGGAGGAAGAAGAAGAAGAGGCGGAAAAAGAAGAGGAAGAAGAAGAAGAGGAAGAAGGATGAAGAAGAGGAGGAGGAAGAAGAACAAGAGGAAGAGGAGGAGGAAGAAGAAGATTTGATTTTTTTATTCCTTTTATTGATCCAGGAGACACCAGATCACTGTCACGTCATCAATTAAAAAAATAAAATAAAACTCATCCACCCACAGAAACATACCAACATATCATACATGAACGATCAGCTCTGCCTCCTCCCCCACGGAGCATAAAACCCCCCCAATAGTCACATCGTCCATCATTTCATAGTAAGTGTATTCCACCCTCAGTCTGGCCTTCATCAGTCCCTTCAGAACCGGTACCAGCTCCACACTGCCGGCACTCTGAGCCCGGTTCCTGCCTGTTAACCAAATAGCCAACTTAGCAGTACCGGACAAAAAGTTCACCAACGTGTGAACTGTTTTTCTCTTAGAGTATTTGGGACCAAAGACAAACAAAACAACAGTAAAAACATCCCCAAGACCCTGGAACCACCTTTTTAAAAGTTCAAACAGTGCTGGCAGCCGAGGACACTGAACGAACAGATGTATAAGAGTTTCACTGTGGGAACAGAATAAACACCCCTCCCCCAGCTCAGGATCAAGGTGCGCTCTGTACCCGTTTGTGGCTATTGCCCCGTGTACGACCCTCCACTGGAGGTCTGCTGTCCGCTTTTCAATGGACAGCTTGTACAGAGACCGCCAGCTGCCTTTAGGAGAAACATCTGGACCAAAGAACTCAGTCCACCTCGACTCCTTCATCCCCGTCAAAGAGCGCAAGTTGACAACCGTCATACCACTGGTCACACAGAGCTCGGTTTGCAACAAACTCTCTGGGGTATGGACAGGGCGGCACAGACTTGCTCCACCACTCTGTTGATCAGCCGGACTGAAGTGATGCTGCTGTTGTCTCTCAGGGCGTCCATCGATGTCGCCGTCATCCTCATCAGATGGCCCAGTTTGGTGCAGCCAGCCTCTCTGAGACTCGCTCGCAGGCTGGCAGATTGCAGAGTTTGAGTCTTTATAAAGTTGTTTAAGAACAATGGTTCCTCAAACAACCACATTCCAGGAAACTCATTTGTGCCCCGTGTGGTTTTGAGAATCTGCCATGCCTGAAGTACAGAGCTGTAGAACGATGTAAGTCCCGTAAAGTCCAAAGTCTCTGGTTGTAGGAGGAACAGCTGCTTGTTGTAGCCCAACCGCCCAGCTCTCCTCAGCAGCAAACGAGCTGTGTCGAGCCAGCTTGGGCCACAGTCGTAGAGTCTTTGAGCTGTCTGGAGTCGAAAAGAGGCAATTTTGGACTGAATGTCAATCAGTCCGTGCCCCCCCTCATCAACAGGCAGGTACAGAGCTGCTGCCCGGACCCAGTGCTTGCCAGACCAGAAAAAGCCGACGATGGATCTCTGGATGTCCTCAATCAGGCCTCTCGGTGGCGTCAGAGCGATGAGTCTGTGCCACAGAGTCGAGGCAACTAAGTTATTGGCAACCAGAACTCTTCCCCTATATGACAACTGGGGTAGCAACCATTTCCATTTAGAAAAACGAGCGCACACTTTGTCCTTCACTCCCTCCCAGTTCTTTGCTTGAAAGCCCTCGGTTCCCAAGAAAACTCCCAGGACTTTCAGTCCCTCTTTCCCCCACTCCAGTCCACCAGGCAGACTAGGTGCTGCCCGGTCCCTCCACTGTCCCACCAACAAGGCTTCGCTCTTGGCCCAGTTCACCCGTGCAGATGATGCCTTTTCATAAAACGATAAGGCATCCTGCAAACATTGAACGTCCTTCTGACTGGTGACAAAGACACGTACATCATCTGCATAAGCAGATACAATAGGAGGACGATCAAGACTGGAGGTCCTCGGCAGTGAGAGACCGCTGAGTCGACCGCTCAACCTGCGCAGTAAGGGCTCAATGGCTAAGCTATATAACTGACCTGAAATAGGACAACCCTGTCTTATCCCTCGATGTACAGGGATTGGCCGACTCAGCCCTGCCCCCGTCTTCACCATACATTGAGCACCACTGTACAATAATCCAACCCAAGCCAGAAAACCATCACCAAAACCAAAAGCCCTAAGTGCAGAAAACAGATATGAGCGATCCACCCTGTCAAAGGCTTTCTCCTGATCTAATGACACAACACCAAAATTTACATTATTTTTCCTGCACAAGTCCAAAGTGTCTCTCATGAGGAAAATATTGTCCATAATTGTCCTGCCAGGTACACAATATGTTTGGTCTGAATGTACCACTATGTCCAGGTTGTCCTTGAGTCTATTTGATAAGGCTCTGGACAGCACCTTATAGTCAGTACAGAGGAGGGCCACCGGCCTCCAGTTCCTGAGTAACGCCAGGTCTCCTTTCTTTGGCAGCAGGGAAAGCACCGCTCGCTGACAGGAGACAGGAAGAGATCCTGTTCTGAAACACTCCAAAAGAACACCATGCAAGTCATGTCCAAGTATATTCCAGAAGCGTTTGTAGAAGTCAGCGGAGAGGTCATCAATCCCTGGGGCCTTACCCGATGCCATCTGATTAACAGCAACCGTCAAATCCTCCAGAGTCAGCCCACAATCCAGAGCAGCTTTCTCCTCCGGGCTGAGCTGAGGAAGCCCCTCCAGAAGCTCCTGCCGACACTCCAGGCTGCACTGCTCCGCCCCAAAGAGGTCAGCGTAGAAATCCATGGCATGGTTCCTCATCTCGCCCGGGCTGGTGGTCACTCTCCCTCCTGGAAGCCTAAGGCAGGTCATCTGCTTCCTCTGTGCCACCGTTCTCTCCAGGTTGAAGAAGAAAGAGCTTGGGGCGTCCATGTCCTTCAGCTGGAGGAAGCGAGACCTGACAAGAGCTCCCTTCACCCTCTCCTGCAGGAAGGAGCTCAACTCCAACCTCTTCTCCTGGAGCAGTTGACCCGTAGCAGGATCTTGGTCTCGGTGTAGCCCCTCCTCAATATCCCTGATGTTGGCCTCCAGCTCCTGGACTGCTGCCTTGATCTTAGCAGTGGAATGGGAGGTGTACTGCTGGCAAAAAACACAAAATTGTGTTTTTCCGACCTCCCACCACAGCTTCAGAGAACTAAAATCAGTTTTTCTGCTTTTCCACATCAGCCAAAAAAGCTCAAAGCTCTTGCAGAAAACAGTGTCCTGCAGTAGTTTGTTGTTGAAGAGCCAATAGGACTTGACCCTTGACCTGGTGAAATGATCAACTCTATAGTGATGATGTGGTGGTCACTGAAGCCAACTGGACTGATGCTACTGTGGAGCAATCTGGAGCTAAGACCCTGTGAAATGTATATCCTGTCTAATCTGGCTGCACTCACCCTGTTATTGTTGACCCTCACCCATGTGTACTGTCTGGATTGTGGATGTTTGGTTCTCCATGCGTCTAGCAGGTCCAGATGTGCGATAACACTGTTCAGGCTGTGAGATGATTGTGGATGTGGTTCCTTACCGGTCCTGTCTACCATACAGTCCAAAGTGCAGTTAAAATCACCACCAATAACTAAATGTTGTTGATGATGGTTCTTTAGTTCATTGTCCAGTATGTTGAAAGAAGTCACTCTCTGTTCCCTGGTTTGATGCATAAATATTGACAAAGCAGAATATTGAGCTCTCAATTTCTGCCTTCACAATCAGCAGCCGCCCCTTCACCACCTCAGTAGAGACAAGATGGAACTGCGACCCCTGCACTAGTATTAGTGCCATGGCTGAGGGCACTCGACCCGTCCCACCATAAGCCCCAGTCTACCTCATCTGATGGCACCGTGTGTGTCTCCTGCAGAAACAACACATGGACCTTTTTTTAAGTGGAGACTTCAGATGTTAAAGCCCGTTTCTGTGGATCTCTGCCACCATTAATGTTTAATGATGTGATGTTAAGGCTCTGCACTGAGGGGTCAGAGAAGAGAAACAGAGAAACAAACACTGTAAGGTACATGATCATTTACCTTTTAGTCTTTTTAACAATTTTACCTTTTTGTGTTTTTCTAAGAAGAGTGACGTGTTTTTTAAGGCGGAAACGCTTCCTGTCATCCAAGAGGTCGAAGCCAACCAGTTTTATAAGTATGTTGACTTGATTTGATGAATTTAGTGATGTCACTGAAGTAATCGCTTACTTTGACAGATTTTTTATATGTTTGATCTAGAAAAGAGTTTATTTCTATCAGTGAGTACAGATCTGTGTGTTTTCTGGTGGTTCCACTCACAGACTCCATGTCTGACTGTTAGACACACTGGGTTCAACACTTGTGGAGGCTGCTTCCTCCACGGTGTCTTCTGTCTGGGGTTGTCCAGTCTGAGAGCTGCTGTTCTCTGCAACATCAGCCTGTTGCTCCTCTGCTTGGCTCTGCTCTTTCTCACCCTTGTCTTTATTTTTTAACTGTGAGCCAGCGGCCCCAGCCGCCGCGCCCGCAATACCGCAATCCGCAGCCGCTGGCCCGGCCCCAGGTCCGCCAGCCGTAGTTTCGACCGCAGGTCCGCCAGCAGTAGTTTCGACCGCAGGTCCGCCAGCCGTCGGTTCGACCGCAGGTCCGCCAGCCGCCGGTTCGACCGCAGGTCCGCCAGCCGTCGGTTCGACCTCAGGTCCGCCAGCCCTCGGTTCGACCGCAGGTCCGCCATCCGACGGTTCGACCACGGGTCCGCCAGCCGTCGGTTCGACCACGGGTCCGCCAGCCGTCGGTTCGACCACGGGTCCGCCAGCCGTCGGTTCGACCACGGGTCCGCCATCCGTCGGTTCGACCACGTGTCCGCCATCCGTCGGTTCGACCACGGGTCCGCCATCCGTCGGTTCGACCACGGGTTCTTCATCCGCGGACGTGGCGTCCGCTCCGGTGTCTGTGTCAGCAGAGCCGGCCTGCTTTCTTGCGGACAGGCAAACCGTTTGTGTCCAACATCGCCACACTCGAAACCCTTGAGCTGTCCGGAGCTGGCATACACCATGTAGGAGCCGTCTCCGTGCTTCACTCTGAAGGACACCTCCAGTGTTTGAGTCGGTGAGTCCAGAAACATGAACAGCTGCCGCCTCAGAGACTGAACGTGCCTCAGCTTAGGAACTTCCCGAACCTCCGGAGCTCTTTCTCCAGCAGCTCCTTCTGGATAAACGGTCGGAACACCGGACACGGTGATCCGCGTGGAGGGAGCTGACAGCGGGGAGACCTGCACAAATGTGTCCCTGATGAACACTCCGCTCTCGATCAGCTGGTAGACTAGAGGCTCTTGTTTCAGGAACACCACCACTGCTTTGTTCATTCTGGAGGCAAAGCTGAGCTCATCGTGTCCCACCTGCTCACCGGCAGCCAGCAACAGCTCCTCCACCGTCACGCTGTTATCCGGGGGGACGATCCTCACTCCCTGCCGGAGAAGAGGAGGAAGAGGAAGAGGAAGAGGAGGAGGAGGAAGAAGAGGATGAGGAGGAGGAGGATGAAGAGGAGTAGGAGGAAGAAGAGGAAGATGATGAAGAAGAGGAGGAGGAGGAAGAAGAGTAGGAAGAAGAGGAGGAGGAAGAAGAGGATGAAAAGGAGTAGGAGGAAGAGGAGGAAGAAGAAGAGGAAGAGGAGGAAGAGGGAGAGGAGGAGGAAGAAGAGTAGGAAGAAGAGGAAGAGGAGGAGGAGGAAGAAGATAATGAAACAGAAGAAGTGGAGCTTTACAGACTGAAGGAACTTCATCTCCGTATCTACTCCCCCCCCCCATGTTGTGAACCAGTGACACGCAGCAGAACAGAGGGATTGTGGGTAAAAAAAAAACGCCGGCACGCCAGCTTGGTCAAGATCTCAGGAAACGTTTAACATAATCCTCACATAACACACGCACGCGCACGCACGCACGCACACACACACACACACACACACACACACACACACACACACACACACACACACACACACACACACACACACACACACACACACACACACACACACACACACACACACACACACACACACACACACACACACACACAGGGATGGACAGAATAACAGAAACACCAACATCAAACTGTAGCAGCTTTCTGATTATAATGTGTTGAATAAAAGAATAAAACATTTATTAGTTGGTTAATACAGTAAAAAGTACAATATGTACCTCTGACATGTAGTACAGTAAAAAGTACAATATGTACCTCTGAGAAGTAGTACAGTAAAAAGTACAATATGTACCTCTGAGATGTAGTCCAGTAAAAAGTACAATATGTACCTCTGAGATGTAGTACAGTAAAAAGTACAATATGGACCTCTGTGGTGACGGTACTAGTGTTACCTGTAACCAGTGTTGGGCCTTCTGTGCTGTCCGACTACAGTTGAACCAGCTCCTAATAAGCTCATTATGACGCCACAGCTATGGTTATTTGTTTCTAGGGGTGTAATAATACACGTATTCGTATTAAACCATTCGGTACGAGGCTTACGAACCAAACAATACGTTTGAATAATACTAGTGCGTTTGGAAAATGTAGAAGCTTAAATTGTGGGAAATATAATGTTTTCGGTGGAGCCACTGCTCAACCTGGCAACATGCTGTCTGACACGCCCACCACAGAAGAACAACATTGTACCCTGAGGTGCGTGTGTTCTGGGAGGCTACGCTAAACTAGCTTAGCAGGAAATCCAACAGCCGCACAAACGTTACAAACTCTCCCCGCAGCGTTTAGCTGTTCTCTACTGATTCAAACAGGAATAAAGCAATCGCCACACAATCCCCATTTCTCCAGACCATCATTCTTGCTTTGTTAAAGAAAACAAAACCTCAAACAGAGAATCAAATGTCCGACAGTAACCCCGCGATGACGGGATGCTGTGTCATTAACGGACAATGCATATAGTCCAAATCAATGTAATCAACACAATGACAAGAACAAACTCACAAGAACCAGTCACATATATTGATATGACAACAAAGCAACAAATCAATCCAGCAACGCTGCAGCGCTAGAGCACGAGCCATTCATATTATTCATAAAAACGACACCATAGACAAATGAACAAAGTAGTAACGCTACTGCAGATGTAAAAAAACAAAAGCAGTTAACTTACCACAGCTGCCTTCACTTAAAGACAAAGTCCATCCTCCTTTCTTTGTTAACAAAGAGTTTAATACCGCGGTTGTACAGAACATCGGTGCAGTTCAGTTCCAGTCAGAGTCCTCCTGCGAACGTGTTCGTTGAGTTGTAAATCCACTCGGGTCTCAGCAAAAGTTTACAAAAGCACGTAGCTTGTAAGTGTCCTGTTGTGCTATGGTGTCTTGTAGCAGCCTTGGTTAGCCACCTCAGGTTAGCGTAGCGTAGTTCCAAACACCAAGAGCTCAGTCGCAAATGAAACGCATTCTTAGCCATAACATGTGCAACACTTCTTCGCCGCTGTCAGCCAGAAATACTGTTCTTACGAATCCTTTTCCATGCTGAGTCAGGGCTGCTAGCTGTGGGGTTGACCGACCCTTTCCTACGATGTCAAGTTTTTCTGGAAATGTCCTCCAGAAAGATGTTGTCAGTAACTCCCAAATCCGCTTCTCCTCCTTCAGCCATTGAGTGTTAAAAAAACAAAGCTACACCAAGCAAAATGCTAAAAATGTCATGTCAATGTCATAACTTCTTACATATCTTTTAACTTGAACTCTTACTAAACACTAAGTTCTGCAAGCTGCTTCAGTTTCACAACAGTCACGCTGGCCCACTGACCAATCACGGCGCACGTTAATGCTGGCGTACTTGTAGGCTACCTCAGTAGCTCTGGCATGTCAAAGAATACACCCAACATATCAAACTAAAGATCTGATTGGTTGAACACTATGACAATCAACAATATCATCCCCATTCACTTAAACTGCAAAGGGATTCACTTGTGAGTCTGCAGGCCTCGGGCCTCTCTTCTTACCTAGAGACACAGAGGTGAAATCTGATTGGATAAAAGCTCTACTTAAAACAAGCTGCACTGGAAGCAGAGCAACTGAGTAAGACAGTAGTTGTGCAATGAGAAAATAAGATAATGGGAAAAATATTTTTATAAATTAGAATACATGTAGTGTATTTATGAAAAATTATTAAATTATAAAATAGCTATAACTTTGTGATTCTGTTTAGGCCAGCAGAGAAGGCTTTGCAGGCCCTGAGGGCCCACCACTGGTGTAACAAAGTACTCCTCTGTGGTAAAAGTACTACAGAGGAGCATGTGGATCCTCCTGTGAGTTGAAGTGATGTTTTTGATATTTTGGGACTTTTCGGAGGCTAGCAGGGGACATATTGGCTGAGCTCACCAAGGTGTGCTAATGCCTGGTGAGCAACTACTTTAAATGCTAATTCTGCCGCCGCCTTCCGTCCTGCACCCCAAAATATCAGCTAACTACCTCGGAGCCAATCTCTTCCTCCACATTTCCTCGTCCTCCGCTCCCCGCAGAGCGACCGCCGTAAACAAACACAACACGGCTGTCAGACGGCATGTTGGACTCGCGTGCCGATCGACGTGCAGTCACGCGTGTTGGAGGCATAGAAGAAGAAGCGGAGACTAGAAGAAGAGGAGAGGCTCAGCGTGCGGCTAATGGTCGTCTGGCTGACAGGTCCATCGAGGATTTAACCGGGCGGCTCGGTTGCTTTGCATCCGGCTGACAGCTTCTGCCTAAAAGGTTCATTATGCAAACGTTCGGTTCACTGGCCTCCATCACCAACACCGGCTCCATGGTGACCCCACCGGTCTGCCAGCTGAGTCTGTCCACAGGTGATGAGACGTGAATAAACCGCCATCTTTACTGCAGGCTGATAATTAACCCTTTAAGTCCTTTAGAAATGACATGGAAACATGTTCACACACACACACACACACACACACACACACACACACACACACACACAGACAGACAGACAGACAGACAGACAGACAGACAGACAGACAGACAGACAGACAGACAGACAGACAGACAGACAGACAGACAGACAGACAGACAGACAGACAGACACACACACACACACACACACACACACATCTACGCACACACAGAGACACACAGACACACCCACACACACACAGAGACACACACACACACACACACAGACACACACGCACAACCACACACACACACAGAGACACACACACACACAGACACACACAGACACGCACGCACACACACACATACACACACATTTCTCACACACACACACACAACCCTGAACGTCCATACTTGTGAGGACACTCATTTTTATCATGCATTCTGTAGCCCCTCCCCCTCACCTTCACCTAAACCTGGACCTGATTCCAAGCCTGAACCTCCAACAGGCCTTTGAAGGTCTCTCTGAAGTTGAAGACCAGCCAACATGTCCTCACTAAGATAGCTGTACAAGTACACAAACACACACACACACACACACACACACACACACACACACACAGACACAAGTGGGTCAATTAAAGGCTGATGGACGAATCAGCAGACAGTCCATTAAATCGTTTGTCCGTCCGTCCGTCTGTCGGACTCCTGCAGAGACGCTCCGTCTCCTTCAGCAAGGACAAACAGAAGACACAGCAGGGTTCCTCTAAACCTGAGGTTCTCTTTGGAACCGAAAACACAAAGAAACCTCAGATTTAGTTAAAAGCTGGTGAACAAAGACGGTTGAAGACCTGATCTGGATATCTGACCTGGACCAGGTCCCTGTACTCTGAAGAGAGCTCAACATACCAGTTTATCTTCTGGTTGAAGTAACAACCAGGTCCTCTAAACGTGCTATGAGGCTGGTTATCAGCACATCTACCAGAGTTCATCAATCTGGTTATGAAGCGTTCACATAAAAAGGGGGTGGGGTTTGCAGCATCTGACCAATCACAAACATGGACAAGTTCTGATGTCAGCAGAGTGGCACATTTTACAAATAAAGAGAAAAAACTATAATATGAGAGAAATATGAAGAAGTTAATTAAGTCATAATTCAGAATAAAAGTAAAGTTTAAAAGAACACGTGCAGGAAGAACAGCTGGTAATAAATCACTGACTGTGTGAATGTGTTTAAATGAACAGATTCATAAAATCAGTTTCATACAGAGACCATAGATCTGACTATAATCACATGTGCATTATGTTAAATGAATATGTTGCTTAGATGTATTCTTATACAAGATATTTATTCATCCCGCTGCAGCAAAGTAACACAAGTCAATACATCCAGTCTGAGACTCTGACACGTCAAAACACGGCTCAAGAAGCTGATGAAGAGAATATTTGAGAAGATAATTTATACTGATTTAGTGGTATTGTGATCATATAAATGTAACTTATGGTGCTGTTTGCTGCGAAACTGCCCCGTTAACACAGGACAGTGTTTGATATACCTCAGTGGAAATGTAGTTTTTCAACTTTTGAACTGACTTCATAACGATGTGGAGTTATATACCATTTATGTATATATATATATAATGTATATAGTTAAATACATGCACTGCCTGTTATCCAGTCGACTCGTTCTGACTTCATGTACCACTAGCCGTTAACTAACAACTAGTAGCCAACAAATAAAACCAGTAGTCAACAACTTAAATACCACTAGCCATTAAAGGGATCAGGTGTCACCAGATGTTTCATCCAGCTGCAGTAAGAACAGGTGATGTAATGTTTCAACCTCTCTCTCTCTACATGGTCAGTGGATGTCGAACGCCCAGCGCTCTGCATTTATTCATGAGACCCTCTGAAAGTTTAATAGAGCAACTCCATTAATCCGTGAGCCTGTTATGAAAGCAAGAATTAAAGATTCATCTCTCTCTCGTCCTCCTCACCCCTCGTCTTCCTCTTCCTCCTCTTCCTCACCCCTTCTCCTCCTCTTCCTCATCTCTCCTCCTCCTCTTTCTCCTCACCTGCTCCCTCCTCTTCCTCATCTCTTCTCCTCCTCACCTGCTCCCTCCTCCTCTTTCTCCTCACCTTCTCCCTCCTCTTCCTCCTCCTCCTCACCTGCTCCCTCCTCTCCCTCCTCTTCTTTCTCCTCACCTGCTCCCTCCTCCTCCTCACCTGCTTCCTCCTCCTCCTCACTCTCCTCACCCCTCCTCCTCCTCCTTCACCTGCTCCCTCCTCTTCCTCCTCCTACTCGTCACTGCATCACTTCAATAAAAGTCAATCAAATGTGTCACATGACTGATTTCTATTTTCTGATTGTATTTACCACTTCCTGCCCGGGTGTTTCACATTAAAAGCCTGTCCCGTCCTCTACCGAGAGGCTTTCATTGTGAAACATCAGCAGGAAGCAGAAACACATCCTGCAGGAGGCGCTCTCTGTCCTGAACACTGATACAAGTATACAGTTACATCAAATGGAAGTACTCTAGGAGAGTACAAGTACCTCACTTTAATGGTATTAATACATCTTCATGGAAAGAGGAGAGAGAGAGACAGAGGGAGAGAGACAGACAGACAGAGAGAGAGAAAGGGAGAGAGAGAGAGAGAGACAGAGAGAGAGAGAGAGGGAGAGAGAGAGAAAGACCGAGAGAGAGAGAGAGACAGGGAAAGAGGGAGAGAGGGAGAGAGAGACAGAGAGGGAGAGAGAGAGAGACAGAGGGAGAGAGCGCCGTGAACCAGAAGCTCCGCCCCTTCGGGTCTCACCAGGAGCAGCATTGAGGAGACAAACGCTCCTCCTGCAGCTCCGACTAACTTTCTTCTCTTTGTCCTGTTCTCGGGTCCGGATCGGATCGGATCGGTTCGGTTCTGCAGCGGCGGAGAGAAACACGGGAAGTTTGAGTCAGGGATCTGGGAGAGCGGGATCAGAGACCCGGTCCTGTGTGTCCCCGGTGCTCGGAGTCTGTACGGAGCTCAATACCTGAATCCTGAAGCAACAGCGCTCCGGGACTCTGATCCGGACTCTGATCCGGACTCTTGTGGTTCAGTTCTTCAGGACGCACATGGACGGACCGGGTCTCTGCGCGCACGCGGTCCTGCTGCGGATCTGATCCGGTTCTGGTTGATCTTAAACATGAAACTTTTGGACAGTTTGTCCTTCCGGAGGATCTGGACCAGGTCCCCGGTCCTAACGTGAAGGTTTGAAGTATTATGGATGATCACCGCGGAGCCTCGATGATTATTGATTATTGATCTAAAGCCATTCATCTACATCCGTGTTGGCTCCCTCTGAGGCTTCCATGTGTCCTGGTTCTGGTCCTGGTCCGTGCGGGTCTCATAGCTGAAGAGAAGATCCGGATCGTCATGGAGCGCTCCGGGCGGCTGCTGCTGCTGCTCGGCCTGCTGCTCCGAGTCTGCTCCGCCGTCACCGACGACCGGCTCATCTCAGACCGGTACGCGGTCTACTGGAACAGCTCCAACCCAAGGTAAGACCCGGTCCCGACCCGGTCCCGAGCCGGTCTCCGAGAGCCTGGAGAGAGAGGAGAGAGCGGGACCAGCTGGAACTTTAGTCCTCAGTTTGATTTAAAAACTTTTTAAATGAATCGAAGAAAGTGAAGAAAATCAAAAGTCACGTTGAGATAATTTATTATGGAAATATGAACTCAGATGATTTATGATAAACGTTCAGCAGGAACAAGATTAAAAAGCTTTGTTTTATATTCACATATAAATGATTATTTAAATATAAGTTTTCAAATTAATCCGTTAAAACATAAAATAAACAAATAAATAAAAATGAATTCTGTGAAATCTGTAAAACAAATATTGTTTAATTTAAAAATCAATAGCAATAATTAAAATGATGAATAACTCAATAAAGTGAATGAGGCCTTTATTTTGATTATTGATTATTGATAGATGATCAATAACAATAGATCACACCAACATGTCACTCAGCTTTCTCTTCTTCTGTGGTTTTACTATAATATGTCAGAATGAGTGCTGCACTCTGCCCTCTGATTGGCCAGCTGCGGTCTGAACCGTCCAATAGGAATCTGTTTGCAGAGTTTATGTTTTACAACAGGAAGTAAATCAGAGAAATTACAGTCAAAGAACAAACACGTTTCATTCTCATTCACTGAGTGAGTGCGTGTGTGTGAGTGTGAGTGTGTGTGTGTGTGTGTGTGTGTGTGTATGTGTGAGAGGGTGTGTGTGTGTGTGTGTGCGTGTGTGTGTGTGTGTGGTCCTCCAGATGTGGGCCTTGTTGTATTCCTCTAGTTTTCTTGTAGTATTTTATGCGCTATACCTGATTTCATGTATTATTTCTTGCAGTATTCTTGCAGTACTTTCTGTTTTCTGCAGTTTTCCTGTAGTCGACACCTTGTTTTATTATTTTATTATTCATAACTATTGTCAACATGTGTATTTAAGCATGTTTATGCATGAGTATGTTATATGTTCTATGTTCTATGTTCTATGTTTATGATCTATGTTCTATCTTCTATGTTCTATGTTCTATGTTCTATGTTCTATGTGTGCATGTGTATTGCATGATGCAGCGGCTTGGAGACACATTTCCCTGTGGGACAATAAAGTATCTTATCTTATTTTTTACAGAATTGTCTACAGTATTCCAGTAGTACCTTCCTGTACTATTTTCTACAGTATTTCTGCAGTACTCCTGTAGTATATTCTGCAGTATTCCTGTTGTATTTTCTGCAGTGTTTCTCTAGTATTTTCAGTTTTCTGCAGTATTCCCGCAGTTTTCCTGTCGTACTTTCTACATTATTCCTGTAGTATTTTTTGCAGTAGTCCTGTAGTATTTTCGGCAGTTTTTCTGCAGTATTCCTGTATTATTGTCTGCAGTATTTCTGTTGTATATTCTGCAGTATTCTTGTAGTATTTTCTGCGGTATATATACATATATATATATATTCTGCAGTATTCCTGTAGTATTTTCTGCAGTTTTCCTGTAGTATTGTCTGCGGTATTTCTGTAGGGTATTCTGCGGTATTCTTGTAGTATTTTTTCTGCAGTTTTCCTGTAGGATATTCTGCAGTATTCCTGTAGTATTGTCTGCTGTATTTCTGTAGGATATTCTGCGGTATTCTTGTAGTATTTTCTGCGGTATTCCTGTAGGATATTCTGCGGTATTCCTGTAATATTTTCTGCAGTATTCCTGTAGTATTTTCTTCAGTATTCCTGGAGTATTTTCTGTAGGTTTCCTGTAGTATATTCTGCGGTATTCCTGTAATATTTTCTGCAGTATTCCTGTAGTATTTTCTGCAGTATTCCTGGAGTATTTTCTGCAGTATTCCTGGAGTATTTTCTGCAGTATTCCTGGAGTATTTTCAGTGAGCAGACCACATTTGGTCACAGCCGGAGATTCAAATACAGAATTCCAGTTTCAGTCTGTGAGACGATCAATAAAATCAATCAATGTTTGATATTAATAATACTGTGAACAGAATCATATGTACTGTAGTTTACAGTCACCTCGTAGTACTTCAGTGTGTGTGTGTGTGTGCGCGCTGCAGAAAAGAGTGAGCTTTGAGAGAAACGTATTTTTACTACATTAATTGGAGTATTCAGACTCTCGTCTTCACTGTTGGACAGAAATATGGATGTAAAATGTAGATCAGATGTTTTAATTTTCATACAATTATGAGACTGTTTCCAATAACCAGACAGGAAATGAAGCAGAAATACAAAAAACATCCATTATTATCATAAATACTTGTTTTAATACTCATCAATGATTTTTAATGTTACTGTCCAATAAAATAAAATAAAATGCAATAAAATGAAATGAAACATAATATGACAGAACATAATAATCAGTGTGTGAAGGAACACCTGATTGGACCTCGTTGTGTTTTTACTTTCAGCTGCTGATTCTTCGTTCTGATCTCAAGTTTGTAGTATTTGTAGAAGTTCTTTCAGTATTTTCTAACAGAGGCATCATGTTTACGTTAGTGTGATACATTTATATGTATATATACACATATGTACTTGTATACAAATACATATATATGTACAGTATATATACATATATGTGTATATCTTCTCTGTTTTTATGCTGCATCCTAATAACATTATCTTCATCTTCATCTTCATCAGTCTGCTGTGTTTCACGTCTGCTTTAGATTAATGTTAAATAAAACAAGTTGAATCTACAACCTTTGAACTACATTCACTTTGCACGTGTGTGTGAGTGTGTGTGTGTGTGTGTGAGTGTGTGAGTGTGTGTGTGTGTGTGTGTATTTGAATGTCTTGTCGACTCACATGATGATGAGTTACTTTAAAGCTCTGCTTCTGATTGGTTGGCTGGTGAATCTGAACAGGAAACATAATAATAATAATAATAATAATAATAATAATAATAATAATAATAACAATAATAATAATAATAATAATAATAATAATTGTTTCCTCTGACAGCAGCTAGTTTTCCTGCCTCCTCTTTATTTGTGTTGGTGTTCTGGACCAATGAGGCGTCAGCGTGGCGTCAGAGCCTCCTCACTTATTTTTATATTCTCTCCTCCTCGTGTCTCAGCACTTCATCATGCTCTCTGCTCCTCTCATGCATTTTAATGTCTGACCCACATTCACACACACACACACACACACACACACACACACACACACACACACACACACACACACACACACACACCCACACACACACCAGGGGAACTTTGAAGTCCTGGCTGCAGTGAGGAGGAGGAGGAGGAGGAGGAGGAGGAGGAGGAGGAGGAGGAGTCTCTGTGTTGTGATGAGGAGCAGCAGGTCAGATCAGGAGACGAGCAGAATCTCTGAAGATTTTAGTTCCTTTCACGTTCCCGCGTATTTAGCTTAGCTTAGCTTAGCACAAAGACTGGAAGCAGAGGGAAACTGTTAGCAGCCGTCTGACGACTGACGACTTCCATGTGAAGTGATGTAATAAAAGGTCAAATACAGACAGTGTTGGTACAGCTAATAATTCATAATAATAATAATAATAACTGATCAATCATGAAAACACATTTTCTTAACATATTTAAAGCCAAATTACAAAGTTTACTGGAAACTTCATGTTGATTTTTAGAAAGTCACAGATTTGTGAAATCAGGTGTTTGAAAATGTTCTTCTTATTCTACTGCAGATAAAACGTAGCTGCCCTGTGACCTCCTGCTTCTTCTTCTACTGCAGAATAAACAGTGTATTGAACCTGATTCAGTATGAAATATAATCAATATTTTCATAATCAGTTCATAAAGAGAAGAAATCAAACTGAATCTGATGTGAAGGAGGATTTTAATGAGGAGCACTTGAGTTCTGCCTGGTGACAGCCCAGCGGGGCGGGAGGAGTGATGGGGGGGGGGGGGGGGTTGCTCTGTTTGAAGCCTCTTTGTGTGCCCCCCACCCCCTTAAAATCATCAGAGCTGATCTGAGGCCAGTCTGGATCAGACCTCCTGGTTCTCTAAATGAAACCAGAAACCTTGAACGTCCCTCCTGAGTTTAGGACCAGAACCTTTGGGTTAATTCAAAGTTATGCTAAGCTAAGCTAAGCTACGCTAAACACACCTAAACATTCAGTAGATGGAAAACTCACACTGAGCTGCTGACTCAGCTGTTTCTGATGAGCTGCTCTGACCACATTATAAAAACTAAAATTAGATATTACTAAATTTAAATCTGTAAAAGCCAGAACACACACACACACACACACACACACACACACACACACACACACACACACACACACACACACACACACACACACACACACACACACACTAGTTGTACAGGTGAAGTTGCTCTGATGGTTTCTAGTTGTACAGGTGATATTGCTCTACTGGTTTCTAGTTGTACAGGTGATATTGCTCTACTGGTTTCTAGTTGTACAGGTGATGTTCTACTGGTTTCTAGTTGTAAAGGTGATGTTGCTCTACTGGTTTCTAGTTGTACAGGTGATGTTGCTCTGATGGTTTCTAGTTGTACAGGTGAAGTTGCTCTGATGGTTTCTAGTTGTACAGGTGATATTGCTCTACTGGTTTCTAGTTGTACAGGTGATATTGCTCTACTGGTTTCTAGTTATACAGGTGATGTTCTACTGGTTTCTAGTTGTACAGGTGATGTTGCTCTACTGGTTTCTAGTTGTACAGGTGATGTTGCTCTGATGGTTTCTAGTTGTACAGGTGATGTTGCTCTACTGGTTTCTAGTTGTACAGGTGATGTTGCTCTACTGGTTTCTAGTTGTACAGGTGATATTGCTCTACTGGTTTCTAGTTGTACAGGTGATGTTGCTCTACTGGTTTCTAGTTGTACAGGTGATATTGCTCTACTGGTTTCTAGTTGTACAGGTGATGTTGCTCTACTGGTTTCTGGTTGTACAGGTGATGTTGCTCTGATGGTTTCTGGTTGTACAGGTGATGTTGCTCTACTGGTTTCTAGTTGTACAGGTGATGTTGCTCTGCTGGTTTCTGGTTGTACAGGTGATGTTGCTCTACTGGTTTCTAGTTGTACAGGTGACGTTGCTCTGATGGTTTCTGGTTGTACAGGTGACGTTGCTCTGATGGTTTCTGGTTGTACAGGTGATGTTGCTCTGCTGGTGTCTAGTTGTACAGGTGATGTTGCTCTGATGGTTTCTAGTTGTACAGGTGATGTTGCTCTGCTGGTTTCTAGTTGTACAGGCGATGTTGCTCTGATGGTTTCTAGTTGTACAGGCAATGTTGCTCTGCTGGTTTCTAGTTATACAGGTGATGTTGCTCTGATGGTTTCTAGTTGTACAGGCAATGTTGCTCTGCTGGTTTCTAGTTATACAGGTGATGTTGCTCTGCTGGTTTCTAGTTGTACAGGCGATATTGCTCTGATGGCTTCTAGTTGTACAGGTGATGTTGCTCTGCTGGTTTATTATTATATTCATATATATTGTAGCAGAACTCTGTGAGCAGAAAGTCTTTCATGTTTCTGTTATTTATTATAAATGAATTCCTGCTCGGAGACGACTCATGAATCATTGAGAGACGACCAATCAAAGCAAAGCTGCCTTTGTTTTATTCCACACGTCATCAGAGCCACAACTGGACCAGGGCTGGACCAGGTTTGGTCTTGACCCCCCAGGCAGGAGGAGACTTTTGTTGTTACTTGACGTGTTTTCTGCATTTTGTGTTTGTCGGCAACAAACGTATCAGATTATTAATCAACGGCAGGATCAATATGATGAATCAATAATAGAGAGAGACATTTCACCGTCGTGTTTATACAAAATGATTCCTCCTCATTAATATCTCATTAATGTACTCGCCCTGTGTGGGTAATAATAAACATATTTTCATATTTCTGCACTTATTTGTTCTGAAACCTCTTCAAAACAAAAACAGGCGTTTATTTCTGGTTATTTAGTTATTTTCTCAAATTATTTCACAGCATTATTTCTATGTATATAAAAACATATTAATATTAATATAAATGTACAGTAATTATGATGGAGGACACAAATCTGAAAACTATCAATATTCTGACAAATGTTTCTCTTTTTAATTTTTTCTTCTCTGAAATATTACGTTCATTACGTCATTTGCAATAATTAATACAATATATTTAGAAGGAAAAGTAATTTCTCATCATACGGTAACATTAAACGTTCTGAACCACGGTGACGGTTTTATTCAGGAAGTCACTGAAATCATATTGTGTTTAATTATTATATTATTTTAAATATCAGAGTACAACTTAAAAGTCCTTCAGATGAATGTTTGATTTAATAGAAACATGAGACAGAAGTTTTGATTTTTAACATATTTTTATCTAAAACCATAAATCATAACAATAAATCATCAGCAACTCTGATTCCTGTAAAACATTTGTATTTATCATATTTTGATCGTCCGTCTCCTCTGAGCCTCAAACAGAACCGAGTTAATTAATCACTAAGCCGGCTTTTAATCGACCTTTTGATCCGTGATGGTGCTTCACCTCTCTGGGTCTCTACTGGATCTGTCCTCGGCCTGCTGAACCTGGATGAAGGATCAAGATCAGGATCAGGATCAGGTCTGTGTGGAGCTGGATGGAGGATCAGGATCAGATCTGTGTGGCGCTGGATGAAGGATCAGGATCAGATCTGTGTGGAGCTGGATGGAGGATCAGGATCAGGTCTGTGTGGAGCTGGATGGAGGATCAGGATCAGGTCTGTGTGGAGCTGGATGGAGGATCAGGATCAGGTCTGTTTGGAGCTGGATGGAGGATCAGGATCAGATCTGTGTGGGGTTGGATGGAGGATCAGGATCAGGTCTGTGTGGAGCTGGATGGAGGATCAGGATCAGGTCTGTTTGGAGCTGGATGGAAGATCAGGATCAGGTCTGTGTGGAGCTGGATGGAGGATCAGGATCAGGTCTGTGTGGAACTGGATGGAGGATCAGGTCTGTGTGGAGTCGAGCGAGCAGCCAGCTGGTGTTTTACGAGCGTCAGCGCGGCGCTGAAACCTGGATTTGGTCTGAATTTAAATCTGACCTACTTTTCTTGTCATCAGAAAGCGTGAATCTGTTTTTCTTCTTCTTCGCCTGAGGAGGGGGGGCAGGAAACTCTGTAAGCGGACTTTTCCCCAGACAGAGGGGAAGCACCAGCAGATTTACAGGATGAAGCTTTTAGACTGAAAAGATTTCTCTTCTTTGGCTCCGTCTGAACTGTCAAACCTGTTCTTCTCCTCGTCCTTTTATTCATTCACAAAGCTGACAGACACTAAATCTGCCTTTTCTCTGCCACTTCTTCCTCCACCTGAGCCGGAGCTCCTACCGGCTGCAGAGTTAATGGGATTATGCAGATGGCAGCGCTCTTAAAGCGCCCATTTGAAGTGTTTAATGGAGATTATGGAAACGGTCGGGCGGCTCAGACCTACGCTCGCTGAAAGAAAAGACGACACAATGACAAGAAAAGGAGCAGCTGCTGAGGCGGGTCGGCCCGGTGGAAGTCGGGGTGAAGGGTCGGCTCCGTGATTGACAGGTCGATGCCTGGCTCTGAAGCACTGCAGCAGAGAGATGCTGGTTCACAAGCTGGAGGGTGAACAAGAGAAACTTGTATCTCATCATGAACATTAGTCTCTCTTCTAGACCACAGAGTCTGTTTCCATCACAGTCCTGAGGATCTTCAAGCTCAACATCTGACTCTTCACATCACACTGTTGAGAAGTTATTTATTTACTTATTAGTACAGGAACCATACAAACATGTTTCATATAATTACATTTATATATACAAATATACATTGCTACATTGTTACATACAGATTATCTTTTGTTACATGTAAACATTGTTAAATACATATAAACATTGTTAAATACATGTAAACATTGTTCAATACATGTAAACATTGTTACATACATGTAAACATTGTTAAATACATGTAAACATTGTTAAATACCTATAAACATTGTTAAATACCTATAAACATTGTTACATACATATAAACATTGTTAAATACATGTAAACATTGTTAAATACATATAAACATTGTTAAATACCTATAAACATTGTTAAATACATGTAAACATTGTTAAATACATGTAAACATTGTTACATACATATACACATTGTTAAATACATGTAAACATTGTTAAATACATATAAACATTGTTAAATACATGTAAACATTGTTATGTACATATAAACATTGTTAAATACATGTAAACATTGTTAAATACATGTAAACATTGTTACATACATATACACATTGTTAAATACATGTAAACATTGTTAAATACCTATAAACATTGTTACATACATGTAAACATTGTTAAATACCTATAAACATTGTTAAATACATATAAACATTGTTAAATACATGTAAACATTGTTACATACATATAAACATTGTTATGTACATGTAAACATTGTTACATACATATAAACATTGTTACATACATATAAACATTGTTATGTACATGTAAACATTGTTACATACATATAAACATTGTTACATACATATAAACATTGTTACATACAGATTCTTTTTTAAACTACACATAAACATTGTATGTATTCTGTCAGCTTCCATGGTGTCTATTTGAAGATAATCTGTAGCTCCCTCTGCTGTTTTTTCATATTTTGATAAAGAAATGAGTGGACGAAACAAAATCTGGATTAAAACAACATGACAGAATAGTTTTGCAACTTTGCCGACATGTACTCACAAACTCAGACACACATTTAAATATCAGTGCTGTGATTTACACCTCTGACTATCTTCGTCTCCATAGCAACAGCAGTTGAGGCTCATGGGTATTTAGAGACAGAAAAAAACCCTGATGAGTCAGAAACAATTTTGTAAATAATTTAAAAGGTGGTCTCAACATAAACCTGTATGATGGTTTCATCATCCGGCAGAGTTTTATTAAATAAAAGAAATGTGAATCTACATCAGGGGTGTCAAACTCATTTTCACCCAGGGCCACATCAGCATTATGGTTGCCCTCAAAGGGCCGGATGTAACTGTAAGACTGTGTAAGACTGTATAAATGTAACTACTCCCGAACATATTGTTAAACAACTCTCTCTGCATTTGATTATTGTTTATTCAATTTAAACATATTGTAAATGCATTTATGTAAATGTAAAATGATATGCACATTTCTGTGATATTATAACATAAATCAAAGATCAAACTTTTAAAGAAAATATAAAAAACAAATATCATCAAACACAAGTTAGTTATTTTAGTTATTAACTCTGTTCAAAGCATGTTTGTCACAGTTGAGAGGGACATAACTATGGTACAACAAATGATTGTGAGCTGCTAAGAACATGTGTGACAGATGTGGCATCTAACTCAAAATCGTTTGAGGACCGCGTTCCTACTCAGCCACCGTACTTCTGTATGGTACGGCACATCTCCATGCTCCGAGCCCAACTCCTTCAGAAACAGCTGGAACTGGCGGTGATTCAGGCCACGCGCCCGAATGAAGTTCACTGTTTTCATGACCGTGGTCATTATATTATCCAGTTCCAGAACCTTTCCACACAGAGCTTCTTGGTGGATAATGCAATGATAAGTTATCAGATGTGTGTGGCAGTTACTTTTTTGCATTTTCTCCTTCACTAGTCCAACCAAGCCTGTTTTTTGTCCACACATTGCAGGCGCGCCAT